>CM055267.1:65877569-66477569 GCA_029237695.1 Conchocele bisecta
GGTCGCGGCTATACGATCATGTTTCAGTTTATCGGAAACTTCGGTTATCTTTCCGTCTAGTTCGGTAAGTGCCGCTTCTCTGCTGAGAGAGTCCTCTAAGCGCAACGCATCATAAGCCTCCGTAATGGTCGCCTGGTGGCCTTCTAGGCTTTCTCAACACCTGACCGGGCCTCTTTTTGAAATTCGGTTATTTTTCTTTTTCCGTCTAGTTCAGCAACCGCCGCTCTCTGATGAGAGAGTCCTCTGAGCGCAACACCTCATAAGCCTTCGCAAGGTCCGCCTGGCGGTCTGCTCGGACTTTATGAATACCCAACCGGGCCTCCTTTCGAAATTCGGTTATTTTTTCGTATATGTCAGTAAGTGCCGCTTCTCTGTTGAGAGAGTCCTCTGAGCGTAACGCCCATAAGCCTCCGCAATGGCCTCCTTCCTTCTTCTCGGACCCCCTCAACCCCCGACCTGGTCTCTTTCAGAAATTCGGCTATTTTTTCGTCTAGTTCGGTAAGTGTCGCTTCTTTGCTGAGAGAGCCCTCTAATCGCAAACGCATCATAAGCCTCCGCAATGGCTCCGCAAGGTTCGACTGGTGGTCTTCTCGGACTTTATCAATACCCGACCGGGTCTCTTTTCGAAATTTTGTTATTTTTTTATCTAGTTCAGTAAGTGCCGCTTCTCTGATGAGAGAGTCCTCTGAGCGCAACACCTCATAAGCCTTCGTAAGATCCGCCTGGTGGTCTTCTCGTACTTTCTCAATACCCGACGTGGCCTCTTTTTGAAATTTGGTTATTTTTTTACCTAGTTCGATAAATGCCGCATCTCTGATGAGAGAGTCCTCTGAGCGCAACGTAAGGGCCGCCTGGCGGTTGGCCCGGACTTTATCAATATCCGACCTGCTCTCTTTTCGAAATTTGGTTATTTTTTTACCTAGTTCGTTTAGTTCAGTTTCTCTGATGAGAGAGTCCTCTGAGCGCAACACCTTATAAGCCGCCTGATCTTTCTCAATATTCGTTCGGGTCTCCTTTCGAAAATCGATTATTTTACCGTCTAATTCAGTAATGTCGCTTCTCTGGTGAGAGAGTCCTCTAAGCGCAACGCATCATAAGCCTCCTTAAGGTCTGCCCTGGTGGTCTTCTCGGACTTTATCAAGCCCCAACCGGGCCTCTTTTCGAAATTTGGTTATTTTTTCACCTAGTTCGTTTAGTTCCGTATGCGTTTCTTCACGACTTTGTGTATTCACAGTCAGGGCATATTCTCTAAGTTGTGACAGTAGACTCTTGTGAATCTCGTCCGTGGCCCTCGATATAGTTCTATTGATCAAGGCTTTTGTTTTTTGGGTAGTTAAAAAGTCGCCCTCTGTCGGGATGAATCCCCCTTCTGCCGGTTACCAAATTCTTTGAATTTGTCACCCAATCGGAAGAACTGCCTGGTCCGTATATACTCATTTTCAATAATGTTGATAATATATATTACGAACATGCGTTTAATTCTAAATAATTTTCTTAAAATTAATTAATTTGAAATTTCTAGGACGACCGAAATCGGGTAATCGTTCTTCAACTCTCTCCCTTTATCATCGAGAATAGAAATCTTCAACTCGTGGATGTGTCCAGATTCCAAAACTTTCATCTCGGGGTGTGGGAAGTCTAAGGTTAGGGTCTCACCATAGAAACAGTCGCTGGCGGGCACGGTTTTCAGTAATATGCTGGGAGTGCCGTCTACCGTGTTGTACGATGTGTTCACCCGATCCAGGTGCACCCCGAGAGTTTTCGTTACGGCGAAGTTCACCGGGGTCGTGCCGACGTGCTCGCCAGGATCAAACACCCCGTCATCGTTGTAAGGGTATGTTATTTTAAATCCTAACAGTGAGCCCAACCCCGGTGAGATCCTTAAACGCCTATCAACGGTCAATGTCGTGAGCCCCGTGGCTTTCGAGATTGCGAGAGTGACTACACCAGGAATCTTCTCCGCGACAAAAGCTTGGAGATCTCCGAAACTCCAAAGACCCTGAGGTACTATAGCATCTGGAGTTCTACGAAATCCTGAGGTCACTGGTTCAGTTATGAGGTAGTTTCCGAAAGCCACAGGGCTTACACCCTCGACTTCTAATGTGAAAAACTCGAGCGTTTCAACGTTTTTCCACCCGACCGTGAACGTTATTGATCTTAGGCCTACCCGGTGTTGTCCGCAGCAGTTGTCTATTAATTTTTGAAGTTCACAACTCCCTTTTTGAACATTAGTGATAGTAGCAAACATAATAATATCTTTCAATGGATACAAAAGCATTTAGCTTTAACTCTAATGCAAAGTACGCGGTCGGAGGTAAATACACGCAAAAAGACGTTGTTAACCTTGTACACCCAACCGTAACGGTTAGACCGGACAGTGGCTTTGCCACCAATTTCCCTAACACGTTTGAGAAATATAGGCTGCCCAAGATTACTACGATGGTGGAGTCGGTAAACGGGTGGAAAGCCACACCGATGCAGTTTTGGCAGAACCAGCTAAATTTTGCTGTATGGTACGCAACAGCCGGGTGTGGAGTTTCACATAAAGACCATCTAACATCCAAAAATATCATGCTCCGAAGTGTCTACAACTTTCACACGTATATACTATTAGGAGGATTCTCAAAGAACTAGGTATTTCTCTACCTCAAGACGACGCCTGGGATCCCATTTCCAACGCATACGACCGTATGGCGTTTGAAAGACTGTGTAACGAATTTAACGTTTCAAAAGACGCGGACTGGAGACAGAAAGCATTTCCTACCACCACCGGCCTCGGGGACGTTCTCATTCGGGGCCAGTCCGGGAATTGGACGCAGACTGATTTTAGACACGATTACTCCGGTGACCACATCGTCAGTCGGAACGCCGGGAATTTTGACCCCGCGACTATGACTTTCGGGCCAGAAGTGTCTGGAGGTCGGCACTGTGGCGTGTTTTCTTGTAAAATGTTACCTCCGAAACTGGCTCACGTCGATTACATACAGCAGGCTGCTGAGGTTCAGACGCGTGGACCACATTTATGTTAGATAAGGGTCTAGGGTTCACGCAGGCCGGGGTTACTCGCGTCAACGAATCTATTCGCACGTACGTCTGGGCCATCCTCGGCGCACAGAAGCAAACTCGCAGTTCTATACTGGGCACGGGAACGGCGTTTGATGCACAAAAACAGTTCTTGGCACTTGTCGAGGACGCCATCTCAGCTAAGGTGGACCTGGAGAAGGCGATCCAGAATTATCAAGACGTTTTGCAGACTGCCAGCACCCCAGTGGACTATGTATTTGGAATAGGTCTTTATATGGCGCCGAGCAATATGATACTACGAGACGACCCGGTTGATGGTTACAATAATCAGATCGTAATCGCCACCGCCAATCAAAAAATCGGTCACAACGGTAACGTGAACACGGATATCATCAAGCGCACCCCCAACGCGATCGGGTTCAACAATGTTGAGGGAACCGATTTCATAAAACACAAAACGCCCAAAACACAAAATGGATACACATCCCTTAACACAATCGAACCCAGTACCCCCAATTAGTAAATTGGATGCACCATCGAGTTCCATCAACAGACCAATCGCGATTGGAGAAACACCAATCAATCACAGATTGGGTGAAATTGGAAGCACAACACACGAGGAAGAGAAATTAGGGCTCGTCGTCGCCCTCGTGGCGATCGGATTATTTGCGCTTTGGTTTTAGGAACTCTCTGGCGAAGAATAGTAGGAGACCGGCGATTGCCACGATTAAAGCCCAAGTATTTTTGGCTAGCCATCCGGCCGTTTTTGATAATATAGATAGCAAGTAAGAAACGATACTTCCGATCAGTCCAGGTAGTGCGGCAGCCGCCTTTTCGGCTAATTTAGCCAGGAGACTGGCGAGGGCTTTTAGTTGTTTTTTTTTACCCACTCCTTGGCTCCGCCTGATGGCGCGGGTGGTGGTGGTGTGGGTGCTGGCGCGGGTGGTGGCGCCGCACCACCAGTGAGAGCTAGAACTATGGTCGATATAGTCATGCTGATAGCAACGAAGATGCTTGCTATCGTGATGCCCTGTTCTCTGAATAGAGTGCGAAGATGCTCACCGATTGTCGTACGCTCACCGAGTATCGTCTCCTCGCGCAGGACCCTCGAGATTGTTTCGCGGATCCGACTTATTTGGGTGCGGAGTGTCTCGCGGTTAGTCGAGGCAGCCTCCAAACGAGCTGCTCTTTCATCCTGCAACGACCACAACCGTTTGTTGATCCGCTCGGTAGATTCTCTATCACCACCAGCTTCCTCCAGTTTTCTTTCTTCTAGCGCGATATGTTCATCCAGCGATGAGAGTTTGGCGAGGTTAAGGACCAGTTCGCCCCGGACCGTTTGTAGAGCCTTATCGAGGCCCCGGAGTTCGCGAAGAGGTAACGGTGGGTCATCGTTGAGTATTTCGTTTTCGCTGAACGTGGTCTCCATCGTGTTAATAGCGTCGGTGGCTACTCGAGGGACATCGCTGAGCTCGACCGTTTTCTATCGCGGAGGCCGTTTTCGCCATCGTTTCGTCGGTAGACTGTAGGGCCTCTACAGCGCGGGTAGGCATAATTGTTTTACCCCTCTTCCAATCTGGGAATCCTAGTTCGCTCCTTATGATTTCACCACCGCCCCGGTTTCCTGCAACGGTGCTCAGTGTTAGGGGTTTTACCGGTCATCGTGTTGACTATTGGGAGATTTGGTGCCACTTTTAGTCGCAATCTACCGTTCAGATCAAATTTGAACTTGGAGTAGTCGCGACCGACAGATGGGACCAGACCTTTTTCTGACAAACTGTTGTAATAGTCGTTTACAGCCCCCTCGAGTAAATTCCCGACTTTGACTAGTAGTAGCGCCACCTAATTCCCCCGATTGGATTGGAACTGGAGGCTGTATCAAGGGCGTTTCGTCATTATAATCATCTATGTCATAATCATCCTCATCCGCATCGCGGAAATCGTCTCTGCCGATTTCATCCATGTCAATATTGTAATCAGCCATATTAATTTCTTAAAATTAATTATGTATTAAAGACAAAACCATACGGGTTTAATATAGATTCACTAAATTATGTCTTCGAGTCAATACGGTCGCAAACTCAATCCATACCGCAGACTGCGTGAGCCCCTCGGGGCAAAAGGCGTGAGACAGAGTGTCGTTATTACGAACAACCCATCGACGATCGACCAGAACCAGCAGCTCTTGGTCCGCTTTCCCCAACCTCGGAGCTAACGACGTCATTGTGCCGGTACTGTTCGCCTCGCTTTCACTATTTCGCTTACGTCGACGGACGAGGACCGAACCGTCGTTCAGAACCTTGGTCGCGCCATCGTCAAGAAGACCATGATAAAGATTTCTGGTAATGAGGTGATGTCGATCGACGACAGCGACGTCTACCATTGTTATCAGGACCTATGGAAGACGGCGCAAGAGTGCGAAAACGCTGTCTATCAGGGTATTGACACCAGCAAAAATAAGAACGTAACCAAACTTAGAATCGGGGCTGGTAACAAGGTAGATAACAACGCGAGTGACAATGCGGTCGCGGGCGCTTACGGCAACCGCTTCTACATCCCGCTCGACTTTGAGTTGCTGGAGAGTCACATGCCCTACTATCAGAGCGCTTTGGCTGACCGCCTCGAATACGAACTAACGTTCAACGACTACGGCCGAGTTTCTCATAACCAGCGACCTGTTATCGACGTATACGATCGATAATGTTTCGCTGGAGTACGACATGGTCACGATGCCCGAACTCGCGCGATTGATCAGAACCCAGTACGCCGGGCGCGTTGCCATACTTTACGACCGAGTTCTTCGCCATCGCAAGATGACGAAAGACAAAGGCGATACATTGTGGAATATTAACGTCAACGTACCCGCTCGCTCGATGAAAGGTATAATGATGTTGTTCGAAGGGATGCTCGGTTCGCGTTCGGTGCTAGAAAAACCGACAAATTCTATAACCCCAAAATCACGAAGGTAGAGGTGACGATCGAGGGAGTTCCCAATCAACTCTACAGCGCGGGTCTTCGCGCGCACCAGCAGTGGGACGAAGTAAGAAAGCAGTTTGCTTTGCTGCCGGCTCTAAAGCGCTCTCCGGAGGTTGCAGCGGTTGCCAAAGACCTGCATCTCTCGGCCGTCTCCCTCGCGGAGTTCCTGAATACCAAATACGCGTTATGGCTAGACATGCGAGCCAGCGACGACGACCAAATACACGGCAGCGGACGCCAAGTTGAGAACGCTAGCGAGGGTGTGACGATCCATATAACCAAAGAGGCGGACGGAGCCGGGCCATTGAACGTGTACTTATATATAATTACAGACGCACAACTCAACATCGAAGATGGCCGATACGTCTCAGCACTCTATTGATTTTAAAAAAATCATCTAACGATTTATTAATTAATAATTTTGAAAAAATTAAGAAAATTAGCAATCATTCTAACGATTTATTAATTAATAAATTTGATAATTCTAAAGAATTAATTAAGAAAATTAGCAATCAATACCAATTCACGATTGGAGATGCCCACTCTGCCATAATATGTGGGCAGACAGGATGTGGAAAAACGGTTTTCATCCTCGACTTGCTCGAGGAGTCCTACCGCGATGCCTTTCGCCACATTGTGATCCTGTGTCCCACTGTGCGGCACAACGATACTTATC
This sequence comes from Conchocele bisecta, assembly GCA_029237695.1. Classification (NCBI taxonomy): domain Eukaryota; kingdom Metazoa; phylum Mollusca; class Bivalvia; order Lucinida; family Thyasiridae; genus Conchocele; species Conchocele bisecta. The sequence goes on from CM055267.1 coordinate 65,884,246, forward strand.
AGCGGCGAACGTGGATATGGACCGACCCTGAGGTATACGTTATTGACCCCGGTGATAGGCTTCACGATTGGTTGCGTGGTTTATACCAAAGATTCCAGGGTGAGCCCACCCTATACGTGATTGACGATTGCTCGGCCAAGGCGGCGATGACCAAAAAGAAGGACATGCTCTCCGAGCTCGCATTTTCTGGCCGCCATGCTAGGCAAAGCGTATGGATATCCACTCAAAAGTACAACGCCGTCCTCAAGGATCTGCGCGAGCAAACGAAATGGGTCGCCCTCTTTCACTGCAAGGACCGAGACTCATTCGATGACTGTCTTCGAGAGAATGACGTTATCCCAACGCGCGAGGAGCGCCTGGAGGTTCGACAGATGCTTTCGGAAACTAAGCACGCCAAGCTTTTGCTAAAGACTGATCAACCAACTGCTTACGAAGTTATCAATTAATTTTATAATTAATTAGCAATTACTGAACAAATGCTGAACAATGCTGAACAATGCTTAGCAATTGCTGAACAATTGCTGAACAATGCTGAACAAATGCTTAACAAATGTTGAACAAATGCTGAACAATGGTTAACAATGTTAACAATTTGGTGCTCCGCTGCGAGCTTTGTTGCGAGCATAATGGTGATCATAAGTATCGGGTGGTGCGCTTGCCAATATGTTAAAGTGATGAGACTTGTTAGAATAGTTTAAATTATTTTAAGAAAAATGAACTGCGACGAACTTCTCGATCAGCTAATAGAAGAAACCTCAACTCCGACTGCCAACATAGATAATGATCCGACAGAGCAATCGGAATCAACTCCAACGGCGGTTGGTATTGGGTTGAGTGCAACGACTCCGAATGAAAATGAAAATGCGGCGCGACGAGAGCGGCTTGCTGCGCTGGTTGCTGGGGGACAATCGGGAGCATTATCTCGGTAGGCGTCTCTCAGTTTTTCAGGTGGATAAGATGTCAGATGCGGAGATCGATAAAATGTATGCGCGATACGAATCCAAATTGGGAGCGGAGATGACAAAAACTCTCGGATCGGCGGCTATTCATTTGTACGCAACCGCCGTTAGTATATTCTTCTTTCCCTATACCAAACACCGCGGGATTGATTGACAATCTAGAGACTGACCCTTTTATAGGTCACACTCTTAGAACAGCCTGCTGCTCAATTTATCACAAGTTTGGAATGTACTTAGCTCCGCTGACAACCGCGTTGACCACGGGTAAACACTGTCAATTTGGACATATATGCCCACGAACTATAAGCCCTGAAAATGATGACACAAGACACACCCGCGAGAGTGACGGAGTTGAACCCGATTGCTCCAACCCAATCGAACCGAGTGTTACTCCCGCCACTGGATGACATACCGCATATAAAAAATCCCAAAAGACAGGCAGGGCTGGGCGGGCGGCGGCTGCCACCCGAAAAGTTAAACAAGATAAAATACTCGCCGAGCTTCGAGAGGCTAAACTCCAATCGAGATTGGGGTTGCAATCGGGGACGGAGACAGCAAAACATCTGAAGACAGAGTTGAGTACAACCCCAATTCACGAATTGGAAGCACACTCAACACCCAATACCAACCGCCGTTGGAGTTGGGCGAATCCGATTGAACCCAAATTCGTGAATTGGAGTTGGGTTGTTGGTGGTGGTCTGGCAGTTGTTGGTGCCCTGTGCGTGTGGAAATACCCCATATTATCGAAAAAACAACCAGCCAGTGTTCAGAAGAAAGTTACGAAACACCAATCGCGATTGGATGCGCCCCATTTAAACATTGATCGCGACCCCTTTTATATGCAATAATGGCTGAACAAGCCGGTAAAATGTTAGTGAATGCGCTTTATCACGCCGTGGTGATATCAGGTTTCAGTATCGGGTATGCTCGACTATCAAAGATGGCCCTAGGAGAATCCGCTCCCAAATTGGACTTTACTGTGAGAGACGTAAGGCTCGCGACCTTAGATGTAGCGGCCGCAGTTTGGACCCGAGATTATCTAGTTAAAGCTGGAATTCTACCAGTTAATATATGGAAATAAATGGCTTCAATCGCAATGATGATAGGTGGTGCGCTCTTAAACGCATTTGCGTTCACCGACAGCAACTTTCTATTCTCTAAACTACAAAACTCGAACGCGGATGAGGAGAGTACGCGTCACGATTTAGCTGTAGAACAATTCAATAGCGCAAAGGAAGCGTGGTCGGAAAAACGAACCGCCCATCTTGACTGGGTCAATGAAGAGCTTCGCCGCGAAAATCACGCCGCACAAACTTTTCAGAACGTTGAAGAAGCCAACCGCGAGTACGCGCTGGCATATCCGCAGAAAAGTCTCGCGCCGCTGGATCGCGAGCCCCAACTTCCAGATTTCTATGTACCGTCAGAGGCCCAAAAAGACCGCGAGATCGCGTTCATCGTCTTGGGAATGGGTGTGGTGGGTCTCGTCGGCTACTATATTCAATCGAGATTTTAAATTAATTATTTTAAATAACTTTTTTTATATATATATATATATATAGAACGATGTCAGTTGACGAACTTTATTTTGCTATGATTGATGTAGGCTACACTGCCCTTAAACACCGCATAGCTGGTGCAAAGGGTATGATTCGACCTGTCCCAGAATTCCTTCTCCGAGAAACGTGGCGGGAGGGACGAAAAAGCGGCCACCCTTTTCGCAAAGCGGATGTTATATTCCTCCACCAATCCTGGGGGATTAGATTTTCCCAATTTCCTTCAGAACTTAAAGCCCCAATCGCGATTGTACTTCCAACAAAGGTTTATTATTATCGACGCAGTTACCGGACGATCTGGCGAGGGCATGTTGGAGAATTGTCAGATATATTAGAATACATCGCATACGATGAACACGCGCAAACTTAATACCAAACTATCGGTTCGCCTAACGCGCAAGCTAGCGAACGTGTACTATAGCCCCCGCGGCTACTGGAAGGGACTCGCTGCCATCAAGAACCTCGCGGCGGCGACCAAGGTTTCAGAAAACGCTGTCAAGGAATGGCTCAAGAAGCAGGCCATCTGGCAGATCTATTTACCCGCGCCTCACAATATTCCGCGCCCGAAATTCGACGTGCCGGTACCGAACCAAGTTCACCAAGCGGATCTCCTGTTTCACCCTCACGATCGCGTCGGTCGTAAGACGTACAAGTACACGCTGACAGTCGTTGACGTAGTGAGTCGTTATAAGGGGGCTGAGCTGTTGGCCACTAAAGAGTCTAAGGAGGTGGCCGAGGCTCTCTCCCGAATATATAAGAGGACTCCTCTCAAATGGCCGAATCTTCTCCAGGTCGATCCCGGCCGCGAGTTCATGGGCGCGGTCTCTCATCTATTGTCTAAGCACGAAGTTTCTGTCAGACGCGGCCGCGTCAACATCCACCGGGACCAGGGGATCGTGGAACGCTTCAATCGAACCCTGGCTGAGAGACTGTTCGGACACCAATATGCTAAAGAACTTGTAGACCCTCATTCGCGATCGACCGAGTGGGTGGCCAGACTGTCCGCCGTGGTCTCCGCACTGAACGGAGAGGTGACCAGATTGATAGGTAAGAAGCCCGTAGTGCTATCAAGTTTAAAAGGGTGACGAGCGAGCCCTCTGCCGTCTCGCGCGGGCGACCCGTTGGTTTAGAGGAGCAACGGCTTCCATCGGATATTGACGTCCGGTACCTCTATCAACCGGGAGAGCTCGAAGGTGGCAGCCGCCGCGCGACTGATCCCGTGTGGTCTCTCAATGTATCATCTAGATCGATCTATTACCAAGCCCGATGAGCCCGTGCTCTACTATTTGGATGATGGGCCATCTCGAGGGTTTGTTCGTGAAGAACTTCTCGCGGTGCGTTCTGACACCCAGCTACCCCCGGATCATCAGAGTCTTTAGACTGCTAATTTTCTTAATTTTTTTCAAAATTATTAAATAAATCATTAGAGAGGTTCTGTATGTATTCCGTCTGGTAACACACGTCTTTTATCGTAGTATGCCGAGAGTCCTAATTTTTGTTGACAGTACGTTTTCTTATAACACCGTCTTTCATTTTAAATAAATCCCCTATTTTGTGCTACATCTATAATGTGTTTTCCATCTTCTGTAGTTTCGGTTAGTACTCGTTTATATCTATCCCAATTTAAATTGTTAGTTCTCTTGGACATTCCTTTCACAGAGTTTTTATTAATAGAATTAAATTTTTCTACAAAAATAACACTTACTAGATAACGCTATCGCCCTATCTCCGCTAAATTCCATTTTGAAAAGTCCGGGCTCTCTTTCGCTCCATTTATCCCAAGCCAACCATTTCTTTTTTTCTTTTTCAAACCCGTCTAGTAAGTTAGGTCTAATCAATTCCTCTATCGTTTTTCCACTAACTCCTATATACATACTATCCGTTATTTCCATCTGTATTAATTCAAAGTCCTTCTCTTTTTACGTATTTGTCAAGAAATTCGTAGTAAAATTCCAACATTCTCAATTTAGCTAGTTGATAAACCGCTATTCCACAATGGAATGGTCTCTTTACCGACCCACACCCTGGGTTTTCTTGAAGATATTTCGTACGCATCTCCTATCTCTTCCAAATCATCAAAATACGCGGATCTTAATGCTTTGTCAACACAGGTTTCGTTTTGTGTATATGTCGTATTTAAATGTCTCTCCGTTGCCTCTATCATTTTTCCACAACACGAGTTTCCTAATAATTTCATTATGTCGGCTACTGGTTTCTTATTTGGTTCTACATCACCCGTTCGTCTTGCGGCTATAACTTCTTTTGCGAACCATTCGAATGGTTTTCCGCTATATAATCTATAACACGATGAACTCCAGTTATTTCTAGGCCGTGTTTTAAATACCATTTCAACAGTGGCGCGTACAGCAATACTTTAGTGGCTGTCATAGATCCCACCCAATTTTTTTCCATTTTTTCCTCCCTCTTGTTCGCCCAGTATCTTTTAAACATTTTAACATGTGTGTGGGAACTTCATCAACCTCTACTTCTCTGTTTATAAATATTGGGGACATTTCAGAAAACTTATCTTTAAGTTGTGTGGAACTTCTATATCCACCTCCGCAAACCCAAACCAGTCTCCGGATAAAACTCTTTTACAAAACTTTTTAATAAATTTAGGGTTATGTGGGGTATCTATGGTGTATAGTTTCTCTCCCACACGGCATCTCTTTATTTAACGTAGATAAATATAACGCGTTTGCGTCGTACCCCAAAACAGCCTTGCACGGTTTGGAACCCACTCTAATATTTGAAACACCGGCTTCTGCATATCGTGTAAATACTATTGATGGCCACCGCCAACTAGAGCGTCCTTCATCATTTCGTATGTTTCTTCTTTTGGTGCATATAGAGCATCCTCCGGTATAATCGTCTTTGAAGATTTTTGTTCTTTAATGGTTCCTCTCAATAAATATTGTATAGCTACTCCAGGTAGTGTTACCGCATCTTTGAAAATATCCACACCTCTGTGTTTATAAAAAAAACACACATTTTTTCCACCGCTTCTAGGAACGGTGCTACATCTAAATCGTTATAATATTTCAACCAATCTCTGAAAGTTTTCATATTATTTTCTTCGAAAATTCTACGACATTTACTTAATTCTGTTTCATCTAGTAACATTTTCCCAGATAGTTTGGAATACCAATTCTCTATATCCGGTAGTCCTGGGTAATCCAGTTTGTCTGGAGAATCGAACCACTCATAAGGAAAGAAAGATTTCTGTCCTTTGCATTCGTAGCTTTTATCCAACTATCATAACTTAAACACCCGTCCTAGATAAAGTATTACATCAAGAAATCTAAACTCTGGAGTAAATAGAAATATTGTTGCGTTTGCACGTTTTCCGACCATTACTTTCTTTGTTGTTGATGCCAGTTCGCCTACTAGGTATTTCTTTATTAAGTTTATATCATACTTACTGCTGTTAAAACCTATAACCGGTACTTGCTCTATCCACTGTTCGATCTTGGCGATTTGGTTTTTACGTAAATGTTCTGTATTAAACCATATCTTGACCACACTTCTTCTCTTATAGCTTTTCCCCTGACTTTCAAATCTTCTACGAATTTTTCTATAAGTTTTGCGGGATCTTTATCACAAATATGAGTTACTGTTCCTGAGAAATTATCTCCTATACTAACGCTTACCGGAACGTGCTCGGCTTCGTACTCTAGATTATTACCGAGAGTTTCAAATTCTGGGTTGAGATATGCCTCAAAATCGTATACTATCTGATATGGATAAAGAGTAGTGTCGCAACCGATCTTTATGTCTTTACCAGTTCTTTGAAATTCGCATTCCCACATAACTACTAGGTTGAATTCTTTGTTTCTTCTAATAAGTGTATCTCTTCTCATAGTGGATGCGCGTTCTTCTTTTCTATGTTTTGCATGAATCTCACACCCGTGCCAGTAACAGCCGTGATATTGATATACGGTATTTGTTTCTGGACAGTATCCATCTACTGGAGCTCCTAAAATCTATCTTTCACCCCCGTGTCCACACTGTTCGTGGTGAATGTGAATTCCCTCGCGTTTTTCCACAGAGTACATCCAATCGATCGCCCCATAACTGTTAGAACTTTTTGGGTAGAACGCTTTCTCGAACGACGAACGCGGGCGCTCTAAATAATTACCATCACATACTACTTTTGTCTCACCTTTCATACATTTTGGTCCGTGTCTCTTCATATTACTCGCTTTCGTGAATTTCTGCTTGCAATTATCGCAGGCGTAAATTTTAGATAGGTTTTTAAGGTTTTTTATTAGAAATGCGTGATTATTAAACAGTCCTATTGTCATTGGTTTATTACCTATTGCCTTATAGTGCGCTGGTACCTTTTTCAACCACCATACGTTACATTGGGTGGGTTGATATACTTCTATACCGATTTTAAAAAACTCTTCAACCTTTTTCAGATCTGAAAAAGGAATTGGTGAAACCACATTACTACCAAACTATTGCTTACTAAGTTCTTTCGCCTTTTCTGTACATCTCGGGTCTTTTATCTGTCCATATGCATAACTAGACACCTGAACAGACAAAGGTCGTCATTATACTTATCTAAAGAATACATACCTTTTTTATTCTTCAGCCATTCTGGAAGTTCTCCTCCTGCTGCTTCTTTGGATTGTAGTCCCAAATCTTTTCCCCTACTACCCTGTATTAGCTTTACGAAAAACCTCTACCCATCTTACAAACTTCCACTTTGTATTCGGTCTGTCTATTTTATCGGACATTATTCGTGTTTGCTCCTTATCTGACAGCCATTTTTTAACGGTTTTCATTGATGTTAGTGGTTCGCTACCACCGAGATTTTTGTGCATTATTATAGTTACAGGTTTTCCATTTTTAATTTCCTCCATATGTTCTAGCTTGTAAGAATATGAATATCTCAAATAAAAATTGGTTGTTAGATACGGAGCGAGTTTCTCGGACATGCGTTCAGACTCGTTAATGTTAATGTTTTTACGAAAGGATAATGTAACTACCCGTCTTCCATTTTCTACCTTTTCCAATGTTTCATCGTGAGCCCCCAATATTTCTTCACCTTTTTCCACTATCGCGCGAACGAGAGATTTTTTCTTATTATTTTGTATTGGGCCACCTGTGTGTCTAATTTGGGACAAACATTATTGGTGCTTGAAGGTTTTATTACACTAGCCCTTAACTCCGCAATACTTTCTTTTTGAATTCTGTTACCAACTTCCTCCGCTAGTGAGAGGTTTGTAAATGCCCCTCTTTTATAGGCGCGGGTAAACCGCTTCATAAACGCCTCATTCTTTGTGGCATTTATCAGCTTTGTCAACCCCCTAACTCTCAACCGTGTACTATAAGTAATCCCTAGAGATTCGGCTTCTCTTCTCAAACTTTCTATTTCTGCTCTAGTTTTTTCTGGCGTTATCATATTTTCTGTATTATACTTGTGTATATATACTTTTGTATAACCTATAAAATTTATCTGTTCAATTGGACGTCAAAAATTTACATAATGTTTTTTTCACGTCCAATTGAACAGATAAATTTCATAGGTTATATACATATATAATGGAGTGTGAGACTTGTTGTAAGACGTTTACGTGTAAAGACTATCTACGAAGGCATCTAGCGAGACGTAGAAAGTTTCCTTGTGTCCCCCCACAATTTCAATGCCCTAGATGCCCTTGTAAATTCGTTAGTGCCCAAACTCTTTGTAGACATAAGCAACTACGCTGTCAGGTGGCTAAAGGTGAACGTGGTAGACTAGAGCTGGTAGAATTAGTTGCTGATCTGCGAAATAAATTAGCTATATCGGAGAAGAAAAATGAGGAATATAAACTATTGTACTTACATGAATGATTTCGACTTTTTTCAAAAGTCAATTACCAATATAATTGGGACTCCCTCTTTTCAAAATTATTTTCTCCAAAAATTCATAAATTTGCTGTCGGGAGACCCAATTTTCCTCGTTAACCAATTTTTTGGTTTTCGGTGGTGGTGGGGGTATTATAGAGGGTTATAAATGATATCACGGTAGGTGGTATCATTTTGACTCCCTTACTACTACTCATAAATATATGGTCTCGCGGTAGTAGTATATAAGAGTCATAATGATTACAAGTTTCGTGTTGAAGCCACCACACGTAGTGTGTGGCTTCCATATAAACTTGTATCATTATGACTCTTATATACTACTGTATCATTTCCAATGGACGTCACATAGGACTGCCGATACATTTTTTCATACTATTTTGATAAAGACCATGTGGTCGAAAATTTAATAAAAAGAGTGACTTTAAAACAATGTACATGTATATACATTTATCTTCTTATTGTATGCTCTGCCACAAAGGTGGAGGGGGCATGAAGTGTTACCATTGTCAGTAATCTAATAGAGTTTAAAAAAGACTCACTTCTTTTCACAACAAATCATATATACCCCATTAATATAATTATATTACTATACCATTTGGACTTGGTTTCTATAACTTCAAAGGGAAACTAGACATTGGGCTTGTAAAACATGAATATGCCCCGTGGCATACTGGACTGTAACTGGAGAAACTCTTACAAACTTTTCGACGCAACAGAGAATGTGTTTCAGCACATTTCGAAGGTGACAAAGGTCGTGTTAATGGTGGCGCGCGTGTGTGACAAATTTTCAGGTGATTCAAGTGTCCAAGTATGGAAGCAATCCTTCGCGTACAGTTGAAAATATTACATGTTGAAGAAACTCTTACAAACTTTTCGACTTAACAAAATGGCCAAGTGTTTCAGCGACATTTTGAAGGCGACAAAGGTCAAGGTCTTGTTAATGGTGGCGCGTGTGTGTGACAAATTATCAGGTGATTCAAGTGTCCAACTATCGAAGCAATCCTTCGTGTACTATTGAACATATTACATGTTGGAGAAACTCTTACAAACTTTTCGACATAAATGTACACGGACGGACATACGAATGTGCGAACGGACGGAACCTCAAGAGCAACGCAATATGCCCCCATTGCTACCGCATACGTGTTGTAGTAACTAGCTATGATCCCGCATTGTCTTATTGGCTGTTATTGTCTGTGTTCTGCAACACAATTCATTACATTCATTTCATATAGTTGATGATAAAAAGTATGCAGAATTATTATACTGAATGTATTACTTTATCACAGCCAAAATGGTAGTATTTCGTTATTTCGTGGTTATTTGGGGAACAATGAAAACAATCAGATGATGTAATATGGTATTTATTAATCGAGTTTACTGATTTCATATGAAACGAGGCTATTCCACGTTTCTTATGAAATCAGTCAACGAGTTTAATAAATATCATATTAAATCAACATAAATGTTAGATGACAAAGGTCACAAGCTGAGACGCATTAATTGAAGATATACTGATCACTCAGCATGTTTTTTTTGTAGTGGTCTCATTTGAATATTTATTACACTAGTGTATTATGAGTTTTATTACACTGTGTTATCACACTGTGAAAGCCCAATTTATACAATAAACATTGTGTATATGTATTGTACTGGAACTTTCTGAATGTCCAGCATACAAGTATTGTTCATGAATTGATTTGATGTATTGGTGTTTAACAGCTAATGCAATTTACGACCGGGTCACGGGTTCGATCCCGCATTTAACATGCTGCATTTGGTGGAAATTTCCAAAATCAGAACGCAATATTAACATCGAAATAAATATATATTCAGCCCTGAAATTAGACTGATCTGACCTGGTGCCAGGTAATGCAGGTCCATACCACACTTTGCCCCTTCCATAAACGTAATATGATTACGAATAACCGTATTACTTATACAAGGGGTATAACCCTCACATACAATAATGCCAAAGATGTACCTGAGGGCCTAGCCAGGTTTCCGCTCGGTATTCGGTTAAGGATGTCACAACATTCTTGAAATGAATGGGGTTTAACATCCTGGTCAGCAACAGTTAAGGTAATATAGGGACGGGACCACAGTTCAAAGTCGCATCCGACATACCAGTAGGTGGAAATTCTATGAACGTATTAGTCATGCTCTATGGAAGGTTCTGTATTCCCTAGGGAAGTACTTCCTGTATTATACACCTGAGTACAGCTAGGTCTTCCGGGTAGTTCGCGCTTATTATTTGTTATCTCCCTTGAAATAGCATATAATGTCACGCAAATTTCTATGGGCGCAGCCATTGATCTTGCTACGCCTAAATGGCGAGTACTACCAAGAAAATATTGTCTAACTTATCCTATGGCGTTTTGGTCTGTGTTGATTTGTATCTAAAGCTCTACATATACTATTCTCTATAGTTTTCACAGTTGTGTGCGCAGTTTATAAGTTAAGTTCTGGAAAACACGAATCGAGATAGTTCGTGCGTATGAATACAGCAGCTAGTATCGTTAGTTCTCACAGTTAGGTAGCAGTGAACATTTAGCGGCCAGTTTCGTACACTTCTTTTCCGGGAGTTTCCAACCGTAATTTATTATAGAGAAAACGAATGTATGGGAATGGGTTTTCACCATCACAGTACATTTGCCTCTGGATGACGATTGAGAAAATATTCAGCTTTCAGTCTCTAGTTCCGCAAGTGATCAGTTTTTGTGGAGATAACATATGTCAGTACTTTCCTCATGCTGTTGTATTCATGATCGTGTACGGTATCTTCTGGTTCATAGCGGCACAGCGGACAAGTTAAGAAGTGTCTATCTGGTATAATGACTGAATTTACTTTGCACCTTCATCTTCAATCGTCTAGGTTAGAGAATACCAAATGGTGCGAAATCGCCCAGGAGGTAGTCCGGTATAAACAAAATAGTGCGAGCGTTTTGAAGTCACATAGGCCTACCTAGTTTGCTTGCAAATCTTTATCTATTACTACGCAGTTTAACACAAGTTTGCAGCATATTTGTAGCGTTTAAAAGAAAAGTCACTTAAACTGTTGGTCACGTAATGTAAACAGAATTTCCGTGGGAAAAAAATGTAAACAATATTGGGGGATATGACGAGGTTGGAGTAAGTGTACCTATTGTTTAATTCATGCAGAACCAGTACATACTGCACAGGTGGCGGAACCGGAAGATTATGAGTGGGGGAGGGGCCAATCTTGAGGCCCAAAGAGCTCGCTGTTGCTAGGGTGTCCGGGGGGTCTCGGATCGTTTCGCCCTTATTCCCTTTCACTCCGGGTCGTTTCGCCCCTATATATAATGTATAGAATAGTGTAATGCATTAACAAATATAATTCAGTGACAAAGAAATATATAGGTAACACATTAGTATTACTCAGATACAGTATCCCACGTTAGCCACGATTTCATATAAGTAGAAATTATTATATGAAACCGTGTTCCAGCTGACACCACGTGAAGGTGTGACAGGTATGATCGATGCACATAAAATAAACATAAACTTATTATATAATATTTTCTGAGCATTATATAAGCCAGTCAAAACATATTGGTTCTGAAAAGGGCCGTTAAAGATCAGATTGGACAAATAAGATCATTAGATATGTCATTAATGTAATAAATATACACAAATATCATTTAATATCTAATACATTGATAACTGCGGTTTCTATACAATTATAATGTTAGCTTACCAAACACCAGGTTTCTCCTTCTTATGACTTCGTTTATTTGCCGTCTCGCGTTTACATTCTCGTGGTCTCCCAGCTTCTCACGGAACCACGAGGCTGCTACAATTGCATTGGCTAGTCGGTGGAGTCAAAGAAAGGGAGGTAATAGGGGGGACCGTTCCTTATTTCAAATTGACATCTTATATTCCACCCCCCCACAGAAAAAGAACTGTCGCCTAATACATTTTATCATTAGATATGTGTGTGGTTCCTACTGATTACAGTGCTTATAGTGTGGTATAGTAATTAATGCAGAAAGTAGTGATACTAATAATATTATAATAGCAGATATTATGAGACATATGATAGCTGCTGTGTTGACACCAAAGTAATAATTACAAACCGCTACTTATCGGTGTAATAATTGCAAACCATTACTTATCGGTGTTTAGTTACATATATATTCACAAAATAATTAGGCCTATACAGTAGGCTATGAAATGGACATGTGTGTCCGTGATTATGTACAATTTATATACATGTGATAATGCGATCTAAATATTAACCACATAATCACGTAGACGCTCAGGTCGGTTTGTTCTCCTTCCTGATCGCGTCCTATATGCACCCCGTGTGTCAACATCGAGCTCACTGTCAGAGTCAGATCCATCACTACTTTGTGGGGATCTGTTGTTGTTTACAGAGTCATCAGTACCTTCATCAGCTAGTACTTCGTCAATTCCAGCAAAATCATCAGCGGGCCGCTTATCCGGTACGCCTAATAAGATACCATGCAGACCTTGGATGTGCTGATGGGGGTTCTAAGCCTAATATATGGCCATCCATCACCTTTGCTTGATTCTGAATCTGAGAATTCTCATTACTCTGCTCTTCTACGACTTGATGACCGGTTTCTACTGCAACTTCGTGCCTACTGTTTTCTGGGGGTAATGACTCAAACTTTCGCAGTCTGTTAAAATGGACCACCATCCTCCTTCTTGTTCCGTCCTTCTTTACCCGGTAGATGACATCCGATATTTTCTTCAGGATGGTCCAATTAGGTCCATTCCAGCATTTATGAAGCTTTCTTGACAATCCCTGTTTCATGGCTGGACAGTCAATAATTACTGTATCGTCTCTCTCGAATGGTGACCCATGTATCTTCTTGTCATATATCTTTTTCTGTTGTTTCAATGCATTTTTGCTATTAGAGCGCACCATCTGGAATGCTTCATCGAGTTGAGTTTTTGTTTTTTGTACATAATCTTTTTGAGACTGGAATCTTTCTCCCACTCCCCCAAACATCACATCTACAGGCAGTTATACTTCTCTTCCAAACATAAGGAAATGGGGAGTAAACTTTGTTGTGGAATGCGGACTAGAGCGGATGCTAGTAAAACATTTGGAAATTTCTTGTCCCAGTCTTTTTGGTCATCATTTACAACAGTCCTTAACATTTGAACAAGCGTTCTGTTCAACCGTTCGACAAGTCCATCTGATTCCGGGTGATATGGTGTAGTTCTTGTCTTTTTTATGTCTAAAAGTGAACATATCTTTTGAATGACCTTGGATTCAAAATCTCTACCCTGATCCGAGTGAAGTTTCAGTGGAATGCCGTATCTGCAGATTATTCCAACAACAAGGACCCGAGCTACAGTTGTTGCTTTGTGATCTTTCAGAGGAAAAGCTTCCGGCCATTTAGTAATCAGTCACAACCAATATGAATCGGTTTCCCTCAAGTGAAGTTGTAACTGGGCCAACAATGTCCATTGCCAAACGCTCAAACTGATTTGTAGATTGTTCTTGAACAAGTGGAGCACGCGGTTTGATTGAATCTGACTTTGCTGCTGCACATTTCTCACAGTATTTGCACCATTTCTTAATCTGTGAATGCATGCCATACAAAAAATACTTCAGCTGAATTTTCTGTTGTGTTTTCTCTGGCCCCAGGTGGTCGCCTGTTGCGCAGCTATGTTGCCTCTAACACAACCTGTGTGAGTTGTTTTGGTACTACAATTTGGCGATGCTGGATACCATTTGGGTCAGTAGCGTGTCTGTACAGGATGCCGTCTGATAGTTTAAACTTGTCCCGCTGTTTGCAGAAATACGCGAGTTCTGCTGTTAGATTAGTACCATTACGGTAAAGTGGTTCATCATTACGTTTAAGCATGTCCTTCACAAACTTGAGAGTTGGGTCTTTGTCCTGTTCTGGTGCAATATTGATGTTCAGAACACTCTCTGTTGATTCCTGTCCAGCTTGTGGTGTAATATACTGAGTAGCTGTACGCACATCAGTTTGACTGATTGGTATACGTGACATACAGTCAGCGTTGGCATTCTCCTCTCATTTTTTGTAAAGTATGTCAAATTCATAGCTACTCAGTTCGATGGACCAACGGGTTATTCTGCCAGTAGGATCGCTATCATTGTTTAACGACTTTATGTTTAACAATGGCGTGTGGTCTGTGTAGACTTTAAATAAATCTCTTTCCACAAAGGTATGGTCTAAAATGCCGTATACCCCAAACCACACCCCAAAATTCTTTATCAAATGTGCTCCAGTTTCGTCCTGCACTTGTCAACGAGGCACTGGCATAGCCTATAACCCTTTCTTCGCCATGTTTTATTTGCGCAAGAACGGCCCCTACTGAAAATTGGAAGCATCAGTCCTTATAATGAATGGTTTCTGGAAGTCCGGAAAAGCCAATATGGGATAGTGAGTCCATGCATCTCTAAGAGTCTCAAATGATTTCTGGCACTGATCTGTCCACACAAACTATTCATCCTTGCGTGTTAGTTCTAGAAGGGGTTCGGCAAGTAAAGCAAATTCATGGACAAAACGGCGATAGTAGGGTGCTAAAGATACAAAACTTTTAACTTCACGGATTGAGCGAGGGACAGGGAAGTGTTTAACTTTGTATATGTTTCGGGTTTCTGGCGCTGTACCTTCTTTTGATACTTCGTGACCTAAAAATGAGACCTTGTCCCGGAAGAGTTGGCACTTGCTCGGCTTTAATTTTAGACCAGCTTGTCGTAAACGTGACAACACATCTTCCAGCAGCTGCATATGCTCATTTACGGTTTTGGTGAACAGTATCACATCATCAAGGTAAACCAAACAAGCAGTCCAATGAAGACCACTTAATATCAGGTCCATTAGTCGTTGGAATGTTGCAGGAGCATTTGTTAGACCAAAGGGCATAACCCGGAAGTGGTATTGATTGTTTCCCGACGAAAGTGCATTTTTTTTTCACGATCAACTTCGTCCATTTCAACTTGCCAATAGCCTGAAGCACAATCCAACGTACTAGTCGCACCAGACAACGCATCTAAACAATAGTCAACCCGTGGCAGTCTGTGTGCGTCTTTGTGTGTTACTGCCTTTAGACGCCTGTAATCTACACAGAACCTTAAGCTACCATCTTTCTTTTTAGCTAGCACTACAGGTGAACTCCAAGCACTTTTACTGTCCTCTATAATTCCATTGGACAACATTGATTTTGTCTGTGTCTATACCTCATCTCGTAAATTGCCTGGTATACGTCGGTAAGCTTGCTTTACTGTGAGAGAGTCCCCTGTATTTATTGTATGCTTCGTCATATTGGTTCTTCCCAGATCTGTGGAATCCTTAGCGAATACATTCGAATAACGGCTTAATAAGGACTGAACTTCATGCTTTTGGAACTCGCTAAGTGCTGATTCAGTCAAGTCAACATCAGGTATATACCTCGCTTGTTTGGTTTGTTCTTTTTCAGATGTTGGCCTTTCGATCAGTTCGTATACCCCAACTCGCGCTACTTTAACGCCCTGTTGAAACCGATTGGTGTATCTTTATGAAGTTCTATAGACGCCTCAGATACATTGACAATGCTCACTAAAGCCATTTTGCACTGTGCCAGCAGTCCTTCCCACTAGTAGTCCGCAATCCTGTCTATAAACATCTTCTGGCTCCAAAATTCCAGAGAAACCATTCGGCACCAAATCATATACCTTATCAGGTTCAAATCTCGCACAGACAGTCACCTCTGTTCTTGGCGGGATTATCTCGGTCTGTTTCAACAGCGCTGTGCATGCCGTAGGAAAAGAGCGCCATAGTAGCATTAACGGTATTTCATGTGTTCCATGTTCAAGCACTCCTTGCTTACTGTCTATCTTTAGGCCTGTATGCTGTAGAAAGTTCCACCCAGTATGACTGGATTGACCATCTGTTCAGACACATACAATGTGAACGGCATGTCTATAGTACCTATTTTGACATTTAATTCCAGCACTCCTTTCAATTTAACTGGTTCATTGTTGACTGAAGAGGCAGCTATTGAAATGTTTTTGTCTAATTTCTTCCCTTTTAGAATTGGACTAGATAGCCTAAATCTGTCACTAACCAGAAATATACCTGATCCGGTGTCAATCAATGCCTTTGCATCACAGCCATCTAATGAAATACTACAAATGTTTGATGATGAAACCCCAGACGAGCTCAAGGCTGACACATAGGGTGCAGCGTCAGTCTTTAGAAGTTTAAAGATGAGTCCGGTGGATTTTCATATCCATGGCCCCGACCGCGAGTTCTACCTCTCGGTGCATCACGCCAACTACGCGACCGACCACCACGACCGCGATAACAATCGTAAGCAAAATGTCCGACATGCCCACATGAAAAACATCTCAGATCTTTCTTTGATCTAGTTGCATTCAGACTAGCAACTGTTCCTCAAGTTACAGTCGCATTTGTTCCATCTCAGTGGACCTTGTGTCATTGGCGCTCGACGCGACTACTGCAGCTACCGTATGCTCCTGTTCCATTTTCTCAACCTCTAGATGGCATTCAAGTCGTGAAGCCATCTCAAGGGCATCATCAATAGTTTTGGGATATTTGTGACGAATTCGTTTTCCATTTTCACCAGTATCTGATAAAAAACGTGTAAGAACAACGTCATCAAGGGCTTCCTTGCAAGACACATACTTTGGATATGCTCGGCGAGCCAACCGTTTTAATTCGCCAATGTAAACTGCTAAATGTTCACCCTCATGTCTATTTCTCACAGAGAGTTCTGATCGAAATGCCTCAACAAGTGCATTTGATGAATATGCATTGATTAATTCCTCAATCACGTGCACATAATCATTTTCTTTTGTGTTTTGCTCTAACTCGCGATAAATAGAAAATGCCGAATTTCCTAACAAAGTTGGAAAAAATGCCAACTTGTCTTTCTCTTCTGGTGCATGAATTTTACACCATGCGTCAAAACGTTCGAGCCATGTTTCAAAGTTTCACCTTCAAATCTGGGAGGGGGTGCAGCCAAGGAGAGTAATTTTGGCTCTGCCATATCCACCTTGCACTGGCTGCGGGTTCAAGACTCGTAATCAGCCAGCGAATGTTTCACTTACAGCTGAGAAATGAAACCGCAGGAGTGGCACAAATGGATTAATACTTTTCCTTGGTACTAACTATTTACTGCATTTAGTTTCTGTTGTGACAGATTGTCTGCCTCTTCCAGCAATTGTACAATGGCTCACTGTCTGACTCGGAGTCCAAAACTGACACAGTATCAGAATAACTTGACGCGGATGAACTTAAATGACAATCTGCGACTGATTTAATTCTCTTTCAAACACAAGACACAATAAACGGAACCATTTGCGCTTTATATAAGACTTCGCGTGCAGCCCATCATATAACCGACTAAAATGGTACGAGTCGATAATGCGTCTAGCTTTGCGTGATCTACCAGATCTCTGACTATGTCGGTGCAAAATTTCTTTATGCCATTGAACTGACAATGGCCGTCCCAAGTCACTTATATCAGAAATATTCTCATTGACGATAAAATTATTTATGGAATTTACTGTGCTATTTATAGTCTTTTGAAAATTTGACAAATCAGAGTCTGAAAATTTTGATTTGTGCAGTTTACGTTGTGCAATTGAGAACTCAATATATTGTTGAAAAGAAAAATGTGGAATTGTAATAAATCCAGCGAGTTCGGGCTCTTTCCTTTAATCGCGTGTTTAAACTGTCTTAAACAAGTGCAAATAACTTTGACAGACACATTTTCAAGTGTTAGTTCTCTGCCATTGTCATGTTGAACCTTGCGGAGTAAGTCATTGATGCCGACACACACTTTAATGCTTAATTTCTCTTCAACTGTTGTTTTTGATACAACGAAATTTTCAGTAAGTTTTTGCAAAGAACTAATGGTAGCTCCCCTCCTCATAACATAGTATATAGGAAAATCTGGCTGCGGGTAATGTTCAAAATTGTTTGCCCTCGAATCTGCAGACAGAATGCTTCTGATCATGTGGCTACATGTAGATCTACATAAATTAATTTGTGATAATTATTGAAATATTCTCATAACACGTTTTGTTTGTTGTTGTTGTTAGAACAAAAGTTCAAGTGCGTTGCTAGACATAGCACTATGGCTTTACTACCGTTACAGCCATAGACCTCAAAGATACCTACTGTAGCGACTTGATTTCAAGATTTGAAATCTGTCGATTATTGTCTAAATACGCGTCTAATGGTGCTAAACCAGCAGTGCAAAGCCAGAAATTATATTAAATAGCCTGTATGAGTTACAATGGGTGACTTGCCTATTAAAATAAAGTGTTTATCACTCCTTTTGTCCGACTACATAAAGTGTACAAAGTTTACACGCTACTGTCGCCATTTTGCCGAAGAACTTGATTTCCGGCAGAATAAATTAACTTCCGTAATTCATCTAAGAGAGTATAATAAATGTATTAACGTGTTGACACCAACGGGCAACTTTAAAATTCAATTCCTTAACTGCATATAGAAAAAATCCAAGATGGCCGCCAAATGTGAATACTTTCACTAATTCGTCATATCAAAGAATATACGTTTTTTAATTATGTGTTTAAAACAATTAATGTGTGTTTTTTGTAACTTTGATGTGAAATTATATACTAATCTATATAACACAAGTCCAAGATGGCAGCCATATATGAATATATTACAATGTACTTGCAACCGTATCTTGAAATAAGAAACACTATATACTTGCAATCATATCAGAGCGAATTTGCATACCAATATTGTATTTAGGTATATAATTATTCCAATATATTGGGTATGTATTTAGACACATGTTTCAATCGCATTAATCCAAGGTGACCACCAAATATCATATTACCTGATAACTAACTTGTGTAGCAAATAGCTTATGTAATTAGACCTTGATATACACCATTAGACAGCATCGGCAATAACGTAAGTCTAATATGGCCGCCGGATATGAATATAGTACCTTATAATAGTAATGCAATTATATTATAATATAAGATTTAAACTCGTGCATTCAGTTATATATTTTGATATTGTTTTGTCTTGTCTTGCCATTCCATAGCAGCATTCATACTCTATTGTTGGCAGGGAGATATATTGTACTTTACAATATACTTCAAGGACTTTCCAATTTGTAAAAACACCAGATGTCGTCGTTTATATCATTGGCTCCAAAAACTCAAATGCTCAATGTGATTTACTGTGCAACATCGCATGAAATGGCTCCTCTAGATAGCGTCATTAACAACTTGAGTGTCTGGATATAGCAATTGAATAAGTACAAATGGATGATAAGTCTATATATTTCTGTCACAATCGGTGACTACGTACAATAACATAGTTCAGCCATCCAGTAGCTTATTCCAGTTTCTGGCTACCATTACGTGCTTTCAACCTACTTAGTACAACCACATAGCTGATAGTATTGGTCACATGTTTTCTTTCTGTGAAAATAGTCAGTTTCCACAAAGCGGCTGTATGCAAATGATGGTTGATGTACACCACTTTAATATCACTTATTACTTTGTAAGCTGCAAGTAATTGATGTGTTTTCAGACCACTATCGCCGATGTAGAGCAACATATTTATATGATGAGGTAATGTATGTACACCAATTTTCTCTGTGTATTGTTTCAAAGATAAACAATACAAATATACTGAGCAAAACTAGAAACGTCCCTCCATGTTTAAGGAAAGATTCATCAAAAACCAAAAGGGTTACTTTCAAAAATCAAAATGGAAAAACAAGTTCATTCATTTCTGTATCAAAGCCAATAAATTGCATTTGGATATCTTGTTAAATATTCGAGAGATAACCGGCCAAGGGCGGTAGGGGTCAAAATCAAAAATCACAAAAACTCAGAAATGTGTTACTTAATGTTTAGAGATGGAATTTCAATAAGTAATGTGGCAAATTCAGTAAATCTCGTTAGTACCGAGTGTGGCCACCATTTGCATGAATGCATGCAATGATCCTAGGCCGCATCGACGTGACGTAACGCAATACCAGTGCGTTGGGCAAATTCCTCCATTCCCGTTGTAACGCCCGTGTAAGATCGCGAACATTGTCAATCTGATGGTTAGCTCGTGCTTTGCGGCCCAGCTCATCCCATATGTGCTCAATGGGATTGAGATCCGGGGAGACCGTGGGCCATGGCATGACGTCGACGTTGTTTTGCTGTAAGTATTGAGTGGTGACCCTGGCTACGTGAGGGCGGGCATTGTCGTGCATCAATGTCACACCAGGACCATGCTGACGGATAAATGGTAAGGCATGTGCATTTAGCACATCTGCAACATAACGTTGTGCATTGATGTTGCCCTGTACAACAACCAAATCTGTCTTCCGGTTTCCCATGATCCCACCCCAGACCATTACGCTCCCTCCCCCAAACCTGTTCTTCTCAACAATGCAACAATCGGTGAATCTTTCATTTTTACGCCTGTATACCCGTAATCTTCCGTCAGCATGACTAACTGTGAACCGAGATTCATCGGTGAACAAAACTCGGTTCCAGTCAGCCCTTCTCCAGTTCAGATGACGTCGCGCCCATAACAGTCTGGCAGCACGGTGACGTTGGGTCATTATCTGACCAGTGTACGGGCGGCGTGCCCGGATTGGTTGGGCGTTACGACGTAACCGGTTGCGAATGGTCTGCCCTGAGACACCGTATCGCCTAGCAGTGACTGTGGCTGCCAATCGACGTTGACGTAAGTGCGTCAACGTAATGTAACGATCGGCTCTAGCCGTCGTTACACGAGGCCTACCAGGTCGCTGCCGGTCGTGAACAGCCCCAGTCTGCTGGTACCGGGCTGCAAGACGATCAATCGTCTTCCGACAGCAACCAAACCGAGGCGCGACCGCCCTGGCGGCCATCCCACCCGCAAGCATCCCAATTGCCTGATTTCGCTCGTTTTCGGAAAGCCGTGGCATATCGAAAACAGTGAAAAATTAAAAAAGTTTTTTAATTTTCCGAATAGCCCCTATCGCATGAATGGTACGACATGAACTGAATCACCTTATCGATGACAAGTATAGCGTGCACGTGCAAAAAGTGGAAATCAACGTTCCGGTCACTGGCCGCTATGTAAACCGTGTGTATCAGCTAAACTCTACACGATCGTATTCTGAACATCGCCACGGTTTAAAATACATGTACTTTGAACATGTGGTACATACATAGACAGAGCTACACCGGCTATAAAACAGGGACGTTTCTAGTTTTGTTGAGTATACTTTATTTTTGTCGAATTATTGTGTAGTTATATGCCATTTAATGAGTTTTACTTATTTAAACATATGACACAATTCAGCACCTGTGAATGCATATGATATGTACAAACTAAGACATGACGCCGTCAGTATACATACATGTGGATCAAAGAAAACAACCGTAATCACAAATATAATAATTCCGAGAACAACATCGATATGCTATATATTAAATACCACAGGTAGGACACAGCTAATACAAATGTAATTGATAGTATATGACAGACAATCTAGTTGTGCCACTACTAAATACTCACGGTAACAAACACGATTATAGTACATGCAGACAGCAATACACATGGTACACAACCATATATAGAACGTGACAAACTTCAAGGTACCATAATATGGATATGAGGTATACAGTATTCACGGAATTTAATAGACCAATATGAAAATGCTGTTTGTGTCATCATAATTGTATCATTGTTTTCTTATAGTTATATTTACAATATTAGCTTTCAATTACGGAAACCGATACATTTTGTGTAATTAATGTCTTTTTTTGTACAGTATACATGCATTAATCATTTTTGATTCATCATTGCCTTGTATAATACTGTCCTTTTCACTTATGATGGAGAGGTTTGCGGGAGAAATTATATGGTGTCTAATCAGGTTCAACCACCCAACTGGACTGTTTTGACAATGCCAAAGCGGCATCCTTGTTGTCATGTCTTCGTGTACTGCACTTCAATATGATTGTTTTGTTTTTAATGTTGGGACTGTTGGGTAGTAGTTGTTGTACATGTATACTGCATCTCTAGAGCCTCCATTAGCCATATATTTATTTCCTTTGAAATGTAATATTTAATCATTACACGATATGATTGCCATTGCGAGGTAATTTATCTTTATATATATACGTCTGCCATGTATATAAGTATCTAAGAGATATATTTACTTATAATCCTAGTAATTATATGCAATTTGTTCAATATAAGGCAACATTATTTTTATATTTGGCGGCCATCTATGATTTCTGCTATTGGTAGTTATCTAATTGTATTCCTAAGTTAGTAAAAACGTTCATAGTATACATAACTTCAGTACTTTTATTCCAATTTACTACGATATGACATCCATGTGCAATTATATACTTAATTATTATTCTCTGTGCTGATCGTCATGGAATAATTTCTGTATATATGGCGGCCATCTTGGACTTTCGCTCTTCACGAATGTTTCTAGTTACGTATCAAATTTACTGTAAACGTTTATCATGTCAATGTATCCAAGATTAGTATACATGTTGTTTTCATATGGAGTGTACGTGGGAGCAGTCATATCCAAAATATCATGTTACGTTTGGCGGCCATGTTGGATTTTTGCCATTTAACAGTGAATTGAAATTTAATGTTGATCACTTATCTCGATAAGTCAAATAAATCCACTTTATGCTGTTAATGTATGCTAATAATGGAAACAACTATATGACACACTATACCTGTTTGGCAGCCATTTTGGATGTATGCAACTTTCTCAAAACGATCAAAGATGACACAGTGTCATCAGTCAGATTCTTGATGTTGATGATCTGGGCAATCAAAATCGCCAATAAAATATTTTATTTTATTCAAAATAAAGTTAAGCTCCTGCACTTGGCTGACATCTCAACGGGAAACCCCCACATACGTCAATCGATTTCATTGGTCGGTTACTTTGCAGATTTCCGATATTGTACATTGGAAAAAAATGGTGACGGTGATAAACTGAAAGTGTTATACACGCTGTTTTACAAAGAAATGTTGAGAAATAACTAGTAAGGAAAGTAGTTGCATATAAATTATGAATGAAATTTGGTGTATTAATATTATTAAAACGTACTATTGTCAAATGTTATCGGTATCGAACAGTTCACGAAGTGTCAACATTATGCGCGTATTCGTATCGAATATTCGAGTTTAGATTTCGCTATGTGGCCCGATAGTTTCACTAAACCGCTTTGAACTAAGGACCAATAACAGACAAATCGCAATGGGGACAATATAGAACACCGCTGCCACCAATGTTAGCTTACCAAACACCAGGTGTCTCCTTCTTATGACTTCGTTTATTTGCCGTCTCGCATTTACATTCTCGCGGTCTCTCAGCTTCTCCCGGAACCACGAGGCTGCTACAATTTCATTGGCTAGTCGGTGGAGAGTCAAATAACGGGAGGTAATAGAGGGGACCGGTCCTTATTTCAAATTGACATCTTACAATAACAAAAAAAAAAAAATAATTATTTAGAGGAAATCAATATTTGTTTATATAAGACATCGACAGAAGTTATAATTGATTCAGTTGTGCACAGCTAATATATTTACCTTTAATGTGATACAAACCTGCTACGATTCTACAAAATAACATTGATTAACATTTTGATTTCTCCGTGTAAGTCATGGTTGATACGCATGCATACAAATAAACATGTCTGATTGATTGGGTAAACAAATAGTGTATCTGGTGTGCAGTCTAACTCCCGGTCGGATTGTACAAAACTGCACTTTGCATTGTATTGATAACTGAATAATGGACTAAATTATATTTCTGGGATGCCTGAATGCATGCTTAATTGAGACACGCCATGTGCTTTTGTACCTTTGGACATCTGCGTAATTTCATAAAATACATTTAAAAAATGTGCAAATTGTTTCGTAATAAAACTAAAAAGTTGACAATAATACGTCATCGACGTATTGACCAGCCTAGTTCATCAGTTTTTCGAATATTTATCACTGTATTGTTTTATTTTCCGAATATAATCATCATTTATTCGAAATGGACATAATGGCGACCATTGTAGATCGCAGTCATACTTTTAGCGAACAGTGAGAATATCATGACATAATCATCTTTCTCATAACTGGTCGCATACGAAATAGACATCATTTTCCCAACTACATCTCAACAATCACTTCACACCAGTAAAGGTTATCCTTACTAATACCCAATGGCCTTGTACAGATTGGGCTAGGCTGAGACTTCTGTGCCACAGTGCCACAGGAAACTAATTCTGAGACTATGTTCAGCAGTGTTGCGCTGGTTTGTTTCAGTGTGTTATTGTATGTGAATTCTTTCAGATCATAATTCGCATTACTGTACTGTACGGCTCGAGCCTCACTCCTGACCTGCCGAACGACAGAGTATATACTCTCCTCATATATATGTTCAACAGCGAGGTCATATACAGACGGGTCAATGGGGTCGAATCCCGTATTTCACCTGTAAGAAAGGGGGAACATCTCAAAATCAGAACTGAATATTTACATCAAGAAACACACATATTCGGGCCTGAAATTAGAATAACCTGATCTGGTGCCAGGTCTTCACCACACCAGAATCACTTAGCCCCATCCCCTAAAAGTAATAGGATTAGCCATAATCCTACTACTCTTATAAGGGGTACAACAAACTCTCACATACATAATCAGGTAGCCTGATATTCCGGAAACGATGAACCCCATCGTTAAATTACCCTTGGCATGCATTCAACTAACCACCCGCTACAGAGCTGTGAAAGTTGGGTTTTATGTATTGGCGGCCACTAATAATCCTCGCAGAAAGGATCCAAACTTCCAAAAATAATTAAAATATTTGAAATATTTGCATGTAGTCACTTTATAAATACATGTATTGAAATCCTAGACCAGGAAAACATGGGTCTGAAACCCATTTTCGTGAATTTATCATAAACGGTTGCAGAGCTATAAAAGAAAATATGATTTTCGGTAATGGCGGCAACCAATTTGCATAATGAGACAATATATACATGTAATCACTGTATAAATGCCACCAGTGTCATCATTGACCATGAAAACATAGGTATAGACACCATTTGTGTGAAATTGTAGTGTATAGTTGTAGAGCTATAACAGGAAATATTTTTTCCGCTAATGGCGGTAACTAATTTGCATATTAAAAAAGTTGCCCAAGGTTGTCAAGAGGACAACCAAGCTGATTTGCTCCAAGGCACCCGTAGGAATGTAAATCCACCAAAAAACCTTGTACTATAGACAATTCATAGGTCCGACATGTAATTCATAAGGACGGCAAATGGACTATAAAGGGATGTATAAAGTTTGATGACTGTAGCTGATAAGGTGTTGGAAGTAATGATCGTAACACGAAAACTTAACATTGGAAGTATTAACAAATAGAGTTTGACCTTGACCCTGGAGACCCTGGGGCCGGCCAATTTTTTTTTAATAGTCCTATGTTCATCTACGTATAGTAAAGGTATGTATAAAGTTTGATGACCGTAGCTGACAAGGTGTTGAAGTAATGACCGTAACACGAAACGTAACACGAAAACTTAACATTGAATGTATTAACAAATAGAGTTTGACCTTGACCCTGAATACCCTGGGGCCCGCCAAATTTGTTTAAATAGTCCTATGTTCATGTACATATCATAGTAAATGTATGTATAAAGTTTGATAACTGTAGCTGACAAGGTGTTGAAGTAATGACCGTAACACGAAACGTAACACGAAAACTTAACATAGAA
Source organism: Conchocele bisecta (assembly GCA_029237695.1). Lineage (NCBI taxonomy): Eukaryota > Metazoa > Mollusca > Bivalvia > Lucinida > Thyasiridae > Conchocele > Conchocele bisecta. The sequence goes on from CM055267.1 coordinate 65,910,381, forward strand.
TGTATTAACAAATAGAGCTTGACCTTGACCCTGGGGCCCCCCAATTTTTTTTAAATAGTCCTATATTCATGTACATATCATAGTAAAGGTATGTATAAAGTTTGAAGATTGTAGCTGACAAGGTGTTGAAGTAATGACCGTAACACGAAACGTAACACGAAAACTTAACATTGAATGTATTAACAAATAGAGTTTGACCTTGACCCTGAATACCCTGGGGCCCGCCAAATGTGTTTAAATAGTCCTATGTTCATGTACATATCATAGTAAATGTATATATAAAGTTTTATGACTGTAGCTGACAAGGTGTTGAAGTAATGACCGTAACACGAAAACCTAACATTGAATGATGACGCCGCCGACGCCGCCGACGCCGCCGCCGACGACGACGACTCCGGAAAAGCAAAACCGCTTTCCGCTTCGCGGGCGAGACAAACATTACAAATGAGTATGTTTCCCATGATGTATATCATGATCACGTATCGTTTTCAACTACAGTCCAAACACTATGAGCAGTCTACAACAACCGCCTCTGTAAACAGCCAAAATATATCGCAACTGGATATTTACTTTATTCAATCTCACTACTACAGCCACAGCTCTGCACCCCACCTAATACATGTTAACGTTAACTATATACATCCTAACATAAGGTGCGAACATGGATCTTACAATATTGGCAACCAGTGACGATATTTACAGTAGTTTTCAAATCTGGGATGGAGACAATGGGGCCTAGTGTCAATGACGTAACTTAGCTAGGACAACTCCATCGGATTTTTATTTTGTTCCTACCCTTAGTACCGGTGTATACGTGTTTACATGTATTGTATTTTTAAAGTACGATTGGAGCAGCGGTATCATGTTATATTTTATTCCAGTACCCTGTCGCCTTAATGTATTTTAGTACAGCTAAGTGTATTTCCGTTTCACATTTTGTAGGGGAAATATTAAATTATATGGGGACGATATAATATTATTTTTTAAGCAAACAGCGGCTAAATCTTTTCTTGCTGATTCATGCGTTGGGCAGAAGAAGAAATAGTGGTCCAGTTGTTCTATTTCGTCTTCATCGCACTGACTACAGTTTATATCTATATCAATATTGCTGCCCTGTGGATAACGATTTGCCTTTATATAATTTCTGCCTAATCTAAGTCGTGTGATTATTCTGTCTGCCCGCCTATCCTTACTGTATAATTTACACGTAACTGGGATTGTGGGAATCATTGATTGAAGTATGTGCCCACCGTGCTTACTTTAATTAATGTTATTCCAACGTGTTTGCCATTTGTATCTTACTTTTTTTTGCTAATGACAGAATATATTTCTCTATGAGTAGGTAGTGTTAATTCATCGGTGCCTGTCAAATGTGCTGAAACAGCCGCGCGATCTACTTCTTCATTACCGGGTATTCCAATATGGGAAGGGACCCAGTCTATATTTATAAGCGTGCCCTGTCCCACTGTTCTGCTTATTAGTGTCTTAATGTTATGTATTTTGTCGGGTCTCGTTTTAGATGTACCTCAATTAATAGCTTGAACAGAGCTTAATGAATCTGTTATAATTACGGTGTTTTTGTAATCATTTAGCGTAAGATTATATAAGGGCCTTTGCTATGGCAATAATCTCTGATGTAAATACACTTAGAGTTGATGCCAACTTATATTGTTCTATATGACATAGCTGAGATACCACAAAGGCAGCCGATGCTATTCCTAATTCTGAGTTTTTGCTACCGTCCGTGTATATCTGTAGCGTGTCTTTCCAATGGCGGTGAATGTAATCTGTTGCGTTTTTAAGGCTGAAGGCTGGATCCCTATTCTTATCTATTACTATTTCTGTAAGGTCAGATCTTGCTGTTATTTCAAATGGGTAGGAAGGTATGTGTGTGAGGAATGGTTGTATTTTACAGTTATTTAGTCCATATTCTTCTTTTATGCTTATTGCGTTCATTGCATAACATGTTTTTATTTTATTATTGTTAGATTGATACTTGTTAGCATCAGGTTGATGGCTAGGATTTTCGTTAGATGTTTTATTCGGTTTACTACGACCTTTTTTAATTCTTAACATGTTATATTTATATGTACGTTTGGGTTTTATTAGTTCGTTAATTAGTAGGTTAACACCATGGGGCTGGGTGCGTGCCCAGTATTTTAATAAATTACATTCACGTCGCAGATCCAGTGGTTGTACAACTGTTTCTACTTCTATTGCTGCGGCTCTAGTTGATTGATAGGCACCCGTTGCTACTTTTAATGCTGCTCTTTGAATTATTTCTAGTTTATTCAGATGACTGGCCGCAGCGTCTTTGTATAACATACAGCCGTAGTCCATTTTAAATAGTATTAATGCTTTATAGAATCGTAGGTGAGACGGTTTGTCTGCTCCATATGATGTACCTGATATGAGTTTCATTATATTAAGGTCCTTCCTACACCGTTGGACTAGGTCTGTTGCATGAGGACCCCAGGTTAATATGTCGTCTAATATCATACCTAGAAATTTTGCACATTTCTTGAAAGGGATTGATTGGTTGTTCACCACTAGATTTGTTATTCTATATTGCTGTTCTCTTTTATAGGTATACCGCTGCTTATCATCTTTATAGCACAATGTTCCTCCGTTATGAAATATGACTGCCTCAGTTTTAAGTGGGGAAATTTTAAACCCCCATTTATTTTGCAATATTGTAATTTTATCTAGTGATGTCTGTACAACTCCGAGGGCTACATCTAGATTCGCATGTGCATTCCAGATCGCGCTGTCATCAGCAAAGTGTAATAGGTCTTCTTTATTACGTGTATTCTTATTAACATTATTAAGTTCAGCATACAGTGTGTCGATCATGATGTTGAATAATATTGGACTAACGACGCTGCCCTGGGGACAACCATTATCTATGTTTTGGAATTCGGAGTGCTCTGTTCCTATTCTGATTCTAATTTTCCTGCCCGTAAGAAAGTTGTCAAGCCATAACAATATTCTGTTATTTATGCCCTTCTCTATGAGTTCCTCTATTGTTCCCTTTGTCCACATCAGGTCAAAGGCTTTCTCTAGGTCTAAGAACACAGCAACGACCGTTTTCTTTTCTATCATAGCTGTTTGTTATTACTGTTTCCAGTCGTGCTAGTTGATCTAAGGTAGATCTTTGATTTCTGAATCCTGATTGAGTCGGGTTTATTTTTTGGTTTGATTCTATATGGTGTTTAACCTATTCGCTACCATCGTTTCCATTACTTTGCAAATTGTTGGTCTATATGATGATGGATGCGTTGTATCCTTTTTAGGTTTTAATATAGGGATGATGGTAGCTTCTTTCCAGGTGTCAGGTAGGGTACCGTTTTCCCAGGATTTATTTATATCCAGGAGCAATTGTTCCATAGATTCAATAGGGAGATGCTTTAAAACTTTAAAATTGTATAGTGTATTTTATCTGCTCCTGGTGCTGTATTCTTTTTACTTTTAAGGGCAGCTTTTTGTTCTGACATGATGAAACGTCTATTGAGGCAGGTTCCTTCATTTAATTGTGGAATTATTATTTGTGTATCTATCTTAGATTGGATAATTGGATCTCTTTGTTCTTTAACTTGTTTAAATTCTGGTGCAAGGTTGTCGTTACCGATTTGTTTTGCCTTTAATGTGGCGGACGCGCGGGATTTGGCCTCCCGATACTCGTCTCGCCTTTTTTGTTTCAGGGTTTTATGTTATTTATATGCCTGTTTCCATCTACGCAGACAGTTCTCCCTGTTTTAATGGCATCCGAGCAGGCCGGGGTCCACCAGGGATTGGTTGGGCGATTGTGTGCTTTGCCACTTGTCTGTGGTATGCATTCCTTACTGATTTCGTAGAGAGTGCTCACAAATTCATTATGATATTCATTGCAGTTTATCTTTTTCTCTACGTGTAACTTAATTGAACATAAGTCAGGGGCGTAGTCAGGGACACATTTCTGATACGCACACATATCAAATGGTAGAACATTGGGTGAGCATGGCTCACTCGTCGACCTAGCGAAGTGAGGGAGAGTGCTAGGGGGGGGGGGGGGCATCTACTGAATGTGAAAATATACTGAATGTAATTTATTTGACATTGACCTGGGGCATATGGGACCATGGCTGGGGTGGGGAATGCAAATATGGATGGTAATAAACATGTACATGAAGTTTGAAGCCAATCGGTCATACGCTAATGAAGTTGTAGAATTTGGAAAATGTGGCGGAAACACAGACGACTTTTGCATCCATATATCACATTTTCTCTACACGATGGGATAACAATAGACAAAAGTAGACCTAATGTTAAAGGATATGAATAGAAAGTAACAACAGATTGGCAAACAAGAAATTAGTAACACTGATCGATGTAACGCTCAAACAATGTAACGCAACTTTGAGAATAGGGGTCGTATAAGCATGATAAGTGGGCTATAGAATGAAAATATGGATGAAGACAAATACAAAGAAGTACGGTATATGAAGTTTCAAACAGAGATAATAGGTAGCCGAAAACTTTAACGCAAATCTTGGACATTTCTGAATGCAACATTTGACCTTAACTCTTTGCATGCTGGGAAATTTGTGGGCTATAAATAGTTAAAAAATATCAGACGAGAATTCATTGTATTTTCTTTTATTTCTCCCTATAAATATAATGAATATGTCTTGGAATTTCATTAGAATTGCGTCTAGAGGACGCAATTCTAATGAAATTCCAAGACATATTTACAGAGAAAAATAAAACATATAGTCCTAATTGGTTTGGCGGATATTTTCGCCGCTAGCATGCAAATAGTTAAGTAGGGGCTCACATGCATACCGATAACCAAATCACCAAATAAAAACATAAACAAATTAAAAGTTATTCTATTCTATTCGGTTTATATTTAAGGGTGGGAATTGGCTCGAACACCTTCCATACCCGGAATTAAAAGTTATCCTTTGCAGAGAGCTAATATCCTAAAAAGCTGAAAAGCGAACTCTAAAAAATCATCAGCAATAACTTCAAAGGCAACACACAGTGACCAGTAGCCGAGTTCACCAACATTGCAAAGTATACTTATCTAGCAAAGTATATATGAGGGAGAAATTTTCCATTTAAGGATACATTTATAAATTTTTATTATACTGAATTTATTACATTAACACAGCCATTTTGGCTGTGATAATGTAATACATTCAGTATAATAATTCTGCATACTTTTAATCGTCAACTATATGCAGTTGTTAGTTCTATATGAAATAATGCATTTCGGGATAAGTATAATTTTCAATTTTGATGAAATTGGCTACAGATGGGTGACTTATTGAAGGAAAATATGAATGATGATCATAAAGGATATGAAGTTTCAAGTCATACATGTAAGATGGAATGGCAGGCGACTCACAGAAAGGTGAAAACTATATACATCTCTATATTCAACATCTGCTAGGAGTACAATTATAAATCATAAATAGATATAATTATATTTATGTATGTTTTAATTTTTTACCAACATTTGAAGCAGTTTTGTCTGCCCTTGAAAGCATATTCGGAAAACAAGTTACAATGCGTAGTTATTACCAACCATAACCCCCAACACCATTTCCAAGGCCTTCAAAACATTTCTGGATATACTTATTGTTATACAATTTTGATGTTATACACTTTTTTGAGCATTTTCTTTATAATATGGACAATATCAAATACTTTGATTGGTCGAGCCTGAGCAGAGCCAATGAAACTCTGATTTTGTGTGTATAATTCAAGAATATGCTAAGAATGTGTTCTAGTAGTCATGTTCCGAGACTGTATAGAATGTAATTATTAGATCTATGTTATGTATTATGATAACATGCTTTGCTAATGATGATAATTTACTCGTGAATAGCAATAGTGGGCCTGATTTTAATATCAAATTACAATGTACATAGTTGTCACATCTCTCTATTTTGCCAATATTGATTGTTGCAAAACACAAATGTTTCCTTAACATTACGCAAACACGTCTTATTTGGAATTAATAAATCACTGAACTACTTTCGGCAAGGGAGATAATCAATATCACGCGAACTATTTTCATACGAGCCAAGCGGATTGTTCTGTTTATGATTAGGATATATAGTTTTAAGCTATCTCCTGTGATATATAATGATACATTACTTTGTTATGTTATGGGTACTAATACATGTTGTTTCAATAGCGTATCTCTGTAACGGTATTGTTGTAGATGGAGTTGCAAATAATCTAATAATTATTACGTTCAAATGGTGGCGTAATACTGATAGCACTTCTGTATAACTGTGATTGTCATAAATGGCGCAACAGTCGTGAGGTTAAGGTCGCCGACTTCAATGATTTAATTACCAATTCCCGAAAGGGTCGGGGGTTCAAACCTCGACGTGGTATAAATATTTTTTCTCCATATATATTATTTTTAACAGTCGTGAGGTTAAGGTCGCCGACTTCAATGATTTAATTACCGATTCCCGAAAAGGTCGGGGGTTCAAACCTCGACGTGGTAAAAACATTTTTGTGATTTTAATATTTTTTAATATTTTCACAATTTTATGATTTTAATAAAAATACCTATAAATTGATAGAAACTTACCAACAATTAAAGTGTCTGTCTTTAAGTAATATATACACAGACAGTTTGTTACTGATGTTTTAAGTTTAAGTAATATATACACAGACAGTTTGTTACTGTTTTTTTAAGTTTGAGGTACTGTCTATACTGTCTATACCATATAATGTTTTACTGTCCCAAAATCTTTTTTTTTTGGCTGTCACAATTAATTAATTTTCGGACAGCAAACATTTTTTTATGAATTTGAAATAATTATTGTCCTCCATCTGCTCACAACACTGTTCGAACTGCGCCTGTGGCTACCACGACCAGAATTCACTGGCCGCAAACACAGTAGCCATCGGCGTCTATTTATTAAATTATTATTTTGTATTTTATTTGAATTCCGCGTGAACGCTGCATTTTGTGTCAACACCATTTACAGAAAATATTGGTGATTTTCTAAACGAATATCGGAGAAATGCGGCTATATATTTTGTCAATTTTCAACACCATTTACGGGAAAAAATTACTGATTTTTTAAAACAATATCGGCACAACTAAATACGGTGATAGCATTTTTGTCAATTTTTCAACACCATTTACGGAAAATATTACTGATTTTCTAAAAACAATATCGGCGAAGGTGTACTGAACTACTCTTTATTTTAAATAACCAGCCGTCCAATAGATATGTGTATAATCGAGAGTATATCGTTAATTGTCATGTTGTCTCCGACAGTGAGGTGTTGCGGCACACATCAAAACGACACGTTAATTTCAAAACGTTGCCTAAGGGTCACAGCTGTGTGGTGTCATCAGATCAACACCTCGTCACACACAACTACGCATTATCGATTTTTTCCCCACACAAAGCGACGTGTATTTACAACTAGATCTGTGTAATGTGTCGGGTGTAGCCAAAGACCATACATAAATTCGTAATTAGTCACAGATGTAGCCTTACAATATAATCGATTTCCTTAAATTACGTCCGCATGTTGACAGATATTTCAGAGCAGACGTCATCGTAATTTGCCGTTATTTATTTCCAAAATTAACCATATATTCTGTAAATGGCGTTGAAAGTTGACAATAAATTAAGACCAGATCAGTACGTTAAATCGCTATCGACGACAACTGACGATCCGATGAGAGAGTAATACCGTTTAAGCGTATCCAATGTTAAATATACATCGTTATTTTTTTATGACTTTCGTAGTTTTTACCGAGAAATTCAAACCGTTTCCAATTATTGGGGAACATAATATCATGATTAGCACATCGTTTCACTAAGCGGGGGCTACTCAGGAAATGGGATCACACGGTCTATTGTTTACACTGGATTAATGGCGGCCTCCATGAGGTCTCAGGTAAATCTTATTTTTCAATAATACGACTGTGGTTTCTTCCTTTTAGTGATAACCATGTTCCAGCCGTTAACACTTATTTAGCAACATTACTTAATATGTAGTTAGTCTGAACATTCTGCAGAGAAATCTGAATTGGACGGAATCGAGCGTTGTTTAAACTTAGTCCGGTTCATATGCACAGGTCAAAATATGAACTGAAAATGGCGCTTTGTGTGACAGAAATCCGTACGCGGACGAATAAAAAAAATATTTTGTTATAAATATCACATACAGCGAAACAGCGGTAGCATCTACTGTTTTAATAATATGCATACATATTGTAATTAATGTTTAATAGTGATATACTTATGAATAATATACGATACTATGGTCTATACTCCAGCACTATGTTTTTAGGCTGTGTGATTTGCCTCAATATAAACTGGATTAATTAATACTTATATTCATGCGCTTCATGACAACATCATTACATTTAAAATATACAAATATTACTTAAAGGGGTACCGATATGATACATTTTAATAATATAAATATTGAAAATACACATTACAATCGCTTACAACATAAGTTATTGATTGAAAATAGTCACTGCATCGTGACCTATTTGACCGCATTACCTATTGCGCGGCAACCTCACCAAACCCGCTGTTTGCATAGGTAACCAGGGGTTTGGTGAGGTAGGATCGCTAATACAATGTTTGCGTAATGAATGATGACAAATTAAAATTACGTGTAAATTATGCATGTGCTGTGAAATTTATGTCCATATCAACTTAAATTTACTGAAACTATAAACGACGTTCAGAATGAAAATTGGCAAAAGAAGGTGATGCAACAATTATAGGGGGGATAATTCCTCAGCAGGATCCATTTGTATTCATATTCATATAATTATGTTTGGCCCATTTCGTGCTGAGGATATGCCATTTTGTTTGGGAAATATCCTAAATATTTTCTTTATGTGTTAGATCTATGTCACGACCACAATTTGAACCGTCTTGTCGTGACGGTTCAAATGAGTGGTCACAACATATACATTGAGAATAACAAGAAACTAAAATATTTTTAAAAATCCATACCCGTAACGGTGTATTCCGAATGTATTGGTTTAATGATGTTTTTAATGTTTCAGAATTGGTGTGGCCTTTGGCAACACAATTATTCCCGTACAATTGAGGAAGCTGAAGTATGGTGTTGAAGTGACATTTGCTAATGTGCTGTATGTGACTGGATGACTAGGGCTTATGACGTTTGTGGCCAGTCTAGCCTCTGCTGTTGCAAATGCCATAAGTCAAATATGCAACCAGTGTAGACATGTCGGCCTGCTCATATGTGCGATCTGATCAGTGTCAACACACTATGATATGCATTAATACTGAGTTAATATGTGGGTCTGTATGTCGGTGTATTAATGTGACTCAACATTTTACGTCTTATCATACTGGAGAAGATAATTATTTTACGTCTTTGTCATAATTAGGACAAGATATGTTCGGCAGATAGATTGGTCAGAAATTCAATCAGTCCCTTTTTGTCACGCCACGCCTCTATGCTGGTTACACATGCAGCATGGTGCTTTCATTCGGCGTCGTCTCACAATTATTGCAATATTTACCTTCAGTTATGTTTGCAAACATTATACATCCAGATGAGATCAATCATCTGGATCTACAGCGATTGTGGATATTTCATAATTGTGAACAAATTTACCCGTTTTTGGGATAATGGTATATTTTGAAAATAACATGGAAGTCTTTACCTGGTTCTTGGGGCTGAAAGGGATTCAATATTAACATGATTTAACTGCACATGAAAATCATCTAACATACAGGACATGCTCATGTACTGCCAAAGCATGTTTCTAAGGAAAAATAAATACAATTTTCTGAAATAGCACTTGATATAAATCAGTACCTGTCTTTGAAAACCTCTTACTGAATGCTATGACTGTGATAATGCTATTACTGTATGTATTTACTGTATTGACCCGCATCGATATATTTCTCACATTCGCATTTTATGAGGTTGGTTTTGTCCGATAAATCTCCTCCTAGAAATCAACATGAATGTCACATTTTGCATGGCACTAACCTTTTCACTTGATGGTCATATTGCTACTGATGTGGTCATTCATGTCGGTTCACCTGGGGGCCGTTTCACTAATCTTTGTATGACTAAAATATTCGTAAGTGCAAACTTTTTATAATCTGTAAATTTCACATTAACAATTTTGTCTTGTAAACTTTACATGTATTGAGCATAACCTGCATATGCAGCCTATGCTCAATAAAATAATTGTAAATCCATCAATTGAAATTTCCAGACGGTCCGAAATTTGCACTTACGAACATTTTGGTTGTACAAAGTTAATTGAAAAAACGGGACCCAGTATTTCCATCTTTTGCATGACTCGGAATTACCATCCTCAGGCTTGTTGTATCTCTGTTTTTCATCAATATTTTTGTTTAAATAAATTGATTTCCTGTCTTTCCTAAATAGTATTGCCCGTAAATAAAATGTAAATTGAAACTTGGCAAAATATTCCATGAACATTCATTCATTTATAGAAAAAAATATGGACAAAAAATAACAACGTTTCAATACGTCCGGTACAACAACATTGAAGATAATTTGTCATGCAAACTATTCATGATTGAACGATGACCGGGATGAATATGCAGATTCATGACAGAATATGTATATATGTAACTACTGTCTGTTCCACGTTTTGCTGCCGATGAACTTTTGGCTATTAAACCCATTCAATTTAAAAAATATCAATAACAAAAATAGTCTCTCCAAAAAAAATTATTTGATGAAATTCTATCAAATCAAATATTGATTTTATTGCGAAGAAACTATTTTCCTATGGGAATTTAACATGGGGAGTCAATTTCCAAAACCTTTCTTTTTTTCATCCTCAAGGATCCAAAAAAGGAAAAATTTGGGAAATTAACTCCGAAACCTGGCGAGATAGCTTGAAAATGATGTAACTAAAAAAAACGAAAGTTAGATTTTGAAGAAAAAAAAATTAAAAAAATATATATTTTTAGCCCCCATGTTAAATTCCCATAGGAAAATCGTTTTTTCTCAATAAAATCAATATTTGATGGAATTTCGTCAAATAATTTTTTACAGGAGGGAGACTTTTTTGTTATTGATAAAAAGTACCTACAATTAAATATTTTATTAGATTTAATGTGCTTAAAAGCCAAAAGTTCGTCGGCAGCAAAACGTGGAACAGACAATACTGAATAGTTAAGTGAGACACATCTGGGCCCGGTTGTTCAAAACATCAGTTAGCTTAACGGACTGTTAAATCCTTAACTGAATGGTTAAAATCTCTGTTAAAACAGAGATTTTAACCATTCAGTTAAGGATTTAACAGTCCGTTAAGCTAACGGATGTTTTGAACAACCGGGCCCAGGCAGTATACAAACTTTTAGGATCTCCTCATATCGACTAATAAATATTTGTATGTATGCTATTATTTACGATAAAATGTGAATTAAATGTTATTTAAACTACTGCATCTATCTGTTTTCTAACATCCAAGTTTACACAGAAAATGTGCTACCATGATTATAAACAAATTCCAAGTATGTTCTTGAAATATTTCTCAAAATCGTGCAGTTTGAATAACACACTCCTGTAGCATAATAACGATCTATATTAATTGTTAGAAGCATGCCGGGTGTTTTATTGATGGAATGGAAGCAATGCAGATCCTAATCAGACTGTGCGGACGCACAGGCTGATCTGGATCTACACTGGTCGCTAAACCCATAAGCTCAATATCACCAGTCACAGCATAATTGATAGCTATTTCCAAAATTAACATTTTCACAAACATGTTTTGCTGCTTTGTTGCGTAAAATGTGTAACTGATTTATCCATATTTAATGAACACTCGACACATTTTGTCAAATATAACGGTTATGTCAAATCGTCCCGATGAAATGTCAGACCGACTTACAAACAGAATCCCAGACAGGCGATCACAATACCAAACATAGAAGAATGGGGTTTATTGCCTTCGAGAGGTATGAACACTCGGATCGGCTTAATTAATATATTTTTCCATGGACAGATCATGCGTTTCTAATTATAGAGAATAGTAGGTTAGTGCCGTGAATGGTAAAAAATATCTGGCAAGGCCCAAGAATTTCTTTATTTCTCATCAGAAGTATATGTTGTGACCACTCATTTGAACCGTCTCGCCGAGACGGTTCAAATGAGTGGTCACAACATATACTTTGGTTCAGAAACAAGGAAAATAGATAGAGAATAGTAGGTTAGTGCCGTGAATGGGAAAAAATATCTGGCAATGCTCAGGAAACGGGATGGGCGAGGCTTTGCCGAGTACATCCCGTTTCCGTGCCGCGCCAGATATTTTTCCCATTCACGGCACTAACCTACTATTCTATTTATCCCGTCAACACATACGAATGGCTTTAAAATGCAAAGAAATAATCCCAGCAAACGCACATATCCATACGCAGTGAGTAGGTCGTATTGACAGGATATCAAAAATGTTTCACGGCACATACGCTGTGTTGACGGGATAAATAACGTTACAGTCACATCAGCCCTCAGAAGTTTACTAGTTGATCAGTTGAACATTTGTAAAAAATATTCCTGTTTTTATTGTGATACGTCCCAATGGGAATAACATATCTGGTCATGCGAAGGAAAACAACTGTAATAGACTGTCTATCACAATAATAAACAGTGAATTATCAACTTGTCGGAGACAAATTGATAATTCCTGCATATTATTCAACATCCTGTAACCGATTTCACCAAAATCACTAAGTGTACTATCTTGCTAAGTGTACTTTGAGGGAGCCATTTTCAATGTATGCATACTTTAATTATTTTTTTAAAATAGTTTCTGCGATCATGTAATAAATACAATATAATAATTCTGAATAATTGTAATTATCAAATATACACAGGTGTTAGTTCTATATGAAATAATGCATTTCAGTATGAATTAATAATTACTCCCGCAAGTGTACTTACCAAGTTTCGTGAAATCGGATACAGGATAGTGCTTAACCCATTAAACTACACCGACAACAAAGCCAACATTTGCAAACGCTGTAGATCCAGATGAGCCGGCTTGTAACAAGCCGTCTCATCAGGATCTGCAGTGTTTGTCAGTATGTTTCAGATATTGCAAAAATACCCCTCATCTGATTACTGGAATTGTCCAGAAATTAGCATGGAACCATCAATGTCAGATATTTAGGGGTGAAAGGATTAATGCTGCACTCGGCAACGGAAAGTGTGAAGTCTGAAAATAAGATTACCGGTACAGTTACATTATTACATGCGACATGGATTTTTTGTATTAATTTGTTTACTCTTTGGACGATATCAATCAGGGAAGATACCTATTGGAAATATGGTTCGTTGCACCAAGTTCAAGGTCACATGCACTAAAAAGTTACTTCACTCGTTTCCGTACATATTTGGATTACAAGTAACTTGACAATCACGTGCGCATTGTTATAGTTATATATTGTGGAAGATACTAGATTGAAAATGGAGTGCGTATGCCAAAGCTTAATGTCACCGGCGCTAAAACAAATTAGCAATCAGCGGGGGCATCCATGTGCTGCTGAAAGGCTCCGTTTCTATTTGATATTCGTTCAGTAGCCGTGAACATGCTACTGATGTATTAACAGTCTTATTTCTCCCAGGGCTGAATATATATTTATTTAGATGTAAGTATTCTGTTCTGATTTTTGGATTTTCTCCCCAATGCAACAAGTTACATGCGGGATCGAACCAGTTGGCCCAGCTTTAAATGACCTTAGCTCTTAATATGCCGTTGAACACCAATACATCAAATCAAATCAATCTTATTCCTCCACTTTTATCTTTTGTTAGAAAAGGTCGAATAAATGGTCATACAACGTAGACTCAGATCAGATTTCGCGAATACGCAGACTGATCCGGGGCTACGTTGGTCGCATACGGTGGAAGCCTGGGGCCCATATAATATGAAGGTGGTTTGACAGTTTTCATTTTGGTGCTGCTGTGGTGGTTGGTTGGGAACATACGATGGGTAATTTAACGATCGGGATTCATCCTTACCGGAATCCCAACCGGAGACCTGGTTTGGCCTGTATGTCTTTGACTTAGTTGTATGTGAGAGTTGAATCTGGTTATACCGCGTATAAGAGTAATACCTTTAAGGGAAGGGGCCCACGTTAATTTGGTGTGATATGTACCTGGCACCAGGTCAGGTAATTCTAAAATCAGAGCTGAATATATATTTATTTCGATGTAAATATTCCGTTCTGAGTTTTAGATTCCCACGCCAGCTCCGCTCTTCCCCCTCCACCGCACACACAATACATGCGGGATTGAGCCCATTGGCCCGGCTTTAAATCACCTTAGCTGATAATAGGCAGTTAAACACTAATAAATCAAATCAAATCAATCATGTTGGTACTGAATGTATAGTGCTCCCACATACAGGTCCATTCCCGTCTGTATATGACCTTCCTGTTGAACGGACGTAATGTAAACACAAATCAATTAGGCAAGCAATAACAATCAACCAATCACTTAAATTCACGGACAGAAAAACGAACAGTGCAGCTCCTGCTCAAACTGCAAATTCCCAGACAGATATAGTCACAATTGTCATAAGCCCAATTTCTCCAGTCACATGAAGGACATTAAACGATTTGAGTTAGTCAAGAACACGTTCATTGTCGATATGACTGGAGAAAATGGGCTTTCACTCGGTAAATAACCCATTCGAAAAGGTTATCCCACCAACCCATTTATGTTAGACGATAGAGCCTACATTGAATAGGCTACATGTATGTAAGGTTTTGATTCATTTACTGGATCCTATGTCCGAGTCTTCCACCTGTGGTATTACCCGCGATCTAATATTCCAGACTGTTTCTATTAAGGATCAACTCTATACCTGATAATCGTTTGATTGAAAGATAATTGATTCATAAATGTGATGGTATATATGTAACATATATGTGAACACTGCCTCTTTACTGCATCCTATACGGCACCTGGGGTGGCCATGCAAGTCTGCCATCTTTGTGTGTTCTAGCCATCCGCCAGTTTCACCTGTTCTGCCGTTTGACAAAGAACTAAACATATGAAGTAGAACATATGATATAATGTAGCTAATCACATATAGAAAAGCCAGAAGAACGGACTCCTAACCATTATATTACACCAAACTGTCAAATATGTCAGTTTTCTGGATAGGTTTGTGCCTGTCTTTTTAACAACATGAACAACCATTATAAATAGCTTCATACACAGAACATCGCACAGCGTATCACTTCTACCTGGCAAACCACACAACATACCATATATACCCACTACTATACTCTGGTATTTGCTATAAAATCCAGTGACATGTAAGCAGTTACCTGAATGTATTGTCCCTGGTGTCTACTAACCAACTATGCGAGTAAATATGGCTTTACCTATGGGTAACATGTACAGTAACATAGGCTGTGTTCAGATTGGAAAGTTTACACGTTGAAATGCTCAGATATCTCGTCTTTTGTATAATTTGCTGGCATAATATTTATAGCTGGCCGTTCTCATATCTGTCTATTATGTATGCACCAAATCGTATTTGGTTTACTGTCATATTATTTGCTGGATGTGTCAAACGCACGAAGTGGTGAAACTGTACGATGGCTTGTATATACAAAGATGGAGGAGATGGCAACTCAATGCTCCATATAGTATCCAGTAACAAGACAATATTCACATATTATCATTGAAGTCAAGTGTATCTATCTATTACCTACTACCTTAAACAGATATCAATACAACAATGTGTTGTACAGTAACATTCTCCAGATACCATGGAGAATTACGTTTATATATGTCAATACAGGTGTATTAGAACCTGTCTGAAGCAGACACCCGGTAAAGCTGTGTTCTGTATTTTGATGGATTTTCTTGTCATTAAATCCGATGATAATATCCGTTCATGACCGGCAGTGCTCAGAACGAAATATTTACATAGAAAATATACATATTCAGCCCCGAAATTAGAATAACCTGACCTGGTGCCAGGTCCATACCACACCAAAGTCACTTAGCCCCTTCCCATAAAAGCAATAGGATTAGGAATAATCGTATTACTCTTTAATGACGGCCGTCTTAAAATTCAAGATGGCTGCCACACATGTGACCGAAAAAATTGGTACCAATTTGTTTTTTTCTCTATGTCATATACTCTGTCATAAAAATACATTTCCGAAGACTATAGCAAACATTTCATCAGGTTCACATTTTGACACCGACTAGTTCTTTCGACATGTGAAAACGCCAATCTGGGTCGAATATCCCTCTAAACCGGTGGGGGTCCCAAAATCAGAACGGAATATTTATATATTCAGCCCTGAAATTAGAATAATCTGACCTGGTGCCAGGTCCATACCACACCAAAGTCACTCGGCCCCTTCCCCTAAAAGTAATAGGATTACGAATAATCGTAATACTCGCATAAGAGGTATAAACAGATTCAACTGTCACATACAATAATGCCAACGACGTATTTGTTGGGATTCCGGTAAGGATGAACCCGACCTCCCATGTTGTCTGGTTTAGAGAGGTTATAGGAATGAATGGCCTTTTTGTGGAATTTATCGGGGTATAAACTTGGAAAAGTCGCGGGAATACTTGACGAAGGCCGGAAGAGCCTCGTCCAGTATTCCCGCGACTTTTCCAAGTTTATATCTCCGATAAATTCAACAAAAAGGCCATTCATTCCTTATAATTCCAGCATTTGAAATAAATTCATCAAGAAAATGTGTTTATTTTCCGTTTTCTTAAGAATTATTTTAACTGCGCCTGACGGTTACGGAAAGTAGTTCGGCGTGGGAGTTTACTGGGATATAAATCGACATGTCAATTCAAGACTTGTAGTGTGACATTAAAATATAAATGTTTTTTCCACTTTCATTCTCTTTTTACACAGCCATTATATCTCCATTTCCAATTTCATTACATTACGTTTGGGAATATGTTATTAGTACTGACGAAAGATTAAATATATTTCACATTCAATATGTCTAAAGGCAAACACATGGACAGAAAAGTGGGATCGACAATACGAAACTAAATCAGAATGTACACAAACACTCAACAAACCCGATTTTGTCATGTTTGGACACGTACTAATATTGAATGCATGAACTCGGTCACTTAAATCTACAGACTGGCTGACATATGGTATACATGTATATCACGCCACGTTCAGCCTGCTTCTCAGACAGAATTGTGGCAGCGATGTAAGGCACTCCTTTCACTAAACTTCGTACGATAACAAATGTGTAGCAATACTGTAATAATGTACGTGTAGTTCATCAATGCTGACATTTACTACCTATATATAGGTGTCATTATATAATGTCATTGATTCTCAACAATTCCACCCAAAAATATAAAAATCGTCTAGAACTTTCTTGTCAAGTTTTGTGATTTTCTTTGTGAAACGGACCCTCTTACGAATCATTAACGTTTGTTAGAATCGTAACCAACAGTCTAGACCCTGATCCGCATGAACAGACGCGTATGATGTTCATGGTCTACATTGGCTGCAAACTCAATAAGCCCATTTTCCCAGTCATATCGACAATGAACGTGTTCTTGACTAACTCAAATCGTTTAATGTCCTTCATGTGACTGGAGAAATTGGGCTTATGACAATTGTGACTATATCTGTCTGGGAATTTGCAGTTTGAGCAGGAGCTGCACTGTTCGTTTTTGTGTCCGTGAAATTAAGTGATTGGTTGATTTTTATTGCTTGCCTGATTGATTTGTGTTTACATTACGTCCGTTCAACAGGAAGGTCATATACAGACGGGAATGGACCTGTATGTGGGAGCACTATACATTCAGTACCAACATGATTGATTTGATTTGATTTATTGGTGTTTAACTTCCTATTATCAGCTAAGGTGATTTAAGGCCGGGTCAATGGGCTCAATCCCGCATGTATTATGTGTGCGGTGGAGGGGAGAGGGGGGGGGGGGGGGAGCTGGCGTGGGAATCCCAAACTCCGAAAGGAATATTTACATCGAAATAAATATATATTCAGCTCTGATTTTAGAATTACCTGACCTGGTGCCAGGTCCATATCACACCAAATTAACGTGGGCCCCTTCCCTTAAAGGTATTACTCTTATACGCGGTATAACCAGATTCGAATCTCACATACAAAAAAAGCCAAAGACGTACAGGCCAAACCAGGTATCCGGTTGGGATTCCGGTAAGGGTGAAACCCGATCGTTAAATTACCTGTCAATGAAAACTGTCAAACCACCTTCATATGGGCCCCAGGCTTCCACCGTATGCGACCAACGTAGCCCCAGATCAGTCTGCGTATTCGCGAAATCAGATCTGGGTCTACGTTGTATGACCATTTATTCGACCTTTTCTAAAAAAAGATAAAAGTGGAGAAATTTGATTTGATGTATCGGTGTTTAACGGCATATTAAGAGCTAAGGTCATTTAATGCTGGGCCAACTGATTCGATCCCGCATGTAACTTGTTGCATTGGGGAGAAAATCCAAAAATCAGAACAGAATATTTACATCCAAATAAATATATATTCAGCCCTGGGAGAAATACATCAGTAGCATGTTCACGGCTACTGAACGAATATCAAATTGAAACGGAGCCTTTCAGCAGCACATGGATGCCCCCGCTGATTGCTATTTTGTTTTAGCGCCGGTGACATTAAGCTTTGACATACGCACTCCATTTTCAATCTAGTATATTCCACAATATATAACTATAACAATGCGAACCTGATTGTTAAGTTACTTGTAATCTAAATATGTACGGAAACGAGTGAAGTAACTTTTTAGCGCATGTGACCTTGAACTTGGTGCAACGAACCACATTTCCAATAGGTATCTTCCCTGATTGATATAAATCCACTTATATGAAGTATGGTGGAAATCGTCCAAAGAGTAAAGTTCTTGCGCCGAAGCGAGTTCCTATGAAAGGACAATTATAACGCTATCGGTGCGGGGGCATAACAACATTTTGCTGAACAAGTTTCCTGTACGCTTGAGTGTGGCTAATAGATATTGCTTGTCCATTTGATAGTGTCAATACCAATTGTCAATTTGACATTTGTAGCAATAAGAGCTACACGGGAATATAATTTGACAACCTTGTGACATGAATAGTAACAAAGGTAACACGACATCCAAGGGTCGTTTCACTAAACTTCTTACGACTTAAATGTTCGTAAGTGCAACATTATGATAGTCAGTAAATTTCACATTAACAAAGTTTTCTTGTAAATACTTATCGGATTTACATGTATTGAGCATATGCTGCATATGCAGCCTATGCTCAATAAATGTAAATCCATCAATTGAAATTTCCAGACGATCCTAATTTTACACTTACGAATATTTTAGTCGTACGAAGTTTAGTGAAACGGACCCAAGTACCACTGATAGATGTATTTTAACCCTTTCACCCCTAATTAACTGGATTGGATTTTGATATGTCAAGTTTGCAAACAATCCAAACGTCACAAACTGATGTTAAGTTAAGACTAGTCAATTCTTAAAAAATTGATATGAAAATATAAAAAAAATACTTGCAAAAAGTGCAGATCCTGATGAGACGGCTCGTTACGAGCCGGCTCATCTGGATCTGCACTGTTTGCAAACCCCGCTATATCACGTTTTCGGGTATAAAGGGTTAAAGCAAATTTCTAAGTAATCTGACATTGAACACAGGGGCCGCATGGGTAGCATATATCATGAAAATATAGATGGCAAATAAGCATATGAAGTGTCAGTCCAATCCGACTTACGGTAACATATATAGTAGCTGTCCGAAAACTTTAACGCACATCCCAGACAGACGAACAGACGGACAGGGTTGCGACTATATTTACCCTGAATGTTACGTACGCACTCACACACACGCACACACATCATTGTACGGAGCCCCGCAGTGGACGTAGAATCCTTTTTTTAATTAATTCGTTCCCACGAAATAACAATTCGTTCCCACGGGAACGAATTGTTAATTTGAGGGAACGAATTGTTAAATTGAGGGAACGAATTGTTAATTCGAGGGAACGAATTGTTAAATTGAGGGAACGAAATTGTTAATTCGAGGGAAAGAATTGTTAAATTGAGGGAACGAATTGTTATTTCGTGGGAACGAATTAATAAAAAAAATCCATGTCCCCTGCGGGGCTCCGTATACGCACGTCATTGTGATCACTGTTTCACTTTCCTCAAGCGAGCTCGACAAAAATCATTCTCCACTGAAAGACAGTATCCTCATCTGTATATTTTGAGGGAGTAATTATTTATTTTCCCTGAAATGCATTGTTTCATATAGAACGACTGCATACGAGATACGTCATACGTTTTTGTACCTTCGGACATCTGCGTAATTTCATGAAATTCGTTTAAAAAATTTACATTTTTCCTAAATGGCGTCAGAAGTTCTGACTTTATTTATGAAAAATATTGTAAAACGTGTTTAATGAAATTACGCAGATGTCCGAATGTAAAAAATCGCATGGCGTGCCTCATATATATATTTTATCTGATGATTAAACGTTACAGAATTATTATACTGAATTTATTACATTAGCACAGCCAAAATGGCTGTGATAATGTAATAAATTGAGTATAATAATTTGGTCTTCCCACGAAATAACAATTCGTTCCCACGAAATAACAATTCGTTCCCTCAATTTAACAATTCGTTCCCACGAATTAACAATTCGTTCCCAAATTTAACAATTCGTTCCCACGAAATAACAATTAGTTCCCACGGGAAAGAATTGTTGTATCGTGGGAACGAATTGTTGTATTGTGGGAACGAATTGTTCATTCGAGGGAACGAATTGTTAAATTGAGGGAACTAATTGTTATTTCGTGGGAACAAATTAATACAAAAAATCCATGTCGCATGTGGGGCTCCGTAATAATGCAACTGTACCGGTAATCTTATTTTCACACTTCACACTTTCCGTTGCCGAGTGCAGCATTAATCCTTTCACCCCTAAATATCTGACATTGATGGTTCCATGCTAATTTCTGGACAATTCCAGTAATGAGATGAGGGGTATTTTTTAAATATCTGAAACATACTGAAAAACAATGCAGATCCTGATGTGACGGCTTGTTACAAGCCGGCTCATCTGGATCTACAGTGTTTGCAAATGTTGGCTTTGTGGTCTATGTGGTTTAAAGGGTTAAGCACTGTAGAGCCGATTTCACCAAATTTGGTAAGTACACTTGCATTCATTTGTACTGAAATACTGTTTATATTTAATAATTACAATTACATGTATGTATAATTATTGTACTGTATTTATTACATGATCGCAGCCATTTTGTTTGGTAGGAAACTATTTTATTTCATTAAATAACAAACTAATTAAAGCATACATACATTGAAAATTGTTCCCTCAAAGTACACTTAGCAAGATAAGTACAGTTAGTGATTTTGGTAAAAGCGGTTACAGGATATTGAATAATATGCAGGAATTATCAATTTGTCTCCGACAAGTTGATAATTCACTGTTTAGTATTGTGATAGACAGTCTATTACAGTTGTTTTCCTTCGCATGACCAGATATGTTATTCCCATTCGGACGTATCACAATAACAGCAGGAACTGATCAGCTGGTAAACTTCTGAGGGCTGATGTAGCTGTAACGTCTCAATTCGAAGCTCGTGTGATGTCCATGGGAAATCTATCATTCAAGCCGATCCGAGTGTTCATACCTCTCGAAGGCAATAAACCCCATTCTTCTATGTTTGGTATTGTGATCGCCTGTCTGGGATTTTGTTTGTAAGTCGGTCTGACATTTTATCGGGACGATTTGACATAACCGTTATATTTGACAAAATGTGTCGTGTGTTCATTAAATATGGATAAACAAATTACACATTTTACGCAACAAAGCAGCAAAAACTGTATGTTAAAATGTTAATTTTGCAAATAACTATCAATTGTGCTGTGACTGGTGAAATGGGATTTAGCGAACAGTGTAAATCCAGATCAGCCTGGGCGTCCGCACAGTCTGATCAGGATCAACACTGTTCACCATACCATCAATGAAACACCCGTCATGCTTCTAACAATTAATATAGATCGGTATTATGCTACAGGTACGGGGCGCCAAGTGGGACATGGCTCAATTTTGTCAACAAAATTCATTTTTGTACCTATAAACTTGACAAAAACAAAACAAAATTAAACATATACTGATTTTGTCAACAAAATTCACTTTTGTGCCACAAAACTCAATTTTGTGTGACAAAATTCACTTTTGTGCCACAAAACTCAATTCTGTGTCACAAAATTCAATTTTGTGCCACAAAACTCAATTCTGTGTAACAAAATTCACTTTCGTGCCACAAAACTCAATTCTGTGTAACAAAATTCACTTTTGTGCCACAAAACTCAATTCTGTGTAACAAAATTCACTTTTGTGCAATTCACTTTTGTGCCACAAAACTCAATTCTGTGTCACAAAATTCACTTTTGTGCCACAAAAGTGAATTTTGTTGACAAAATCAGTATATATTTAATTTTGTTTTGTTTTTGTCAAGTTTATAGGTACAAAAATGAATTTTGTTGACAAAATTGAGCCATGTCCCACTTGGCGCCCCGTATATGAAACGTATGCAGAATTGAATTTTGTGACACAGAATTGAATTTTGTGACACAGAATTGAATTTTGTGAGAATTGAATTTTGTGACACAGAATTGAATTTTGTGACACAGAATGACACAGAATTGAATTTTGTGACACAGAATTGAATTTTGTGACACAGAATTGAATTTTGTTTACATAATTGGATTTTGTGATTTTTAGTGTTACAAAACTCAATTTTGTCTAGACAAAATTGGTTTTGTACACACAATTAATCTGTCCTGCATGACACCCCGTAACAGGAGTGTGTTATTCAAATTGAACGATTTTGAGAAATATTTCAAGAACATAGTTGGAATTTTGTTATAATCATGTTACAATGTACCATGGTGGCACATTTTGTTGTGTAAACTTGGATGTTACAACACAGATACATGCAGTAGTTTAAATAAAATTTAATTCACATTTTATCATAAATAATAGCATACATACACATATTTATTAGTCGATATGAGGAGTTCCGAAAAGTGTCACGGTATACTGCCAGATGCGTCTCACTTACATACTAGTTACATATAAATATTCTGTCATGAATCTGCATATTCATCCCGGTCATCTTTCAATCTATTCATCCCGGTCATCTTTCAGTCATGTATAGTTGGCATTACAAATGATCTTCTTGTTCTGGAAGTACTGGACGTATTGAAACGTTATTATTTTTTGTCGATATTTTGCTATAAATGATGGAATATTTTGCCAACTTTCAATTTACATTTTATTTTACGGGAAATAATATTTTTAGGGAACACAGGAAATAGATTTATAAACAAAAATATTGATGAAAAACAGAGATACAACACGGGTGGAAATACTGGGGCCGGTTTCACTAAACTTTGTACAACTAAAATGTTCGTAAGTGCAAATTTCGGACCGTCTGGAAATTTCAATTGATGGATTTTCAATTATTTCATTGAGCATAGGCTGCATATGCAGGCTATGCTCAATAAATGTAAAGCCAATAATTGTTTACAAGACAAAATTGTTAATGTGAAATTTAGACGATCAACAGTTTGCACTTACGAACATTTTAGTCGTACAAAGATTAGTGAAACGGCCCCCAGGTGAACCGCCATGAATGACCACATCAGTAGCAATATGACCATGAAGTGAAAAGGTTAGTTCCATGTAAAATGTGACATTCATGTTGATTTCTAGGAGGAAATTTATCGGACAAAACCAACCTCATAACATGCAACTGTGAGAAATATGATATCGATGCGAGTCAATACAGTAAATACATACAGTAATAGCAGTACTCACAGTCACAACATTCAGTAAGAGGTTTTAAAAGGCAGGAACTGATTTATATCAAGTGCTATTTCAGCAAATTTGATTTATTTCTCCGTAGACACGTGCTTTGGCAGTACATGTACATGATAATTTCCTGTATGTTAGACGATTCTCATGTGCAATTAAAGCATGCTAATTTTGAATCCCTTTACGCCCCAAGAACCAGGTAGACTTCCATGTTATTTTCAAAATATACCATTACGCCCTGGGCGCGTTAGGGTTGTCGGTACCATCCGAGCGTACCAAAGATTTCTGGTGCCAATGTGTTTAGACACACATACTGTATATATTTCCGCTTGATAGACTTTTCAAAGTAGTAGCTTAAGCCCACTAATTTGCATAAACAAGATGGCCGCCAGTGAAAAAAGCATCGGCTACCGTAGGGTATATATTACATTGTGGAACCAATATTAGAAGGGTTATATTGGCGCACCTTAATTTATTTAATAGCTCAATCGATATAAGCTTGAACCGAGCTTGTGAAAATCCAAGATGGCCGCCATTTTACAGGAATTTCCTAAAATATGTAAATAAATTGACAAAGACGTCAATGTGGGTACCAAACACTAGTTATGAAGTAATACGGCCATCGTTCAGCTATATGTATCCTGAACATTACATGTGTTAGAAGCATCATGGCAGTCGTTCACACTTGTTAAGTTCCACAAACAAGATGGCAGTAATTGTTGAAAATTACATTATTTTATAGGATTTTTCTCTCTAGATGTATCGTACTATACATGCATACACGAAGGGAATTTGCCAACAAACTTCGGATAATTAATAAATATAATGCATCCACCGGTTTACCAGGCTATTTTGTGATATCTACATGTTCAATAAATCCAAGATGGCCGCCATTTTATACAAATTATGTTGATTATGCTGATCAGTTGACACACACTGCCTGTCATGAACATCTTCGATACAAGGCAAAATAAACGGGCTCACAAGATGATTATACACAATCGTGCTAACAATGGCATATGTCAGAAGATAATGAACGATTAAATATACATGTATATGAAAAATGGTGGCGGCCAGTGTTAATCTACTAACAGAAATTGCATCATTTTGTACCAGTAATACCAGACACATATGAGGTGACACATTGCAAAAGATTTATTTCTCATCTTTTAAAGGAATATAATTATAATTTGTATAAATCAAAGATGGCCGCCATTTTACAGGCATTTTGTCATGTATGTACATGTACATAAATTGGCATACTCACTATATATGGGTCGACTATTAATTGTTAATTGATAGGCCCTGACTATATCAATGAGTACATCATGTTCCCGTCAGAAATTAAACGTTGCAATGCTGTTTAGACTGATATGTCGTAATCATATACGTTGGAAGTATTAGTTGTATATATATTACATTACTGTCCGCCCGTCTTTAAAATAATTGTAAAAATATTAGTCAATGATTAAAAACCCAGAAATTAATACCCGCAAGGGGCGTGCAAGCAGTATCTATAGATAGAGATAGATAGATAGGTCAGATTTTTAATACAACATTTGTTAATCGAGTTGATATGTTGGACACACGTACTGTTTGTATTGGTAATATATGTCTGCACAAAACACGGTTGCTACCTACGTATTGTATTGTTTAATATTTAAAATATATGTACAGCCGTTGTGTTGTTACAAGTACGCTATGTACGTATACATGTGTAGACTAATGGTGCTTATATGGAGCCCGACTCACACATTTGGATATTAATATTTAATGCAACTTTCATGGAATCAGTATCTGCTACATATGCATGCACAACGGTCCGGTTATTTAAAGTGCTTATGTAATAGTGTTAATACTCTATATGTATTATCAGTTATTAAATTAAGTACCATTTTGAATTTTCCTATCAAAAGTATACCAGCCATCCTCGTTTAACGGCAATTGCTCGTTCAACCAATTTTACTATTATCTGTTTCACGAAATGCTGCCCAAGATTTATTGCTATAAAAACACTCCAAACTGCTTATTTTTTTATATAAAACAATGTAAAACTATTTTTTAGAAATGAGCCTACTTTTTATTTCAAGAAAATCCGTCTAATAACAAAGTTATTTCGAATAAACAGTCATGGATGGGCTTTTGCATTATAAATTAATTTCACCGATTTTTAGTTGTTGACAATAAAACAAGAAACTGCTATGCAATAATCACTTCCGGTCAACAACAACAACAACTATTTTTGCGAACTGAACACAAATTCTTAATAAATTTGTTTATTAACATCATTTTCTGGCATATAATTTAAACAATTTGCATTAAAATATATCAATTAATCATTTAATCTTCATATATTTAGCGAATATCATTCATCCATAAGGTTCCAAGTCGATCTGATACTATTGCTAATACGTCCTAATGTATTGTAAATTGTGAATGCTAACGAACTTGATTCGATTAAACTCGTGACCGTCACCAACCAATCAGCATTTAGTAAACCAAGTTGTCCGCTGGAAATTCGTCCGGCAAAGAAACTGGCTCACAGGAAGTGACTATATACTTCCGCCGGAAATGACGTATGTATGGTGTTCCCAAGTCATACCATTAGAGAATGTAGATTTACACCGGTGTCGATGTGCGAGGATATGTGCAATTAATTTTGCGTGGTAGGAACAGCGTGCCAACCTCAGCTTGGCGTTGTCAATAGATACGAAAGCTGTAGCAGATGATGATGACATCATGTTGTATTTTGACCAAATTCTCGGCATTTTCTTCTGTAATTCTTGTACGAACACCGAGAAATGGAGGCTCGATTCCTTTATTTTTCAACCTGGCAAGATTTGCTGTCATAAATACAAGGTTAGTGTCTTGTTTTTAATGATGAAATCCAGCAAGCAGTTCGATGCTAGAAAAATGTTGAAAATCTGACCGCACGTGACATTTTAACATTGCAACCCTGCATTCAATTCTTGATTTATGGCTATTACTTCATTATAGGACCGAAATTCAAAAAATAAAAAGATGGCTCATTGCTAAATTTTGCTGAAAAATGATTTTATGCAAAAAAATAAGAGTTTTATGGTGTTTAAATAGGTGTAAAAGTTGGGCAGGTTAACGTGAAACAGACAGTAGTATGCGGTCATAATAGGAATACAGTAGACATCAACTTGGTGTATGCGTTGTATATTAATGGCAAGGTACTTTACAAATAAACAATATAACATTAATATTCTGACATCAATGGATAACCCCGGCCAACAATTCGATTGACGGATAGTATATTAATGCAAATTTTGCCAGAAGCTTTAGCGCAAACGTCATTTGACTTTGACTATTGGCCTTGGGGTAGCTATCAAATGAAATCATGTATCGCAAATATGCAAACAGTATGTCATGGTTAACAGAAAATACAACACATTTACGAAATATTACAATTTATCATGTTTATGTTATCGGCGGAATTATGAAAATAAATAAAGAAACGAAAAGGAGGTTGTTTTACCCCTTGGCATGCTACACATACTGGGCGGATATTATATTATAATACAATAGTTTTGTTTTGGTTTTAGTAGTATTAATGCGCACTGTCAGTACTTGATGCATCCTGGTTGGGGCATCAAACCTAGAGCTGAAAATATAATACTTCTACTTTATACCTGTCCAAGTCCAAAGTTAGCTGCTGTACTGCTTGTTTTATTCAGAATATTGACAATATACCGAAATGAGACCACATATAATAGACCACACTGTACATTGGTAATAACAGAAAAGAGGTGCACTGTATGACAAGCTGTGTGTGGAAAACCAAAGCATGGTGATACATTCTATCTACCACATGTCAGCATCTACCATAATGTGTCACGAGAAATTAGTCGAAACATATACGTCAACATAGTGGTTTATCCAGCATCATTATTCATTTTGCCTATAAGTAAGTCTTCATGTTTCATGATACAAGTTCATACATGTATTCCTAGTTCTGTTTGTTATATTTCTGTGACCGTTTCATACATGTTTCGTTGTTGTCATAGCTCATTATGCTATACTATGGACAATATATAACAAGATACCCAAAGGAGACACATGAACTTACATGTATACTAGAAACGCAATACACCGATAGACCGAACACCACTTCCTGGCCTGGAAAATAAGTATAATGTGCCAAATACGTGCATGTAGGTCGAGTATTGAATGGGCACTAACATGGATTCCATGATTAGCGATACACGGTCCCACAAACACACACTCAGGCAATCAGCTAGAATAGAACGTGAATCGCTTAGTATACGTTGTTTCGATAGACGTGTTCGGCGACAGTCGTGGGTATCTTGATATTGTTTGTAATGTTACTGATCAAAACACACATGCTACCCCTCTTGCTTGCTTTGCCGTCATGTTTCCCTGAGGTCAGTAATCAAGTAAGCAATGAGTAAGGACAAACTATTAAATGAATGAAGTGATGTTTAATTTTCGCTACGTGTTCAAACAGGTATGTCAGCCTCATATACTCATGATATTCGTATCACATGTTGGTTGCATGGATTGTCATCTATATTACATGTTTACGTACACAAAGTAGTAATAACAGAACAGTGTACAACAGTAGTGTAATGTCGACACTTCTAACTTTTGTTTAGTCGTAGTATGCATGATGTATGTTATATTACATGAATTGGCTATATTACATAATTTCGCTTAAATTTGATTTTGTCATATGAATTGTGTACAATTTGTTACTCATACAAACGTTTCTTCTTGCACAGACAACATGGTAATGCATGATACAAAATGGAATAACACATGATACAATATGTTCCAATCTTAAGACAGATATATTATTATTAATGAGTGAGCGTTGGTAGTGGATATTACACTTTTAATAAAAAAACACCTGTGCAATGATAAGCACAAAGTACACTATATTGTAAATGCAAAGGTATGGTATGTAGTATGTAGTATCTAGTCATAATAAAGCAGATATTTAATACATGTACATAATTATCATTTTCATTCAGCTGCTACCGATAAAATATATATGGGGGTTTTTAGTTTCATTGCTACATATATTGTACGAAATGGCGGCCATTTTGAAATTATGCAAATTATATTTGCCTCAAACGGGTATAGAGAAACTTCTTTAGGCATGCCAATGGTTTAATCGACGAAGCTGATCGGTTTGCTCTTGTCTGATATGTTATGTGTAATACGTGAACTAAATTCCAGAAATTGCTGTTCCAATTTTACAGTAATGGATATCTTAAATATGCGAATTAATATGTGTATGTTCCTTTCCATGCTTTTAGTAAGCTGTAGATCAACGAATGTGTATAAAATGCGTGTGGACTTTGTAGTATTGAACGGGTATGTGGTACCGACATTGATATCAAAGTTATACGTATAATTTACGAACTTCGTATAAAATGGCGGCCATTTTGGATTTACACACTTCTCTTTTTATCGTGAAATTGGTTTATAAGCATTGTATAACATGTCATTTATCACATATCAGAATTGCGTTTGCATTAACCATTATGTGGCTGCTGAAACAACGACGTTGCATATAAATATACCAGAAACTGGATATACATTTCAAAAGGTCGGCCATATTGTATATGCAATATTACATCTTTATATCTCAAATGTTATGTTTTTGTTGCGTATTATTATTAATAGCAATATGCTAAACACATTGCCGCTATCTTAGTTATATATATGTGTGTGGTGTCAACATGTAATTCCTCGTGCGTGTCTGTTTCTTTAAATAATTCATAGAATTCGTGTAAAATGGCGGCCATGTTGGTTTCTGTACATCATATTCCTAATACAATGGATTGACACACATTTAGACGTCTATGAAGCATTAAATGCCGGAAGTGTATGGGTATTTGTGCTTTTGAAACTGCTTCCACAACACGATATGCCCCTACATGTAGTAACGTATTTTTTCATTGGCGGCCATCTTGTTTATGCAAATTACTAGGCTTAAGCTACTACTTCTGGAGGTCTATCATGCGGGAATATATATATTAGATATGTATAGTCACTTTGGTAACAAAAATCTTTGGTGCGCAGAGATGGTACTAAAAACCTATCTTATGCCGGTACGCCCAGGGCCTATATCCCAAAAGGGGTAATTTTGTTCAAAATTATGAAATATCCACAGACGCTGTAGATCCATATGAGACGGCTCGTTACGAGCCGTCTCATCTGGATCTACAGTGTTTGCAAACATAGTTGAAGGTCAATATGGCAATAATTGTGAGACAACGCTGACTGAAATACCATGCTGCATTTGTAACCAGCATAGAGGCGTGGCTTGACAAACTGGAACTAATAGAATTTCTGATCAGTCTATCTGCCGAACATACCTTGCTCATAAGTATGACAAAGACATAATATTCTTTATCTTCTCCAGAATGATAAGACGTAAAATGTTGAGTCACATTAATACACTGTCATACAGACCCACATATTAACTCAGCATTAATGCATATCATAGTGTGTAAGCACTGATCAGTTCTCACATTCACCGACATACAGACCCATATGAGCCGCGTCGCGAGAAAACCTGTCTTCGGGTAATTGTTGGTCAATATGACATTTTGTTACTATGACAATGGTATTTGTATGATGAATTTAACGTTTTTTTAGTTGATCATGATATCTGCAATATTCATTAAGATATTATAGTTTATACAACACAACTATGCAGGTCGTTTGAGCAAAAGAGACGTCACGTAAAAGCGACGTCATGCGACGTAAATGACGTTACAGTACATACCGTTACAGATAGAGTATACGCCAACATTTACAACAGTTTGCAAGTTGACATAATCGAACTAGAAGCATGTTTGGCATTGAATAATGCATGTAAAGACGGATGAGCTTCAGTCTTTTGGTAACACATGAATGTGCAAAGCGAAAAAGTCAAACCGGTAAGTTCATGTACCAGCAAGTATGAACGTGCGCGGGTACGCTGATTCGGTGTGCTGATTTCTTCTTTTTGACGTCGTGTTTATTTAGCGTTTTAACAATTTATAATTGTAGAAAACCACGGAAGTATATTGATTAACTAATTGTTTGATTAGGTATATAAGACCGTTTTGTTCAACATATACAAATGGAAATACACACGCATACGGGGAGAACAATACGTTCAACATTAAATTACATTACAACTAGAGCACAGTCGATGGCGCGCCACCGCAATATACCCACGTTTCCCAAATGCGAAGTTGAAAAGGGGGAGATAATTCATGACCGGGGGTCAAATCAAAAATCAAAATTTACTGCGCATCTACACACCATAAGGAAGGCACACACCAAGTTTCAAGACCCTACCTATTACGTTTAAACAGTTTTACTTCTTACACGAAACGTGACGGACGGACAGACGGACGGGCACCCGTGACGAAAACAATATACCCATTTATTATTTTTTTTAAAAATGGGTATACAAAAACTGCTCTGAAAGGGAGTGTTCATGTCTGATGACAGGCACCCTTACTGTCATGTGTTGCTCACTATGTACACAATCACAATCACTGGAATAGCGTGAGAGTAAAAGCCTGCATCGCTTACGTGTTATTTCTACTGCATCGCAGTCTCTCACTCGCCTAATAGGAGACCACCTTCAAGGGTAGCGCGTGGAAATCTGCCACATGGCCAAACTGGCTATGGTAACATATTTGAGACAGTCGTTACCTCAGCTTGTGATCAGCTTGTCCTACCACCCACTTGTGTTTGTTTTGGGAGTGTTACGGTAGCAGTTTGTC
This sequence comes from Conchocele bisecta, assembly GCA_029237695.1. Taxonomy (NCBI): domain Eukaryota; kingdom Metazoa; phylum Mollusca; class Bivalvia; order Lucinida; family Thyasiridae; genus Conchocele; species Conchocele bisecta. The sequence goes on from CM055267.1 coordinate 65,942,064, forward strand.
TTTTGAAGACTCAACTCAAAATACGAGGGTCCCAAAGTACGAACAAATGAGAGGTGAGGGGGAGGAGAGATAAAATAATAACAATACCCCCAAGTCAAGAGATCCTTGATAATCGTCGAACAGTACTAGAAGAACCATATCAATTGCTAGTGCGCACAGTCCTATTGTATTTATGTCACGACTTGACAGTCCTTGAAATATTATCCCACAGTTACTGTATCTAGTTCTTGACTTTTTGTCTTATTGTAGTTGGTTTAAACAGTATTTATTTCAAGAGAGATATGTGATATTATTGTAGTTGTACGTGTCACATGTCCCAAACATGTTGCCTTGAAATATCATCCCACCGTATTTCTTATATTAACATGTTAGCGTGCATTCAGATTAAAGCTTTTCATATTCAGACAACAGAAACGCCCATTGTTCGCGACATCGTCCCGCTTACAGCTGTACTTTGACCACATTCTGACAAAACCCGGACCTTACAATATCTGCAATAAATGTACGATCGGCGACCCATATCATGTCGGTGATCGAGAAAGGATACCCCAGTGACTGAATGGCGAACATCGTATGTTCTGATCAGACGGCGCATATGCACATATGAGACTGATATGTGGCTATACTAGTCGTAACATCCATGGCTTTGTTGTTTTTTTTGCAGGAGATATTTCTTTCTTAAAATCGGTAAAGGTTGCGCTAATCAGTTCTCACATTCACCGACATACAGACCCACAAGTTAACTCTGCATTAATGCATATCATAGTGTGTAGGCACTGACCAGTTCTCACATTCACCGACATACAGACCCACATGTTAACTCAGCATTAATGCATATCATAGTGTGCAGACACTGATAAATTCTCACATTCACCGACATACAGACCCACATTTTAACTCAGCATTAATGCACATCATAGTGTGTAGGCACTGATCAGTTATCACATTCACCGACATACATACCCACATGTTAACTCAGCATTATTGCATATCATGTGTGTAGGCACTGATCAGTTCGCACATATGAGCAGGCCGACCTGTCTACACTGGTTGCAAATTCAAATTGGTTCATCCTCATATGTGACTGTGACAGTGATATTTGACTTATGGCATTTGCAACAGCAGAGGGTAGACTGGCCACAAACGCCATAAGCCCCAGTTATCCAGTCACATACAGCACATTAGCAAATGGCACTTCAACACCATACTTCAGCTTCATCAGTTGTACGGGAATAATTGTGTAGCAAAGGCCACACCAATTCTGAAACAATAAAAACATCATTAAACCAATACATTCGGAATACACCAATACGGGTATGGACTTTTAAAAATATATATATTTTTTTTGTTATTTCTCAATGTATATGTTGTGACCACTCATTTGAACCGTCACGACAAGACGGTTCAAATTGTGGTCGTGGCATATAGATCTAATCACATATAAAGAAAATATTTATGATATTTCCCAAACAAAATGGGCTAAACATAATTATATGAATATGAAAATGGGTCCCGCTGAGGAATTATCACCCATATAATTGTTGCATCACCTTCTTTTGCCAATTTTCATTCTGAACGTCGTTTATTAAATTTAGGTTGATTTTGACATAAATTTCAGAGCACATGCATAATTTACACGTAATTTTAATTTGTTGTTGAATTTTGTCATCATTTAAGGAAACATTTGTGTTTTGCAACAATCAATATTGGCAAAATAGAGAGATGTGACAACTATGTACATGTACATTGTAATTTTGTATTAAAATCAGGCCTACTATTACTATTCACGAGTAAATGGTAATAAGGATAAGGCCTGATCACAAAGATTGTAAGGTATCTTCAGTCAGCCAGTGGTCAAAATCTCAAACTACTAGTAATGTAATTACCATTTACATAAATTGCTATAGTATAGTTCAGCAATGATAAGCAAATGCATCATTATCATTAAGCTAATCTCCTCGTTGGCAGCCTTGACAAATAATAACAAGATGAGCATAAGTCCTCGGTGACTCACATTGCATGTTCAGACTTGGGATGTATGCGAAAAAAAGCACCTTACCTCGCGTCCCTAGACGCACAATGTGGACAAATAGTATTAAAATCGGACAAGTGGTTCAGCAGTTTTGATAAAAAAATAAAACACTTTAATACCTGATGGCTGAAACAATGTACAAGTTGTCATACAGGCACAACATTTCTGTCTTTTTGGGCATCAGACTGCTACATCTATAATAGCAGTCGTGAGCAACGCAATCGTGAACAACGCAATCAGCCCTGGATGGATGACTGTTTGATTCCACAGATGGAAGACTCGGACCTGAGATGTTTACACGGTGCCAGGTACTCACAAAAGCAGCCAATTAGCCACACTACCTACAACTAATAGGATTAGTAATTATCTTACTACGTTTCTAATGGGTATAACCGGATTCAACTCTCAAGTAACAAGAAAGCCAAAAGTAAAATATACATGAGGGCCAAACAATGGGTATCGAGATTCTGGTAAAGATGAATCCCATCATTCAACATTACCCTTTACATGCTCCCAATCAACCGCCCATTAATGGGTCCCAGGTCCGAGTCTTCCACCTGTGTTTTAGATCTTTATGTACCAATCAACAGTTATAATCGGCAAAATTACAAATGAGTCGGTTTACCATGATGTATAATCATCATTATCAAATATTAATTTCAACTACAGTCCAAACACTATGAGCAGTCTACAACAGCCGCCTCTCTGTAAAAAGCCAACATATATCCTAACTGGATATTTACTTTATTCAATCTCACTACTACAGCCACAGCTCTGCAACAGCCAGTTTTGTTTCTTCCCATGGGTGGCTGCTGCAGGAGTGATTGCTGTCTGCTGCTTTTATTTCATATTTGTTTTATATCTAGAAAAATCATTTTTGACAGTGCATGAGAATCGGCTCCATATATATCTCATGTGATGTCAAAGCATATTTACATCTAGAACAAGAAAATGTGCCCTGTTGGCATACAAATGCCCCCGGTAGCAGATTGTAGAAACTCCGGCAAACTTCTTAACCGGACCAAGGGGCACACATACGGACGGACACACAGTCCAAACACTATCTACCGAGACTGGGGGGCATAAACATGAAAATTAGCAGCAGATGACAAAACTTCATTCCGCATTATAAGGATTAAACCCAGTGACCGCAAAGCCAATAAGGAAATTCCTGGACACTAAAGTCAGTGCACACAAACCGGAACTAACATCAGCAATTAACATTGACCGAAGACAATCCTGTCTTATAATGATTACTATATTTGTCAGGCATATGTGACTGAATGCAGACATGGGCCATTCTCATTTGTACATGGCCATTATGACCACTGTACACCCAGATCAACCTGTGCATCACAAGAAATTAGTAACACTGATGAATGTACCCTTGGAAAACCTGAATGTAACCTAGGGCACAGCTGAGGCCTGATAACAATCTATATTACTATTTAGAAGCATCACGAGTGTTTTATCGATGCAATGTCGAACAGTGCAGATCCTGATCAGACTGTGCAGATGCACAGGCTATTCTGGATATACACTGGTCGCAAAACATGTAAGCCCAATTTCTCAAGTCACAGCCACATATATCCTTACCAGATTGTAGGATTGCACTAGCAGATCAGACTTGCTCACCGTGCTGTGGCAGAAGGTCGGGAAACTTCTCATGCAATGAATCCAATGTGGTCTTCAGTGATATCTGTAACGAACACAAAAACCAATTACCACTCAAGCGTATGAACGATAGACTGCAAACAAAACTAATTAGAACTAGACATTGTGCTTAAAACGACATGCCCCTAAGCGTATACAAATATAGCCATATTAGCCAACCACAAGTATGGACTCTTACACATTTTGCAAATTACACCTGTAGCCTATTTCACGAACATTGCAAAGTATACTTATCTAGCAAAATATACTTGGAGGGAGACATTTTCAATTCAAGGATTATTATTAATTTTTATTATACTGAATTTATTACATTATCACAGCCATTTTGGCTGTGAAAATGTCATAAATTCAGTATAATAATTCTGCATACTTTTAATCATCAAATATATGCAGTGGTTAGTTTTATATGAAATACTGCATTTTGGGAAAATAAATGATTACTCCCTCAAAGTATGCTTTGCTAGATAAGTATACTTTGCAATTTTGATGAAATCGGCTACAGATGTACAAGCCTATATGCACATGGAAACGGTAGGCATAAAGAATATATACTAGTTTATGTATCTTGATTTTCAGGCAACGTAATAATACAAGAACACCGTCAATGGCATATATCCCATCGCTGTTGTGGCTCGATCATAAACATGTACATGCAATTTTAAGCCAATCACTCAATCAAAGTTATTAGACCTTGGTCACAGGGGAGGATGGGTAGGGCGGGGAATGGAAATATGAATGAAGAGAAACATGCACATGAAGTTTCAAGCCAATCGCTCATGCACTAGTTATTGGAGAATGGAGAAACGCGCACACATCTACTGAATGTGAATTTTAAATCTTTATTAATAGAACCTTTTGACCTTTCGGCGGTCATCTTGGATGACATGACCATCCAAATTCGACAAAAAATGTATCAGAGCGATCGCCTCTTTGATACCTTCGATTTGATATAGACATGACCATATTCGGTCAAAAATAAAATTTTACCCCAATTTGACCCCACGGGCCACGCCCATTTTTGACCCCGGGGTCACCATTTTAACAACTTTGAAAGAGCATTGTACATCTATCATTGTTAACAAGTTTCGTCGAAATCCGGCTAGCGATTCATGAGAAGAAGATTTTTTAAGAATTTATGCTATTTTTAGACGGCGACCATCTTGGATTAGCGATGACCTCCATTTTGACAAATCTGAAAAGGCTTCACCCATGGACCATAACTTTTAAGTTTGGCTACCATGGGCCAAGCGGTTCAAGTGAAGATGTATTTTGAAATCTCTAATAAAAGAACGACCTTTTGACATTTCGGCGACCATCTTTGATGACAAAAACATCCGATTTCGACAAAAAATGCACCAGAGTGATCGCCTCGTTGATACTTTCTATTTTATATATAACAACTTTGAAAGAGCATTGTACATCGATCATTCCTACCAAGTTTTGTTGAAATCCGGTTGGCGGGTTTTGAGAAGAAGATTTTTGAAGAATTTGTGCTATTTTTAGACGTCGGCCATCTTGGATTACGTAATGACGTTTGAAAATGTTCACGAACGACGGACGACGGACAGACACATTGCGGTAACAATAGCTCACATGAGCTTCGCTCAGGTGAGCAAAAAAAAACTCAATTTCATTAGTGAACAGCGTTGGATCGGATCAGCGATTGCTGATCTGATAAAACAAGTTCGCGCAAGTCGTTGTCATTTATTTCACATGCAGACGGCCCATATGTAAACATAACAATGCCATATATCCGTGTTGTGTACAGAATTTTGCATGCAGATAATAATTAAATCACGAGCACAGCTACATAACCAGTGCCCAAATATACATTTATAACTTTATCATAATGGCCTTGTGTAGCCATTTTCAAAACACCCCCTCAGCATATTTTGTATAGTTAATCTGGGCACATAATGAGCAACTGTCACGCCAGGGTGACACTGGGATAGTTTATCGTTGGGTCGGAACACCAAGCACGTTGTGGAAAGAGACAACAAGGTATATAGTTACAATGATGATGTATTTACACATAATGATATACACAAATAATCAATGTTCAAGACAGTTCAAGACAGTACGGACAACGTCCTCTCGAGGGTTCACCAAGGCACAGTAGACGTCCTTTGAGATTCATCTCGTCCTTGGACAGAATGACGTCACCGGAATAATACCCCGTTCGCTACGCCCTGGTCCACACGGAGCAGAGTCCCCGTTGGTACACGGTGTCGTGTAGTGGACCCCAGAATAGTATCGGTGCAGCGTACTGCTTCTACGCAATAACACCAGATAGACGTGCCGTCGCTGGTTGCTGGCTGGCTGGCTGACTGACGGTGTTGTTATCAGAGTGTAACGTGTTATAGTCTCCATAGTAGTGCACATGAAATCAATATTATGATTGCATGGCAATACTAAAGAACCTCGTAAATTACAATGATGAATCATGATAAATTGCAATATACACAAAGATATTTTCACTAGTTGGAAGAAGGGGGCCGATGGAATTAATATGTCAGAGAATGCGATATAACACATTAATGAACAGCTACTATATCTAGTGTACCCAACGATATATATATTCACAGCCATACATGTGAATATCGACGTCATTCGCAGTTATTTACCATTAGTAAACGAACATTTAATTGCGACCCGGCCTTACCCTGATCAGACTGCCCGTGGCCAACTGCGCTAATTTAATAAAGAGCAACTATGCCAAGTATTTTCCTGTGCAGACTCACAGCATTACATTACTAATGATAAACACTGTATACTCTAATCAGACTGCAGGATTCCACAGGTTGACCTAACGCATCAGTGATTGAAATAAATTATACTTCACATCATGTCCTTATTACAGCTTACTGACGTTATAATATAAAATGCATAGCTAAATTTTAGTAAACATTTCAATCGTGTTCGCCCTTCGTTTGCAAATAGAATAAATTGCTACTGCAAATAGTCGGAGTGACATGCACAAAACACATGAGAAAAATATGCCATTACAATACTCACGGAATGCTCCCACATGCGAGACCTGTAATCGTTATCATTTGCACGTAAACACAAATTATTAATGATTCAGTTCGATTTGATCAAGGGAGATAATCTACACCAGCGGATACATGCCATACGGCTTTTATTTACCAAGCATTTGGTTGAAATGGGTCCAAATAACTCCGGTCTTGGCAGGAGTCAGACGTTATTTGCAGCATTTGAAAGTAAATAATAAACATATGTACTTACCAGTTCCCAGTGAAAGATTGTGTAACCAAGTGAGCACAAGAATGGTTGAATGTCCGACTGCTAGAATATGGAAACGATAGTTTATATACATACTCTGGTGCATAATATGCCCGCGTGTCAATATAAGAACATTTGGCATACAAGTTTTCGTAAGTGGACTAATGTTCTAACAGTCAGTCTAGCTCATGACATGAGATATCTGGCGAATTAATCTGAAATAATTCAGTCATTAGTAGATATGACCTTCTCGGTATTCAGGCTAGCATCCAAGTCTGCATAAACAATGTAAATCACCCAGATATAACCGGTGCAAAATCCAATACTGGTGGTACGTTCACGGTTTCGGATAAAGCGCTATTCCCTCCAGCTGTGCATTCCACGGGAGCGATATTTCACACACGAAGAACTATTCGATAGTCGTTACAAGGTTATTCGAGTATTGTGGTCGAGTATTGTGTAATTGTGTAACCCGTGTTACAAATGATGGCTGATAAAGAAGAGAGTCGGCTTCAATTCGTGACAGCAACACTGTAGACGCATATCTTATAACATGAACGCGTATACTGTTTGTTGTCGTTACCTCGTCGTGCATGTTCTATTTGTAAGGGGAGTGTTTTGAAAATGGCCTAGTGTAACCATTTTCAAAACACCCACTCAGTATATTATATATGAATACTTGTATGGTGAAACTGGGCACATAATGACCAACATTGTGGACCCAAATCTTATATAACGTGTAGACGAATTCTTGTCGCTACCTCGTCTTGTAATTCTTTTTGTTTCGGGGAGTATTTTGAAAACGGCCTACTATAACCATTTTCGAACCCCCCCTCCCCCTCATTATATATATATATTTCTTTTAAACAATATTTTATTCATCCAATACAAGTGATAAATGATACATGATAACTAATGGGATTTTACAGAAAGAAGAACTTATCGTGGTCATCTCCCATATATTATATATGAGTACACGTATGGTGAAACTGGGCACATAATGCGGAACACTGTAGACGCAGATCTTATACCATGACCGCGTATACTGTTTGGTGTCGTTACCTCGTCGTGCATGTTCTATTTGTTAAGGGGAGCGTTTTGAAAATGGCCTAGTGTAACCATTTTCAAAACACCCCCTTTAGTATATTGTGTATGGTGAAACTGGGCACATAATGAGGAACATTGTAGACGCAGATCTTATACCATGAACGCGTATACTGTTTGTTTTCGTTGCCTCGTCGTACATGTTCTATTTGTTAAGGGAAGTGTTTTGAAAATGGCCTAGTGTAATCATTTTCAAAATACGCCCCCTCAGTATATTGTGTATGAGTACTTTTATGGTGAAACTGTGCACATACTGACCAAGAACTGATTCTTGTCGTTGCCTCGTCATGTATGTTCTATCAAATAATACTATAAATATCATTATTTCACTAGTTATTCACCCCGTGAATTATAACTTTAAAAAATGCTATATGATTTATAAAATATGTGTTTTCTATTGTGACAGCACTTATGAATAATTGTTTGTATCTCACTTTCCCATTTATATTTTTGGTCTGTCTAGACTGTCTCACTTTCCCAACATTTGACTTTCACACCTTCGACTTACCTGTATGTTGGGTATACTGCTGGGCTTAAAGTTGCGTTACCAAATGCGCCGTCATCGCAGTCTACCCGGACGTGATAGTGAAGGGGTGTTGTTTTCATTACACTCCGTGCGTCTGGAGGAAGGTTCAATCATGTGGACTTGTAACAGTCTTCAGGGACAATGAAGAATTCAAGACATTGGTGCGCCGTGCAAGTGTATTGCCGCTTGTGCCGATCGGACTTGTTGAAAACGTATGGCTCCATGCCCTAGAAAACAATGACGACAACACAGCATCCGTGGACACTTATGAATAATTATGTACTTTAAAAGTCACTGGAAGATTTTCCAAAATAAAGAAAATATTACCAATATTCATTATTGTGATAACAACTTAGTAATTTAAATACTAATTGAAAAAGTCAGACAAAATATAAATCAAATAATTTAGCTCACCTTCCCTGAATGTGTAGACTCTTAAATTGACATTCCCCAATTTTCATGAAGAGGCTTTTCAAAATGACTTTTTACAGCCATATACATTTACATCCCACTCTTTATCAACTTTGGGTAATGCTGATGACACATGTAGACGCTGATTACATAAACTAGCTGCGTAGAGTAATCGGGAGTCTATAACCATTTCCTAAACTCTCCGCTCAGTATAATTTAGGGGAGTGCTTTGAAAATGGCACGACTAGCCATTGTCAAAACACTCCCCCAGTGTATCAAAGGGGAGTGTTTTGAAATTGGACAGGTAGCCATTTTCAAAACACTCCCCTCAATGTATCGAATGGGAGTATTTTGAAAATGGCTATCTGTCCATTTTCAAAACACTCTAGAGTACTTTTATCGGGGGAAGTAGTTTGAAAATGCGATACCGGGACTCTGAGGTTAATTTCGCATAAATCCACTATACGATTACTAACTGAGTGTTAATAAACGTATGATTGCAGAACTACTCCGTTGTTCGTCTTAGAGAGGTTCCACTGAAGATGTAATTCAGATGGTGATCACAACAACAATACGTTACAGCATCACATGCTGGTCATGACTATGCCCGTCGCACACTCAATATCATGATGCAATGGAACCTCTCCCAGGATGTCCGGTTTAGAGAGGTTTCACTGTATCTATCTGCTAACGCCATGGCGTGCAACGTATATAGAAAATAATTTAAATTCGTTGAATTATTAATTATCGTATTGACAGCACATGCGACAAGTCATGTGATTTTGTACATAAGAACATGTGCGTTATCTCATGAAATATATCTGCAACATTTACAATATTTTCCTTCAATGACGTAGAAAGGTTACGAAATGCTCAGAGCAAATGCGCAATAGAATTCCGCATTTGCTCTGAAAATTTCGTCAGCTGTCGGTACTATTTGCAGAAACTACATCACACTTTCTGTAAATATTTTTCACGAAAAATTGCACATCTTCTTAGGTACAGAGTCACATGGGTTGACTCATCAGAGTTTGTAAGTTGCCATGTTAAATGATTCGCAGGTCATACAATTAGTTCATGTCTGTACTCCTCTGTGTAACATTGTATATACGTGTTTTTTATTACGTGTTACATATGTTATAGCTACGAAATACAAAAATAACATCGGATCATTAATGTGTTACAAGCAGTGAACGAGTGAAATGTAAATCCATCAATTGAAATTTACAGACGATGCTAAGTTTGCACTTACGAACATTTTAGTCGTACGAAGTTTATTGAAACTGCCCCCAGATATTTAGCAGTGAACGAGTGAAAGGCGTGCTATCTCAAGGAGTGGCCACATTGTTATTACGTAGGGTACTAGGCGGTGCTTGGAGAAACATTCACTGGGTCCGATTAATAGTGGGCCGAAGGTCTGTATATCGTCACACTCTGAATCAGACTCCTTTTTTCTATCTAAATCAATGCAAATAGGACGAAAATGGTTGATAATCTAACAAACCGGTACATCGTCGCTTGCGTTCTACTCTGGTTTAATTATTTTCAAAACTATGCATACTCCAACTGCAACAATGCCGTCGAGTTTCACGTGAACAAAAAGATGGCGGGGTTCACCTTGCGCATTATAACGGGAGTGACGCATGCAAGGTGCGTGCATGAGTGTTATGTTCTGGTGGACTGTGAATCCTTGAATTATCACAGTGCCGGGGAAATATGTGAGCTGAACTCCCAGAACAGCACCAGCGCGCCGGACGACTTCGTGACGACTAGCGGCGACTACAAATACAGTGATATACGACAGTGGTCGCCGGTAAGCATGGTAACACTGAACTGACGTTCAGTCACGTTAGTGGAAAGTGAGACATAGTGGTTACATTTCCGGCGTGGACGTCGTCGTAGTCGTCAACCAGAGTAAATCCTGATCAAATAACACACTTATGTAGCCTGATATCAGACAAAAATCACATTTCAAGTGTACCCGTACAATATTAATATTATCACAGCATGTTGTAATTATGAAACCCAATAGGAGTCGATCGTAATGTACATCCTCGTCGTGGTGCTATTTAATTCGTAGTTATTATTTACTTCATACGACATGTATGAGGGTCATGCAAACTATTTGTATTGTAACTTCCCTCGAGGTTATAGTCCGGAACTGAACCTTGTTTTCAATAACATGTATTTTTATTGGCGAGTTTGCTTGCCCAGACCATCCACATCAAGAATCCGACTGATGATCTCCGTCATTCTTGAGTGTTTTGAGAAATTTGCATACATCCAAAATGGCCGTCAAACAGTTATATTGTGCCATATAGTTGTATCCACGTGAGCTATTGACATACTTTAAGAGTGTAAAGTGGATATATTTGACTTATCAAGATAAGTGGTGAACATTAAAGTTCAATTCAATTGTACAATGGAACCTCTCTAAACCGGACACCCTGGGAGTGTCCAATTTAGAGAGGTTCCACTGCAAAACAGACAACTGACTACTTCAAGACACGCGATGTGCTTTGCGATCACGAACAGACATTGTTATCGGATACAAGTGGCAATGAATCATATCAACATTAAGCAGAACTAACATTTATTTTTATTATATGACTAAGTATTTCAGTCATTCTCATTGGCCGAAACACGGCCACGTAATTATCTACACATTGAATGTATGTAGACCTCTGAACGGTTTGTTTACAAAAAATAAGCACTCTCGTACCGCGAGACTGGTATTTTTCACCTCCTGAGACCGCATGCGTAAATCTGACGCCAACCAAATGTTTATAACTAAATATAAAGTTTAATAAATTATTGTTTTGAAACACACGATTTATTTTTTTTGTGGGAGGGAAAGCGTTGAAAGGGCCATATAATAAAACTATTCGGCGGAGGTGGACATCACTTTTCGAAGGTCCGTAAATCTCATGTACACCTCCTCAAAAGACAATAATTGTATAGTGTCCGGTTTAGAGAGGTTCGACTGTATTGTTAGATGTGGAAAATCCAACATTGCCGCCAAACGCAACATATTTTACATACGACTGCTCCCACACTCAATATCAAAACAAAATATATGATGATCTATGATATATTGACACAATAAACGCTTTCAGTAAGTTTGATACGCAATTAGACACGTTTGTGAAGAGCGAATTTCCAAGATGGCCGACACATAACGGTTCTTTATAGGAATTAAATAAATGTATAAGTGTGTAACTATTCCACCAGTTCTCAGATGATGTATCTGATATAAAGAACATTTTGTGCCTACTGAGTGGGCATGCACCCCTGCGTAATATCCTAGTAAATTGTATAAAAGTAATGAAGTTATGTATACTATGAACACTTTTATCAACTTAGGAATATAATTAGATAACTGCCAATGGCAGAAATCAAAGATGGTCACCAAGTATAAAACATAAGTTTGCCTTATATTGCTTAAATTGCCTATAATTACTAGGATTATCGAGTAATTAAAGCATGTTAGTATACATATCTCGCGTTCATTGCACATTGAATGTGTTTTATAGCTTTCGAATGCAATATTGCATAATTGTATTAATGACAGAAGTCTTATATAAATATAAAATACATTTCAACATGTTCAATGACAATCATATCGTGTAATATTGTGTAAAGAAAAAAGGTTTATGTATACGAATATTGCGTTTTGTTCTTTGTTATTTCTAACCTGGCTATGTAGTTAAACACAATAGTAGAAGTCCAAATGGCTGCAAAATGTAATACTATTACCATTTGTAGCGACCATCTTTAAATAATTAAATCATAGACATATATTTGCATCCAGTCACCAAAAGGTAGCACACGCAGGTATATCCGTATTGGTCTTGTGGATAAAGTAAACATTTCTATATCTTACACACTAGTATACATTTATAATAATAATAATCATATCGTTTACAATCACTATTTTTGTCTTGATTATTAATTAAAGGTACTTGCCCACACAGTAGGCACAAAATATTCTTTATAGGAATTAAATAAGTGTCACTATTCCATCAGTTCTAAAAATTACGAGTGCCAGCTATACAAATATAATCATTTATTAATTATCAATTTACTGTTAGCGACGCGCGGCGGTAATAGTCTATTTTGATAATATACGGGGACGACGACTTTCACACCACGGCTTGCGGTGCGCATGCGCAGTATACTACGCGCGCCAGTAGGCTTCCCAATATGTAAACAAGAATATCAACATGTCGAAACGTCCAGGACGGATTGCATGAAACAGCGTCGGCCAAAAGAAAGGTGAAATGTCTGAGGGACAGGCAGTACAGAGAGAGAGAGTGGTTAATATTGGCGACCAGATCACCAAATGGAAAGAGTTACGTGGAGATTTAGATTTGGACTCGAATAGAGATTTTTCTTCTCAACTTCCGATACTTCACTGCGCATGTCAAAGATGTGATATGATTGACCGTGTCACGTGACGCGTATTGGTAAAAATAGCACGAGGTCGGAAAATACCCTTTCTGGTCGCGGCATATAAAATGCGATTTAACACCAATTAACACGCGCCGTAATTAAAAATAACTCGTTAGTGGGTAGATATATGGCTCATATAAGGCATGACAGAAAATGAAAAGTTGCAGTACAGTGTAACCTACTGCGTGGGCATGTACCTTTAAACAGTCAGTCAATATTACTAGGCATTTTCATACGTTGTACACCTTCTGTCAAAAGCTTCTGTCAATATTCTACAATGTATTACAAGTACTTGTATATGTCAATGACGATCGCATAGTAATTAAATGATTATTATGATAGAAACAAGATACGCAAATGAGACCCATAATCCTATGTAAAGAAGAAAATAACGCAATGAATACTTCATAATAAACAAATGAGACAGTGGTGATCGCGGCGCCTTCAATGTGGCACAAATATATGCACTCCACGATCAGCAGTATGCTGTCCCATAAGGAAAGTAACAATCCATAAAATACATAAAATAAAGCAAATCCATTAGATGTGTCCTCCTCGTGCTATTTAGTCCATATTATCTCCGTTTTCGTTTCAGAATTATTTCATTTCTGATTAAAGTCGGTTTCCTTGTTCAGCATGTTCAGCATTTACTTAAAGTGACGGCGTTTTTGAAGAAAATATGTTATATATTTACACAATTATTCGGCAAAGATAAAGTATTGCTATTGCTTATCTTATAAACAGTACACAGAGAAAATTGTTCTACATACATTACATAATCATGAATATATTTATTCTCTACATCGTCGATATTAGTCTGAATATAAATCAATTATTTGGATCTTATAAAATAATAAGTGATATTAAAATGCTGTACCATAAATCATCATGTACATAGAGCCGTTTTTTATTTTGGTAATTGTGTATGTTTCAGAGAAAGAAAATTTATGGCCGAAACACGCACTCATATAAGGGGTTATTCATGCTACATTTGTGTGTAAGTAGGTACCAAGCAAGTAATGGTAGCCAGTAACTGGAATAAGGCTACGGGATGGCTGAAATATATCATTGTAGTCACCAATTGTGAAGGAAATATATACATGTATATGTATCTTCCATTTGTACTTGTTCATTTATTATATACAGACACTCAAGCTGTTAATGGCGCTATCCAGAGGCGCCATTTCGTATGATGTTGAACAGTATTTAGCATTTGAACTGTTGTAGTTAATGTTATGAAAGACAACATCTGGTATTTATGCAAATTAGGAAGTCATTGAAGTATATAGTAAAGGTCCGCAATACATCTCCCTTCCAACAACCTAGTATATAAGTTAGAATTACATAATTTCGCAGCAATCTTGGAATCGACATCAGAATATCACCATCATTAATGCTGCTATGGAATGGAGGCAAGAAGGATTTACGAAATAAACAAAAACAACATCTGATAACTGAATGCACTATTTTAAATATTATAATATTATATATTTGTATTAATATTATAATGTACTATGTCACATCCGGCGGCCATCTTAGACTCTAGTATCGATGCACATGTCTAATGGTGTATATCAGCGCGAAAAAGCTCATCGTGACTTCATACCAGGATTTGGTACACTTATATTCTTAGATGTGACATCCGAGTTTAATTACATAATGTATTTACTACACGAATTGATTATCGGGTAATATCATTATATTTGGCGGCCATCTTGGACGAATGCTATGGTACTGAAATAAATATAGATCTAAATACTATATTGATATATAAACTTGCTATGATATGGGGTCCTGGGGACCGTTTCACTAAATTCGTACGACTAAAATGTAAGTGCAAAATTATGATAGTCTGTAAATTTCACATTAACAATGTGTTCTTTTAAACAATTAATGGATTTACATTTATTGAACATATGCTGCATATGCAGCCTATGTTCAATAAATATAAATCCATGAACACGCGCAAGCGGGTTGCCATCAATCAATATTCTTAACATTGTATAAGATTGTCCCGCCGACCGCCAGATAAAAATAATTTATTTCTAATTCACTACGTTCAAACGACAATAATTCCTGCACAAAAATATTTAAACAATTCCCTAACATTTGATTGGCCCGTAGCAAGTCTCTGTCCAAAATTTATATCCCAGTAAACTCCCACGCCGAACTACTTTCTACAGGTGCGCTGTCAGTGCTGTCAATGTAAACAAATGGCTGCGGTCTGTCAAAATAAACACATTGTCTTGATAAATTTATTTCAAATGCTGGAATTATAAGGAATTGATGGCCTTTTTGTGGAATTTATCGGGGATATAAACTTGGAAAAGTCGCGGGAATACTGAACGAGGCCTTCCGGCCTTCGTCCAGTATTCCCGCTACTTTTCCAAGTTTATACCTCAATAAATTCCACAAAAAGGCCATTAATTCCTATATCAATTTTATTTCTCTGGTAATCCCCCCGGAAACAACCTTCTACAAAACACGACACTCACTTATATTTAGCATTTAATCAAGCAAAATACATCATCATTGTATAGTATTTTAAACAAGCATGCGACGTGATATTTGAATCTAAAGAACTGGGAAAAGTTGATATTCTCAGTAAAGATATAATTTATAGACCCATGAATCCATGCATCACATGTATGAACTTACAGTACAAAATGCTGTTTACATGACGATCTGACTCGCGCAGGAACAACCAGAGATAAACAACTATTTTTTAGGAAGAACTGTGGAAACCCGTCCCGAAAGTCAATGTCAGTTCGTTTGAATGCCGGGCATCATTAGTTTAAATGTATATTGTTCTGTAGAACATAACACCATTTAATACGTGGTATTATCAGACTTAAAACAATATAAAAAAGTCAATCTTTATTAAATATATCATTTGGATAATAATATACCTTGCAAATTAATTACACGTCTAGAATATACATATGCACAAATATAAGTATATACACATTGGCATATAACATTGATGAAACACAATATCACATCTACCAACTATCAATTTTTTTTTCTGAGAAACCATGAATACTGTAACAAAATATAACAAATGCTAGTATATGTAGTACGGAAAATACACACAATCCTCTTTGTAAAATCATTATACAAATGGACATAAACATGTATACTTCTGAATAATTCCCACTGTTTTATTCTTAAAAACTTTAGGTACATGTCTATATCAGCCTCTTTCAACGTTTTTAATAAAATTCTCATTATTCTCATCTTCCCAAGTCCCATGTGTATGTACAGTGGGGTCAGCGTGTAAGTGCACACACGAACGAACACGACAGGTTGGAACCAACCTGTCGTGTTCGTTCGTGTGTGCACTTACACGCTGACCCCACTGTAAGTGACAATTTAGTATTCTGCCATCTGAATAATAGACGCCAAATAACATGCCACATGAAATGTTTTCGCGAGCAAAATCACACCACCTCCCAAACTACTAGCAGAAGCTCACTCATTACATGTTCTGAATCCTCGGAAATATGTTATACGTGTAGAATCTACTCAGCTCTCCAGTAGTTCAGGAAGCAGACGGATATTGCCCACGATCACATCCGGTAATTGCTCAATGTCTCCCCATATATCTGGAATATATAATTGAAGTATCCAAACAATTCATATGGGAGAAAACATATATATATAACATAATGAATATACATGTACGAAAAAAATACCGTCACGATGACACAACAGCTCGCATTAAATCTTGACATCAAGACACGTTGAATAGTATTAATGAAAATTAATTTCAGTAACACTGATTCGCCACAAGGTGTCAATTCGTTCATATACATTTCAATGTTCTAATATATTACTACATCAGGTTTTAGAGTATTATCTAAACTACAAGAAACCTGATAAAACATAACTACATGAACTCCTTTTTTTTAACAATATATACATAGCCCCAGATAGTAAGCCTTTGCTGAAGCCGTTATAGATATATATTGTCTCATTCGATGTCATACATTATTAAATTAATATATTGTATCAGTCAGTATCACATGATTAGGTTCCTTCGAATGTATAAACATACAGTGACATCCTTTAATTAGGTATCGTAATAAATTGTGTTAATACATGTTGAATTATTTGCACACGTCAGATTCATGTCTGTACGATACATTAAAACGTGGGTAAATATACTGAATAACTTAAATCACGTCCAGCCGCCTGATACCAATCAACGAATCTTCAGTATATCTTATGTGCATTATCATGGCTCCGCCAGCCCACCCAAAATGTGGGGAAATATACTGAAGAACTTAAATCATGTCCTGCCGCCTCAGGCCAATCAACAAATCTTCAGTATATATTATGCGTATTATCATGGCTTCGCCAGCCCGCCCAAACGTGGGTAAGTATATTGAAGAACTTAAATCATGTCCTGCCGCCTCAGGTCAATCAACCAGCCTTCAGTATATCTTATGCGTATTATCATGACTCTACCAGCCCTTATCATGGCTCCGCTAGCATACACAGAACGTTGGTAAGTATACTAAAACTTAACACTTGCCCTGCCACTTCAGGCCAATCAACATTTTCCAGAATATACCGTGCGTATTATCACGTCACAACTAGATCGCCCAAACATGGGTGGGTAGACTCAAGAACATAAATTATGTCCACCATAGACCAATCATATAATCTTCAGTATACTCAATACTCAAGGACTCCGCCAGCCCACCCAAAACATGGGTGGCTATACTCAAGAAAAAAAATAAATCATCAATTATTCAGTGAATTGAGTACGTAATATGAAGACACCATGAGCCCACTCAAAACGTCGGTAGGGATACTCAATAATATAAATCGTGTGCACCACATACCAATCATCAATAATTCAATGTACTCAGTACATAATATGCCGACTCACACAGCCCACCCAAAACGTGGGTGGGTATACTAAAGAACAAAAAGCATGGCCATTAGACCAATCATCAATTATTTATTAAATTGAGTACGCAATATGAGGACTCCGCCAGTCCACCCAAAACGTGGGTGGCTATAGTCTAATATATAAATAATATTCATCATAGAACAATCATCAATTCTTCCGTACCGTATACTTAGTACATAATATGACGATTCCGCCAACCCACTCAATACATGGATGGATATACTCCAGAACAAAACGCACGGCCACCAAAGACCAATCTTCAATCTTCAGTATACTCAGTATTGTAATATATGACGCCTCCCATCCAGTAACACGTGGGTGGGTATACTCAAAAGCATAAAACATTGTCAACGAATATCAATCATGAAATATTCAGTATACCCAGTACGTAATATGATGACTCCGCCAGCCAACACACAACATATGCACAGCCCTGAATACGACTGTCCCCACCGGTCCCGCATGTGACACCTGACCCGCAAACATGGACTGCTGCGACATACTGGCATATTTCAGTATCCAGAAACAGTATGGGCACACAAAGCAGCAACATTATGACAGAAGGGGAATATCAGATGTTGCTGATATGCATTAGCAAATGTGCAAATTAGCCGAGTGCAAAACATCAACTTCCGGTATTGAAAACAAATAATATAATATAATACCGAATACCAATCATGAAATAAATATTCGGTATACCCAGTACGTAATATAATGACTCCACCAGCCAACACGAAATTTAGATGAATAATGAATATGCTGAAGACCGTAATTGTGGCTGTGACTGAAGAAATACTGCCAATGGCCAGTGTAGTGCCAGCTCCGCATGAGCATTCGCGCAGCCTGATCAGGTCATGCACTATTCGTCAATCATTTAGTTAGCAAATGTAAACTGTTTATTCTTTCTTTTGCAACAGGGTCTCGCTTCTGTCCTTAGCACTCGGCAATGGGGTTTAATGAATACTGCATTCACAATATCCCACCTAGCTTCACGTTTTCCGCTTATAGACAACAGGTTGCACTATATGGCTACACCACACTACATAGTAACAAGAAACGAGGCAAAGCCACGAATGCCAGGTTTTTTCCAAGCATAGACACTTGGATAACATAATTATACCCACTTTTTGTAGACTAGATGGCCGTGGCTTGCATGTCGCGCCTTGTGGTGAGGCATGGACACTAAACAAATAGATATAGTAGATGGAAAAACTTTAACCAAAAAGCTTTAACCGGACACACGGACGTACGGACGGACGGACGGACGTATGCCGAAATGCCGAAATGCCGAAATGCCGAAGATATCGCGCTTTCCGCAAGCGGGCGCGACAATGATGATAAACACCCATGTGAAGTATCAAGGTAATGGGTGAATCAGTTGCAGAGATATAGTACGCGAAAAAACTTTAACAAAACAATTCAAAGTAATTTGACATTGGGCACAGGGACCGCACGTGGGTGTGGGGGGGGGGGGGGGGGGTAGAATGAAAATACGGATGATGAAAACACCCATGTGAAGTTTCAAGGTAATAGGCGAAGCAGTTGCAGAGATATAGTATAACGAAAGACTTTTAACCAAAAAAATTTAACCAGACGTACGTTAAAAAGTTAACGTTGAAAATGGCTAAGTCAATTACGTAGAAATAATAGGTGAAGGTAAAACAAATGGTCACATGTTGGATAGTTGTATGTGGTGGGCACCCCTTGGTTATGAAGCTGTGAAGTTTGATGGTCCTAGGTGGTACAGTACCAAAGAAATGGACTTAAGCACGAAAACTTAACATTGTAAACGCGAAAAGTTAACATTGAAAATGGCTAAGTCGACTGCGCGGAAAATATGGGTCAAGTTAAAAAAAAAGGTAACATGTTGGATAGTGATATTTGGTGGGCACCCCTTGATTATGAAGCTGTGCAAGTTTGGTGGTCCTAGGTGGTACAGTAACAAAGAAATGGACTCAAACACGAAAACTTAACATTGATTGTGGACGCCGCCCGCCCGCCCGGCTTTCGCCAATCCAATAGCCTGGATTTTGTTCTCCAAAAAAATCTGGCTAAAAATGTGCGGAATAGCATTTACACTTCGCGCACTAAAATATAGAAATAATCTGACGTTCATACTTCGCTATATTGTTATTAAGACACAATACTACAATATGACACAAACATAGTACCATAAACGTACATAATGAAGTGTGTATTATCAAAAGTCTTAGGTCACTCTTCACACATTCGAAAGTAAACAAAGTAAAACTTCAAACGCAAATTTGGAAAGACTACTATGACATAACTCTGATTTAATTTAATTGAATTGACATTATCTGCTCTTCAATGCCAGAACTGCAAGTCAGTTGAATCGTATTACCCTGTGTTATCCACGTGTATTCACCCGCTGCACGTATCTTCTACACCTCGGTCTCAACTGCCAAAACGCTCCCGCTCAATGTCGCCCTTCATGCTCGACAACTGCACCCCAATCTGCAGTCCGACTTGCTGTTGAATTGCCTGCCGAATGCCCTCCTTAGTTTAGCTAGCTGTCAAATAATCTCGACCAAATTGTACTCGAAGCCGCCTATCACGACGCAAACCAGCAGCAAAAGAAAATACGTGTCGCTCTAGTGTCGGTCAACTCTTGAATGACAAGATTCCGCCAGTGGTCACACCTAGTGACCACGCTTGGCGCGAAAACGCACACGACCGAACACGCGCAAGCAGGTTTGCTTCAATCAATATTCTTAAACATTGTATAAGGTTGTCCCGCCGACCGCCAGAGAAAAATAATTTATTTCTAATTCACTACGTTCAAACGACATAAATTTTATTTTATTGAACATAGGCTGCATATTATGCTCAATAAATATTAATCCAATAATTGTTTCTAAGAAAACATTGTTAATGTGAAATTTACAGACTGTCATAATATTGCACTTAAAAACATTTTCGTCGTACGAAGTTTATAGGCGAAGAGCAATAAGGTTGAGATCGAAAACAAATAGGTCAAAGCTGAATCTTTCAAAATATGTTCAGAATATCATTAGAAATAACATATCAAAACTCCCCATGAATCCGAGTGGAGCTTAATCCAGAATTCAAGATGGCGTCCAAAATGGCGACCAAAACTGACCAAAACTACAACTAGTGCAATTTTCCCGAAACCAATTCGAATGAAATGTGCCAAAACAAATAGAATATAACGCATAACAGAAATTTTGAGAATTTAGTATTAAAATTACGTCCAAGATGACCGCCAATTGCATCATACATAGCTCTCAGAACGTGAGAAACAAGCATTAACCGAATGGCACTAGGGTTGAAATCGGAAAAAAATGCAAAAGCTGAAATAGTCATGCAACATACTCAGAATACCATCAAACCCAACATATCAAAGCTCTCCATGAATCCCACAGTAGTTTATGTAGACTTCAAGATGGCCGCCAAAACAGTACAATCATGAATTACCTACAAATAAGCATAGATCTGCTATGTATCAAAGTCAGAACATATTCTTTTGACGTATACTATCAGTTCAGTACCACCCAATGGCGTCTAACTGATATAATCAAGATTTCCTGTAATATGCAAAATGTTTTCCAAAGCAATGATATCAGAATTCAATATAATATATAACTACACCATGAGACGCACGCCACATGTATTGTGCATCATCGTCGAGTGCGTCAGGAGAAATTTGTATAATATTTGTGCATGTTCGTCCGACGCATTGACTGCAGAGCGAAGAACAGTGTCCAATCTTTCTGCAGCCACACTGCTTCCCGCATCCGCTCTTGCAACCACATGGCACTATTTTCAATAGCTTTGCAGGGGCAATCGGATTTTCTGTTTCTGTTGGTACTAAGCAGTTTTCCTTTAACTGCCAACCCCATTCGAGTGGAGAAAGAGTATTCCCCACCCATTGTTGTACAGTGTGATACGTTCGGTACAAATGTTGTTTGGCTGCTGCACTTGTGGGCGGAAGAGATTCTAACTTGAACGTACTTGAGAGGGATGAGCAGCTTATTGCTCTGTTATAAGCTAGATATCTGTAGCGGTCAAGAGTGTCTGCCTTGTGAGCTCCATAAAGCTGAAGAAGAAACTGCTCGCTACACGCGTAAACTTATCCAACCTAGCAATACCCTTATGTTTCTCTACAAGCTTGAATGCTTTCTTTTTTCCTTGACCGAATAGAGCTGACACTGTATCACATACCGTGATCGCGTGTATGAACATTATATGTTGCCTAACTTCTCCTATAGATTGCTGGATTTCCGTAATGTTGTACTCGAACAAGGTATTGCCCTTCGACAACATGTGCATTTTATATCCATTTTATAACATATTTCATTAATTTGTAATATAATTCATATTTTCAGGCACTTTGTACATGTAGTCATCCTTCCTTTACATATAGGCCTGGAAAACACTATGTCGCTGAAATATTGAGGCTTGACACATTCATCAATTAGGCGACTTTTCGCAAAAGGCAAAACTGACGTCATCATTAAATAGTGACGTCACTTGCTATGCTGGTCATATTTGCTAAACTAATCATAGTATGGGAAAGATAGATCGCAGCTGGGCATTTCCTGAAAAGGACACGAGTCAATGTCTTCAAATAAAAAAAGTTGTTATAGCTATTTGAATTAGGTCCCAGTTGTTTGGGACACGAAAGCCGATGTACACTCGTGTATTATTTCAAGCTATGCAAACAAGTACGATTAAACATCCTCTATTTCTGATATCTGGTTGAAGGGTGAACCAGGTCAGTAATTGTAGATAGTGTTTCTGGTTTCAGACCGTGGGAGGAGACTGCGCATACCACACATGTACTGCCGGTACCCAGTGTTTTCCCGGGAGACCACCAGCTTGCATAATAACGCGTAAGTAAACTGTGATTCACCATGGCAACCAGTTAGATTTACACTAATCTTCACTCACAGAATATGCAACATGATACGAGGAACACGATGACATACATTGGTGTTTCAAGTATCGGGTTGGGTATAGTACACTTTAAGAAACAATATGAAAAACATATAAGAAAACATGGTTTAATTATAGATTTTTATAGTATTTCTGAATCCAGTTGTACATATAAATCGTCTGGAAAAAAAACGGTAATTGGTAAATATATTGTAACCAACACCCCGGCCCTGGTTGGCAGCACGGTAGTGTTATTACTGTCTATCTGGATTTGAAGTTAACAACGACGAGCGTCTGAACTCATACTTATTTATTAATGCAAGAGCCTCGTGTCAGGATGGCTCAAATGAACTTAACTAATACTACTATGTGACAGAGTACTAAGTTATTCAGTGTGACGGGAACTAACTGGTTATCTGAGTCGACAATAGGTCACTAGCGGTTACTAACAATATGAGTGGGTCAGTCGACTGACAAGCTATCGGCCAAATATGACCGATAATCCATGCCCGACGGCCGCCAATTCTGTGTGAGATTCTTTCGTACACGCACATTTCGCTTTGGATGGGGTATGCAAAATGCGAATAACTGAATAAATGCTGGAAACAGCGATTTGAAGTGAGTATATTCACACACGTAATACCTTTATCGATTGCCATAGACATACGTCATACATTTAATCGATGTTTATTGTGTTTGTGCGAGTCGGAAAAGAGAGGGCTCTTTCTATAATAGCCATATTCTTTATCACCTTTCTGTATAGAAGATGGTACTGTACGAGACCAAGTGGGTGGGGTAATGGGATTTTTTTAATACTAGGCATTTTTTTTTGGTGTCATAGGTCCGAGTCTTCCAGCTGTGCAATAGTTGTGTTTCTAGTTTCGCCTTCCATCGAGTAAAAACAGCTAGACTTATACAGCATACCAACCAGTATAATAGCATCCACAGGATCAGGATCTGCACTGTTCACCATTCCACCAAGGAAACAAACCGGTCATGCTTCTGCCACATATATGTTCTAGTATACATTTCCAGAATGTCCGGCGACGGCACCGACGGCAGCTAACGCACAGCACACGGTCGGCGATAGGGACGCCGGGGCCACGGCGAAGTATACGTGTGACGCCGGGTATTTCCTGTCCGGGGTATCGCAGATTGTATGTCAGCATACCTACCAATGGTCGCTGCCAAACTTCACGTGTGTTCGTAAGTATTCCGTATTGTTTCAGTCAAACTTCACGTGCGTTCGTAAGTATTCCGCACTTTACGTGTGTTCGTAAGTATCCGTATTGTTTCCGCCAATCTTCACATGTGTTCGTAAGTATTCGTTATTGTTGGCGTCAAACTTCACATGTGTTCGTAAGTATTCGGTATTGTTGCAGCCAAACTTAACGTGTGTTTGTAAGTATTCGGTATTGTTGCCGCCAAACTTCACGTGTGTTTGTAAGTATTCGGTATTGTTGCCGCCAATCTGCACGTGTGTTCGTAAGAATTCCGCACCTTACGTGTGTTCGTAAGTATCCGTATTGTTGACGCCAAACATCACGTGTGTTCGTAAGTATTCGGTATTGTTGCCGCCAAACTGCATGTGTGTTCGTAAGTATTCGATATTGTTGCCGCCAATCTGCACTTGTGTTTGTAAGTATTCGGTATTGTTGCCGCCAAACTTTACGTGTGTTTGTAAGTATTCGGTATTGTTGCAGCCAAACTTAACGTGTGTTTGTAAGTATTCGGTATTGTTGCCGCCAAACTTCACGTGTATTCATAAGTATTCGGATCTGGGACCCGTTTCACTAAACTTCGTACAACTAAAATGTTCGTAAGTGCAACATTATGATAGTCTGTAAATTCCACATTAACAACGTTTTCTTGTAAACAATTATTGGATTTACATTTATTGAGCATTGGCTGCATATGCAGCTTATGCTCAATAAATATAATCCATCAATTGAAGTTTCCAGACGATCCTAAATTTGCACTTACAAACATTTTAGTCGTACGAAGTTTTGTGAAACGGGTCCCAGATCCGAATACTTATGAATACACGTGAAGTTTGGCGGCAACAATATCGGTTGACAAGTTAGTTACTGACTTGCGCAGCTCGCCTCCTTTATATAGACGAGGTGGGAGCAGCAGCCGTGCGAGCCCCAAACAAATGTCCCGCTGAAAATATATGTTTAACCAATCAGCGCTCGGTAACTAGAGACGCTAAATGAAAAATAGCGTGCGGCCCATTACTTTCCAGCATCAGAAATGAATAAGCAACAATATGATATAATATTAAGGCAGTCATTGTCAGACACAAGTGAGATATCTGCTTAAATGTCGAAATGTATGGTGTCAATTTGATATACAGTACCAGTACTCGTGATGACCAATAGTCGGCAACACACATAATGATATGCGGGCTTCCACTGGTTCATACAGTCTCCGGGATGGCACACTACAACTATAATCATCTACAACACTGCCATGTACTAATAATAAAGGATTATATGCATATTTGACATGCTGGAGCCTGTTGTGTAAATAGTGAATATATGTGTCTCACCATGATGACCGAATCTTACTGAAATGGAACTGATGGTTCCATTACAGTATACTTTGAATACAAGCATACTTTGGGGGAGTTGATGAAATAGGCTACAGAACATTTCGTAAAATATCGACGTCATTTACAGAAAATATCGTAAATTTTGTAAATATTTGTCATGAGATATCGTACATCTTCTTAGGTACAAAACAACATGCTCGTGTTATTTCAGGCTTCTGGGGCCGTTTCACTAAACTTCGTACGACGAAAATGTACGTAAGTGCAAATTTAGGATCGTCTGCAAATTTCAATTGATGGATTTACATTTATTGAGCATAGGCTGCATATGCAATATATGTTCAATAAATGTAAATCAAATAATTGTTTACAAGAAAACATTATTAATATGAAATTTACAGACTATCATAATTTTGCACTTACGAACATTTTAGTCGTACGAAGTTTAGAGAAAGGCCTCCCGATTGCCTGTATCATATTATTAACGTGTGCGATCACCAGAGTGTCCAGAGCCTCCAGCTGTCGGAAATGCTGGTATTTATCCCGGTGGAATTGCTGTGGGAACCATCCGGGCGTATTACTGTCTCTCACCGTCAGTCCACGGTGGGCTGGGAAACAGCATGATGATCACGTGTCTCAGCAATGCCACGTGGTCGCCGGTGGAGTTTCAATGCAGAGGTTGGTATCGTGAACTCCCAACTGTTTGTGAGAGTCACATTATACAGTGAAACTTCGCTAAACCGGACACCCTGGGAGGTCCCCAGGGTGTCCCGGTTTAGCGAGGTTTCACTATAAATCAGACATTTGATTATCCTGAGCCATAGTTGTGTTCTATAAGATCACGAACAGACATTATCCCCTGATATAAATGTCAGAAACCCATCAAAATCATGATCACATGTGTTGTCTTGTTGTCCGGTTTAGAGAGGTTCCACTGTACGTATACGTCTACATTATTATCTTCCACAATTGAGACACGGTATGTGATTTTGTACCTTCGGATATCTGCGTAATTTATTAAATACGTTTGCAAAATTTACAATATTTTCATGAATAAAGTCAAAGTTAACAAAATATCCGCACGTACTCTGAAAATGTTGTCAACTTTTGACGCCATTTACGGAAAATATTGCAAATTTTGTAACCGTATTTCATGAAATTACGCAGATGTCGGAAGGTACAAAATCACGTGGCGCGTCTCAGATTTGTTCCTACAAAACCATACTGTAAGGATTTAATGAAGTTATGTGAATCTCGTTGAAGGTGCGTAGTCGTTCAACCACATACCGTCAAACACATCCATTTTACATTTACTTCATTCCACAGATTATCGCAAACTATGCACAGATGTATGATATATATACGCTCTGTTTTGACGACACGTTCTGCGACCATTATCTTAACCCTTGCACCGCTATATTATGTCTTCTTCTGTTTATTTTCTATTTTCCATTTGTATCACCAAAAACATGATTTGACAGCACTTTACAAACATTTCTTACATGCTTTAACAGCACTTTAAAATCATTTCCATTGGACACGATTCTAAAGTGCTGTTAAACCATGTTTTTATTGAGAAATAAGGCTAGATATAAAGCAACAGCAGACGACAATTGTTGTGTGTAGCGGTCTAAGGGTTAATAAAGCTATATGAATATGATAAAGGTTTTAATGACCAACCACTCACCGTCAAACATATTCATTTAATTCAATTTACTATTTATCTTTAACTATACACGAAAACATGATCTCTCTTTTGACCTATCTTTCGCTACATTCTGTCGTTCAGAACCCGGGAGCTGCGCCGAATTGCAACAATGTAACTCCGCATACACGAGTGA
This sequence comes from Conchocele bisecta, assembly GCA_029237695.1. Classification (NCBI taxonomy): domain Eukaryota; kingdom Metazoa; phylum Mollusca; class Bivalvia; order Lucinida; family Thyasiridae; genus Conchocele; species Conchocele bisecta. The sequence continues at coordinate 65,969,736 of CM055267.1, forward strand.
TACACACTACTGGCTGTACCCGGTGTATTACTACGCACAGCCGGTGATGGTCTTCTGTAAGGATATGAACACTGCTGTTCCAACGGAGTATATAACATGTAAGTTATATAGAACGCCAAATCTACATAAACACAACTAATTATTGCTAGCTCTAAATAACTAGAGCTAACATTCAATATTTAGAGCTCGCTACAACTGAACAAGTCGCTGTGGCCTAGTGGATAAGGCACCCGTCTTGCAAATGGGAGGTCGAAGGTTCGAGCCTCCGCTCGGACTGATGTGGCCGGCTGGTTAGCCGCCAGCTAGTTAAATATAAGAATACAAATTGCCTTCCTGCCGAGTGCCTGGCATAAATGGTAGGAATTGGGAAGTACTGATTGTTCAATAGAGTGTCTCATAAGTCAAATATGATTGGCTCTTTCAATAGGGGTGACACTATAATAAACAAACTTTATTATTTTAATGATTTATCTAGAGAGCTCTTCAAATCATTTGGAGCTAGCGCTAAATATTTAATGCTAGCTCTAATTATTTAGGGCTAGTGCTGATCATTTGGGTTTATGTAGATTTGCCGTTCCATAAAGTAAGACCCCTGGTCATCATATGATTTAAATGTCACAGGGCGAGAAAAATGTGCTCCGGCCCGGTGCTCGAACACGGGACCTCTGGTCTGGACAAAATAGATATTAAGCATTTACTCGCAAAACATTCGACAATACACAGAAGCTTATTGTTAAGGATTGTTAACAGTCTCTTAAGCTAAGATAGGCTTTGAGCAACCGAGCCCTGACCGTCACACGACGACCTGCGTGACAGCCAGAAACGGTGCGTTGCACCTCAATTTGCAGTAGCCGACCCCGACCGCAACAAGGCCCATTACAGCGCCAACGAGGCTCGTGATCACTCGGAACAAAGCGGTTGTGCGTTCGATATAATAACGGGCGACAAGACATCGACATTCAATAAGATCCGGCTTAACATAGAGGTACTCTTGAAAATCAGAGCATAGACTGGGCCTAGACTTAGCTGTGGTACGGGCAACCGTCCAGAATGTGATAGGTAGGACACAGGTGGAAGACTCGGCCCTGTGCCCAGGAAAAAGTCCCATTAACCTGCCCACCTGGAGTCGTACTGTACATGACGTTTAATATTTTTAATGGGCCACAGGATTGAGTTTTCCACGTGTGAAATAGGGTCGGCTTTTTATTATTTTGTTTAGTGCTAACAAGTAGACATGTGTATCTAGCAATATGGCATAATTCGTGCTTGTCCACTTGATTTGAGTGTTTTATACATAGTACACCAGTTTAAGGGTTTAATGGCGAAAGTGACCAAAATTGTGACTAGGTAGAGTAGGTAGAGTAATAGCTGCAACGGTATTATTCTCTAACGTTATAGTTTTACTATTTATTCCATATATATTGATAACAACAAATTAAAGTATTGACATAAAAGATCGAATCATAGATATCAAAAGTACCGAATGAATAATAAAACTGCACAAAAATTAATAATTTCAAAAAATAGAATTAATGATATAAACAAATCGATTTATTATTGATATCAATACATACTGAATAAATATAAAAACCGCGCCTCATGTCGCGGTTTTGCAATTTATTCAATATTTACTGATATCAATAAATATAATTATTGATATCAATAAATACTGAATAAATAATAGCAGGTAGCTTGTGTAATAAATAGTCATGCGAAGTAATGCAAAAGTGAAGTTGAATGGGTTTAACGTCCCACCAACAGCTAGGGTCATATATAGACGTGACCACAGTTTAAAGTCTCATCCGACAGACCAATGGGATGGAAAAACTATGAAAGTATGTTTGATGCATATGGCGAGGTTTGAACCTACAACCTTCAGATTGGAAGTCAGGTATTCTAACCCATAGCAACGTAATAAAGCTACATATATTACAGGAAATGAAATAACTGTAATGTGATAGACGAAACTGTTTACAGGAAATGACAGTGCTAGGAGATGACTTCACATATGCCACAGTGGCGAACGATAAAAGTGGCGCTACGTCGATGTCTTATGGAACAGCAGGTGACTGCACGTACGCTTTCGCGTGTCCGAAATTGGGATACTTCCGGATTGATACGTCGGGAACGGGACTTATCGTCAATGAATCGGTAAATTATCCATATCGTGTTGACATGTGACTGTCCAGGGGCGTAGCCAGGGGGATGAGGGGAGGGGGGGGGGGTAACTCCCTAACATTTGGTCAACTGTGTATATTTACCTTAACTTGTGTTTTCTGAGGTAAATACATGTAACTACAATTTAAGTGACACTTATATATACAAATGTACTACTCTGTATGCCTAGTGTAACCATTTTCAAATCAACCCATCTGTCACGAATTGTAGCCGACTGTCTTCTTTATCATCCATCATTTGTAACACGGGTTACACAATACTAGAACACAATACTCGAATAGCCTTGTAACGACTATCGAATAGGTCTTCGTGTGTGAAATATCGCTCCCGTGGAATAAACCGCTGGAGAGAATAGCGCTTTATCCGAAACCGTGCACGTACCACCAGTATTAGATTTTGCACCGGTTATATCTGGGTGATTTACACTGTTTATGCAGACTTGGATGATAGCCTGAATACCGAGTAGGTAATAGCTACTGATGACTGAATTATTTCAGATTAATTCGCCAGATATCTCCTGAGCTACACTGACTGTTAGAACATTAGTCCACTTACGCAGAATTGTAAGCCAACTGTTGGCACGGAGTTCTTATATTGACACGCGGACAATCAGAGGAATATTATGCACTAGAGTATGTATATAAACTATCGTATCCATATTCTAGCAGTCGGACATTCAACCATTCTTGTGATCACTTTGTGACACAAGCTTTCACTGGGAACTGGTAAGTATCCCGTTTTGTTCCTGCTACAAAATGGCCCCTCAACCTACGTCGGATGCGTCTGTTCTCAATATGAATAGCTTGTCTAGCTCTAGGAGTTTGAGGATGGGATCGTTAGTCAGCGCTCTTTTCAGGCTGTTGAAAGCCTTGTTTTGGGAGTCTCCCCATTCAATCTTGTTCGGTTGACCCTTTTTCGTGAGATCTGTTAGTGGGACAGCTATTTCTGCAAAATTGGGGATGAATTTACGGTAGAACCCCGCTAACCCCAAAAAGGCCCTCACCCCTTTCTTAGTTTCGGGGACTTTCGCTTCCTCTACATATATAACCTTCTCTGGGTGAGCTCTGAGTTCTTTCCTGCTGCTTATGGTATGACCTAAACACTCTAGTTCGCTGAAGCCAATGCTGCACTTCGATGGTTTCGGGACAAAACCTGCATCAGGGCCCTAATGTGATAATCATATGTGATGGTGACAAAGAGGATATCATCACGACGCTGTCTGCATTCGGGACATCGTTCAGGACTTTCCTCATAAGCCTACAGAAGGTAGCTTGTGCCGTTACCATTCCGAAGGGCATGACTTTCAATTGAAAAATGCCTTGGGGTGCTTCAAAATCAGAATAGGGCTTTGCGTTCTCTGAGAGTGGGACCTACCAATACCCCTTACTTAAGTCCAGTTTTGAGGAATACTTATATTTCGCTAATTTCGAGAACATTTCCTCAATTTCAGGCATCGGCTCAGAGTCAAAAATAGTGACTTTGTTCACCTGACGAAAATCTATACAAAAACGGAGTCCTCCGTCCTTCTTCCTGCCAAAATGACTGGTGATGCGTATGGAGACCTAGAAGGTTCGATAACTCCTAACTTCAACATTTCTTCGACCTCATCTTTGACTAAGTCGTGAACTTTGTACGGGATGGGATAACCTTTTGTCCGTAATGGGTATGATGTGGACAATTTAATGTCATGAATCTCTACATGGGTGTGCCCTGGTCTATCAGTCAGTACGTGCTCAAATTCCTTAAGCACCCTTTGTACTTCTACTTTTTGGTCCTTGGACAACCCTTGGGCTAAGTCCACCCTGTCAATCGATTCATGTGTCCCCATAGGACACGTCATGTGCTCATTTGCACTACACTCCCCTGTACCCGAGTTCCCGTCAATTATGTCGTCAATTACCGCCGTGTTTATGACGGCTAGTATCCCTTCCCTGGGCTTTGAGGCGTACGCTCTTCATAGCACTTCAACATGTTGACATGGAATGTTTTCAGTTTCCCCTTCATTCATGTCGATCCTATAATCCCAGTCATTTAGTACTTCCACTATATGGTATGGACCTTTCCATTGCAGTAACAATTTGTTCCTATCAGTGGGGAGTAGAACTAACACCTGGTCACTCTCCTTATACTTCCGGTCACGCGCTTTCCTGTCATAGTATTTCGCGTACCGCTTGCTCGATTTCTTGAGATTTTCTCTCGCGATTCACAGGTTTGCTCGAGTTTCTGTCTGAGATCCAGTACGTACTGGTATGTAGTTTCAGCGTTTTCGTCAAGTTCCTTCTCAGACCACAGATCCTTGCGAACACTCATAGGACCTCTGACTGTTCTCCCATAGAGTAGTTCGAATGGGGAGATTGCTAGGCTCTCCTGTGGAACCTCGCGATACGCGAACAACATATACTCTCTACCAACCCGTTGCACATAGGATGGTAGGGAGTAGCAGTAAGTTGTCTCAGTGATAACAGCCTACTGACCTCCTGCATTACGGTCGACGTAAATTGGGATCCGCATTCAGTCAATAATTCCTCAGGAATTCCTAATCGACTTAACATGTCTACGAGTGCCTCAGCTACTCGTTCTGCTTCGATACTCGGTAATGGTACTGCCTTTGGATATCGTGTGGCGTAATCTACCAGCGTTAGGATATACCGATTTGTATTATCCGTTGCTGGATAAATCGGTCCTACGATGTCTACGGCTACGCTTTTGAATGGCGTGTCAATTAGTAGCATGTTGCCCAGTGGTGCCTTTGCTACATGACCCTTCGAGACTGTTCGTTGACAAATGTCGCATGACCTGCAGTATCGTGTCACGTCACTGGACGCGCCAGGCCACAACAATTCTGCCAACACGCGATTTGTTGTTTTCTTTACTCCTAAGTGCCCTGACATAATAGATTCATGTGCCACCTTAACACGGTCTGTCTAAGTTTTTCCGGAACGACTAATTTATAGTATTTTCTTTTGCTACCTGTCGTCTCAAACTGTCGATACAGTAAATCTTTTCGGTACAGGAATGACGTAACGTTACCGTTCTTAGAATGTTTCACGTTTCCGTTAGTGTGCAATGACGTTAACGTAACGTCGCTTGTTTGTTGTTCTTTGAACTCACTACGTGAAACGTGCGACACGGTTTCAAGTACCCGCAGTTTCCGATACGATTCACCGCGTTTCAAAACCTGTGAACGCGTTTCAACTGCTAACGTGGTCGCGTCTTTGAAATCATTTAGTACAGGAAGTTGTGACCCATCTATGTTCCCGATCGTTACATCGTACATAGTTTCTTCGCTCTATTGTCTCGGTTCTCTCGTTGTACTACGTACTTTGTACCACCTCTGGCTTCCGCAAAGAAGTCTTGTACTGCCATCTCATGTACTTTGCTAACAACCTTTTCCTTAAGAAAAACGTACAAGTCACGACTGCAAATGCTTAGTAACTGATCCATGAGCAATAATTCACGCCTTCATAAGTGTGTTCAACTTTGCCTAGTTCAAACCACCTATCAAGATAACTCTTAGTCCTGTTGATATATTGAACAAATGTCTCACTCTGTTCTGGCTTACCGTTCTTAAATTGCTTCCTGAACCCTTCTACGGTTAAGTCAAACCTTTTGAGCAATGCTGTCTTCAATGTGTCATAATCAAGAGTATCTTCCAATGATAAACGGGAGTGAACATCTAGAGCTTTGCGCCTTAATAATGTGCTAAGGTGTAATGACCACTGACCTTTCGGCCAACCTTGCACTTCCGAGTAACGTTCAAACCGTGCCAGATAACTATCCATATTGTCCTAATCTTGATCAAAATACGGTAACTTCGGACCTTGTGGTACCTTATGTTCAACTACTGGACTATAATTATCCGATATTCCAATTTCTGCCTTCGATATCTCAACTTTCTGCGTTGTCTCTAACTCACGCATTTTACATTCGTACTCCAATCTAACTTTGTCATTTGCAAATCTATTCTTACCTTTTCCATTTCTCGTTCCTCCATCAATCAGACTGCCTCAAGCTTATCTTTCTCAGTATGTCTGTCAGCCTCAAGCCTATCTTTCTCAGCCTGTCTTTCTACCTCTTTTGCTAGTCTGTCAGCCTCAAGCCTATCTTTCTCAGTCAGTCTCTCTACCTCTTTTGCTAGTCTGTCAGCATCAAGCATCTCTCTCTCTCTCTCTCTCTCTCTCTCTCTCTCTCTCTCTCTCTCTCTCTCTCTCTATCTCTCTCTCTCTCTCTCTCTCTCTCTCTCTCTCTCTCTCTCTCTCTCTCTCTCTCTCTCTCTCTTAATGGTCGACTTGATTGCCTTTTATTGTCTCAACAAATTAGTCACTTAGTCACGAGGCGGAGTGTACTCTGTACAGCTCGTTGGAATACGGGGTCTCAGCACTACTGTCACGAGGACTGTGCGAGTCTCAACCCGATTCATGCCTTATCGGGTAATGTCAAATCAGGTATGTATTGTGTTCCTTCCCACCCGACTATTCCTAGTCCAACACGTATTTACACTGGTGGACAATTTAAGTTATATGTCACCTTCTCACCTATCTCATGTTGCGTCCGATATTGTGAGGAATTTGGGGATTTCCCACACACGATAAAACACATTACATGGTCAGTTGTGCTAGAGTCGTAAAGCGATTAACTACACACCAACAAAATGGACCCTGTGTTTAATATTATAACCCGGAAAATAGTGAATCTGTCTCAGATCAAACCCAACCAACTAGAACGACTCCTAATTTAAGGATACGCGTTCCGAGGACGAGATGAATAAAGGATGTCGACACATGCTATGTATTCGCCCCATCCGCCCAAGTAGTCGTTAATACTGAAATGTAACGTAACTGAACGACGTCATAATACTTCACCGTCATCATGGCGGAAACCTGAGTTAGATACCAGAAACTCTAAGTTCGTATCTTGAACGTGATTAACATTGTTATACGATACTTACCTGTTTCAGAATAGTGACTGTGCCTTGGTTGTGTGACTGTGCCTTGGTGAACCATCGAGAGGACGTTGAACTGTCTTGAACATTCATTATTTGTGTATATCATTATGTGTAAATACATCATCATTGTAACTATATACTTTGTTGTCTCTTTCCACAACGTGCTTGGTGTTCCGACCCAACGATAAACTATCACAGTGTCACCCTGGCGTGACACCCTCTCAATACATTACATATGAGTACTTGTATGGTGAAACTGTCCGCATAATAACCAACACTGTAGACGCAGACCTTATACCATACATGCATATACTGATTATTGTCGTTACCTCGTCATGCATGTTCTGTTTGTTAAAGGGAGTGTTTTGAAAATGGCCCAGTGTAACCATTTTCAAAACACCCTCCCCCTTTCAGTATATTATGTATGAGTACTTGTATTGTGAAACTGGGCACATGATGATCAACACTGTAGACGCAGATCTTATACATTGAACGCGTAAACTGATTGTTGTCGGTACCTCGTCAGTCATGCAAGTACTGTTTGTTAAATTAGTGTTTTGAAAATGACCTACACCGGGACTCTGAGATTTAAGCTAATTTCGAACAACTCCGCTATACGATCGATTGCGTGCCAATAACGTATGGTTGTAAAACAACAGTGTTCGTCTCAAAGAGGTGTCAGACCAGGTATATATCGGGTGGTGATCACAAGAACGTTATAATAGATCCAGATCAGCCCTTTCATCCGCATAATCTGATCAGGAGCTGCACTAATCGTCATTCGATCAATGAAGCACATGTCCTGCTTCTAACAAGCGATATACGGTAGATCATTATCAGGATAGTTGATCTAGTTGCGAACAGTAATTCTTGTAATTTGTATTTGTATATTTGATCAAGAGCTACACCGGTCACACATCCCATAAACCCTCTAAGACTGGACGTATACTGTTGGACTGAATTACGAACAGAGCAAACACTGATCAGTCTGCCATAGACGTTGTTAAATTCGTATGACCCAGGAAAAGATCCCTAGCTATAAAACAGAACATTCCCAATTTGAACTTGAACATAATCCATTTGATTGGTCAATGCTGTTTGTTTGTTTGTTTGTCTGTTTTGATGTACTGCGCACGCTGTTTGCGTAGATGCTCAGAAAGGTTTGCAATCAACAAATTCAAAAGTAAAGAAAATAATACATATAGTTTATGTATGTCATAGACACTGCTTGCCTGCCGAACCTGGTCCATTGTACTTCAAAACAATTCATGCATGTATCTTTTACATAATTTTCAAGCATTTGTTTTTGGCTTTATTTTGTAATATATTTGTCGTGTGTGGAGGTTTCAATTTCAAGCCACCTTTGGCTTTTTGGTATAAACATATTTTATTAAATAGTAATTATATCATTTTTCGGTATACAAGCAGTGGAAAGAGGATTGACTATGTTTCCTTTCTTTGTTTCTGAACAATTAATAGACACGTATATTTAAATTAGGGAATAACCAGACCAGGAAAGGTGCAGGCTATGAGAAAATAGGTCCCACAACATACTGAAAGTAGCAGAGAATATCCAAACTGTGTGGTAAATGGTTACTATAGGTTATATAGGGCATATCAATGGTGGTGGCCCACCTATAACCATCATTCACAGAGGTTGGTTCCTGGGTGTTTGCAGCTGGTCTGGAAAGTAACCGGATACAACCCGAAACTTGACGGATTCACTCGGGACGTCTCGGACCTCCGCGTCATCACGAGCAGGTGTGGTGGCAGATGTGGCTTCTGTGTCCCAGAAACAGACATGCGCCTCCTGCCCAACCCACAGGAAGGTGCGTACTTTAGAACCTCTCTACATCGGACATACAGTAAACATCGTACAATAGAAGTCATGTTATTTTGTACCGAATGAGATGCAATGTGGGATTTTTCATGAAAATTCTTATAGTAACTGTGATATTGCTGTATATGGCGTCGGACGTTGACACAATTTTCATAGCATTTGCTCGGAACATTTCGTCAACTTTCGACGTTATTTATGGGAAATATCGTAAATAAATTACTTTTTATGCGATATCGCACATATTTTAAGTACAAACTCACATTGATTGTCTCATATGTGGATGCGACTGGAGAAATGGGGCTTACGGCACTTGCTTCCAGTGTAGACCCAGTCCGGTCTGCGCATCCGGGTCGTCTGCTCTTCATGATTTCGCGATCTGACGTGCATTCTAGGCTCGCGCGAAGTCATCATGGCCGGCTCATAACATCCGGCTAACGGCCTCAATAAGGACGTCACATACGTCAGCCAATACAGTTTCTAACTATTTTGATAAAGACCACCTGTTTGAAAATTTAATAAGAAGAGTGACTATTAAATAATATGTATTATATGTGGATGTGACTGGAGAAATGGGGCTTATGGGTTCTGCGACCAGTGTAGATCCAGATCTGCACCGTTCGCCATTCCACCATTGAAGCACCCGTCATGCTTCTAACAAGCATTACAGATCATTATCAGGCTACAGCTACAGGGGTCTGCTATTTGATCTCCAGTCACAACCACATATAGATGTGCTTCCCTTCGTAGGTTATTGAAAATTACTATTTAATTTATATCAATGTGGTTAGTCTTTGTGGAATTTTGACGACTGACATGATTTTATTGTACGTGTATTTGAGTCAGGCTCGGGAAGTTTTCCCGTATGGCATCACCATAGGCGTCGCCAGGGGGGTTGCGGGGGGTGCGAACGCAACCCCTTTTCATTTTGTATATATATATTTTCGTCGTTATCTCATGAGCAAGTGAACAACACACTGTGATTCGCAGGCATACCCTATCACATTAAGCTACGCCCCCCCATACCACTCGCAAGTTTGTAGGCTACTTTTCATTGTGGTGCAGCAAAGTCAGTGCGGGAATCTCATAGCCGAGAATTTGACCCTGAAGGATTATTATCCATTGGAGTTGAATTAGGTTATATCCCTTATAGAGGATGGGCTAAATGAGTTTACTGGTGTGGTATGAGCGCCTAACACAGATCAGGGTATCCTAGTTTAGATTACATCAGTGCACATATTACCACATCGTTGTGTCTTCATATCGCCAATCCCGTATATTTACCACTTCAGATTTTGAAAATATGTGTCAAGTACGGAGCCCCGCAGGGGACGTAGAATTATTTTGTTTATTAATTCGTTCCCACGAAATAACAATTCGTTATAATTGTTAATTCGTGGGAACTAATTGTTATATCGTTGGAACGAATTGTTAATTCGTGTGAACGAATTGTTAAATTGATGGAAATTGATGGAATTGTTAATTCGAGGGAACGAATTATTATATCGTGGGAACAAATTGTTAATTCGAGGGAACACATTGTTAAATTGAGGGAACGAATTGCTATGTCATGTTCCATGTTCCCTGCCGTAGAAAAGGGATGTAATACCTGAGCCGCGATAATGTATTCTCTCTTTATCTCCATTGCAGTTGTTCCCGAGTCAGACGCCGTTGTACACACGTGTGTATTGCAAAGCGACCCGTTCGTCTGACCATCATTTTGCCGTTTCAACCATGGATATCGGTGCCATATAGCGTTTACCTTGTCCGTCCGTCTGTCTGTCTGTCGGCATACTGATATCCAGCACGGGAAAATAAACCCTTTGAACATGTTGAATGTCGACTTTGTCCGGACAATGGAGCTAAACTGTAGTATGTTACCGTGCGATAATAAGTCCATTATAGTGTACGCGACCATTGCGATACTCCACGTGCACTGCCACATACATGTAATTCAGAGGGTTGAACGTAATGGGTACCTTATGTGAATCTAAAAGCTGCACGGGTCACAAACTGGCGATGCCTAGTGCAAGAACACCGGTACATTTTGTATTTATTTTCACATTTACATTAAACTTTGAGCAAAGACATATATATGCGAGGGTGTGGCGGACTGTGTCCCCGATAAACGACCAATAACGTCTTCGCTGGGGCATCATTCAGTAAAAAAAAAAACGTCATTGTAAGAACCATATTGAACTAATGTAAAGGGGCATATCATTTTTTTTTTTAAGAAAAAAATACTATAAAAAAACTTCTTTTCATCATGGCCCTGTGTAAAGTGGTTTAATTGAAGATATATAACGATCCTAGGACCGCTGGGTTGTTTCTATTTTCATTCATATGCATGTAGGTAGATAAAAATCGGATTTCCCATCGTGTTGCGTTAAGCAAGATAGAACATCTGATACTTATGTACCGATATCGGTGAAAATTGAAACATTGAAAGGTGAAGGAATATTCATCAGTCACCAACCTCAAATTGCTATATCTCATAAACCGCTTAGCGGATGTTTAGTGTATACTGTTATACCAATTTTTTCAATAAGCCATATGGCCGCCATCTTGGAATTCAAAATGGCCACCATTGAAATATATATTTCGAGGTCACAGTCATTATGTGTGGTGTTTTTGCAGCGGAAAACACATTATTATGGACAATACATATTGACAGAATGCGTTCAATACATTTTAAGACACCAGCCATTTTGGTTTTCAAAATGGCCGCCATTTCAAAATTGGAAATCCAGTATTTATTTTACATTTTTGAATGTCGTGGTAAGATTTTATTTTTCCTCCTGGTTATACTCGTATTTCTTTGAACACAATCTGCTGATATTATTGCTAACTGGTATTGTGCTACGAGTAATCATTATCTTCAAAATGGCCACCGAAACTAAGACCCGCATGACCGCCATTTTGATTTAAAAATGGCCGCCATTGAAATTAATTTATATTTAACGGCAACGTTATATCTGGTGTTTTTAATTATTATTTATTATGGATAAGACATGTTGGCATAATTATTTCAGTATATTTTAAAATGGCGGCCATTTAAACTTGACACTCTAATATTTATTATATCTGTTTAATGTAGTTGTGATAGTTTGTATGTTTCTTCTGTTACGGCGATATCTGCAGTCTGTAAGAACTTGTATTGCGCTAGCAGCAGACTGCAAATGGTCTCAGCAGTTTGCTGTCTTTATGGAGTCCAACTTAGTCGCCAATGTTTAGTTATTTTAATTTTAAAGCTGCTATGCTTTTATCATAGCGTTATTTGCTCTGCTGATGACTGGATCTGATCTTGTCACAAATCGAAACATGTATTGAAAATACCTTCTCACAAGTGGTCAGTAAACTGGATAGAAGCCGCTGTTCCATCAATAAATGTGCAAGTGACCATTCGGTGCCGGTTATGGGAGTTTCGATATTCCAGTATACCCAAATATAGGTATGTACATTCGCCTTTTATTTTTCGCTCAGCTAACCCACTGGACATTGGCTACATAGAGCACGTGAAATTACGGAAATCCCATTCTTTTGCAAAATCCGCAAATTCCTGGTAGGCAAATTGCTGACTTCATCTGACGCATGTGTTCTTGGTACACTATGCTTACTGTGAATCCCTTTCAACTGTCAAATGGCCATTTTGGATTTCATGCTGTGTGACTGTTGTTATTAACAGTTACCAGAAATCTTTCCATGTGTAAATGTTTGTAGCAACAGTTTGTCATGGGTGGCCTGGTACATAGTCTGATATCAGAGTTTCTTTGGCATTTCAGTTTCTATCTTCAGTTGAACATCTTCCTACCATTTTACCAGAACATAATAGTTTGAGCCCGTCTGAATGCCGAGATGGCCATTATGCACTTGCACCATTTGGACTCGAGAGGAGTCAGAATTATGTGCTTAAATCCTTTCAGTTTATCTTTATAATCCCATAACGACACTATTTTCTGAAATTGTGTTATCCCTTTAGACTCGTTTTTCTAGCGGAATCAATTGTTCATCTTACTCAGTCAAGTTTGGAATTTCTTGCAACTCGTGATCACTGCCAGGTAAGTTCGCGAATACTACATATACCTGTGAATTCATAACCTTAATAAAGTTAGAATACATGTCTGTTACTGACGCATGGGATAGTATATCAGTAACTAGTATGTTTTAGCCAGAAACGTGTTTCATTGACAGGCCATATTGCTTCAGCAGCAATAAAATATCCTGTAATCTGTGACGACATTAATAGAGTATTTAGTTCATGGATATGAGAGGCAAGTGATCTTACTCCACTTGAACAGTCAGTCCGTACACATAACATGCCCCATTATTCATGTTCAATCAGAGCATATTGGTTTTCTGGCAGACCATAATGCAGTGTCTCTGGCTTTGTCAAGTCGTAATATCACAAGTTCAACAAGTGAAACGCAATTTGGACCATCAAGGCACTGATCACTTTATAGTGATACAGGAGTTGTGTGATCTCTTAAGACCATTTCGAGGGCTTGGCGCAAAACTAGTCTAACTTCGTTTTTTCAGAAAATCTTTTTTTACACATTTTTAATAATTGGGCTGAAATACACGTTCTGTGAAAAAATTAATTTCCAACGCCAATTAATTAGTACTTTAATTAGTCGGAAACGAAGTAGTCTATCTCAAGTTGACCATTATCTTAAACGCAATACTATGCTAACTTGAGTTGGACTAGTATTGCGCTGAAATATCCAATTTGTTAATTAATCTCAGGTAGTCTATCTGTACTTGGACAAGTTTTGCACTGAAACAACTAGTAATTTAGAACAATTAGCAATAGCAAGTACTATCATGGTAAAGAATAAAGACTATTATTGTTTTATTGTGTGGTTAAGAAATATAAATTCGCGTTTGAATATAAAAAATTGTTATTCCGAGCAAATATTCCTAATAACCTCCAATGTTTGGGGAAACAAAATTGTGTAAAATTATAATATTCAATATTTTATACATTTAATACACGGTCATTGGGAGCCAGGAATCATGATTGCGAATTTGTAGCAATAATTCTATTAATGAAACCGGGGACGTTCTGGCCAGACTGAAAACGGACCAAACTTTACTCTGGCGGTATGGGGTATTTTAACAACAAAAATCAATGTATAAATAATTAAATTTTACTAATAAACTATTTAAAAATGTAACAGCATATATCTACCCTGAATTTATTATATCCTGTTGCATCGCAAGTATCCACAAACTAGTTTGTCCCTTACCGTAAACTGTTTGCGCTTATTAATCTCGTTTCGTATGTTTACGTGTTTTACGGTACAGACAGCTGACAAATACAATACTGAGCTAGTTCGAACTTAAACTATGGTTACTATAGTCGAACTATAGTTTAACTAAACAACCACGAACTCAGACTGTTTCGACCAGAGTGACGTCATACATCTACTATAGTTCAACTAGCCAAAAGACGCCTGTTCCTCCAGTTTCAAGATGGCGGCGAATAGGTAAAAAGTTCTAGAGAGCGGGAAATTTACATGGAAATTCTCTACTAGACATGTGCAATGCATCTACTATAGTTCAACTATAGTACGAACCCAAACTCGCTCACTGAAATGGGGCTGATGGGTCGATATGGGTTATTTTTAGGTGTGTGTGATACGTGTAGATACGCTACATACACTGATTGGACGACGATAACACGTATTCAAGCAAGAGCGTTTCATTGGCTGATCAATATGGCAGATTCTGCGTCCTAGTACACGCGGCTGATTGCGAATTTCAAAGGAATGTCAGCTGTTTGTCAACTTCTGGAATATGGATAACTGTCAGTGCTCAGATCTGTTAATCTGCATAACAGCTATTATCCCAGACAGCCCAGCAGCACAGAGGTAGTAAACGCATAGGGCGGTCTACATTCACGGAGTCAATTTAATTCGTCACAGATATGGGCCATATTGGGGGGTCACGATCTTGAAATAAAAGGTACATGTTGATAGTTTAGTTAGTGGGTTGAACAAAAATAGGGAGCCACGCGAGAGCCGCGTATTAACCGTGTTCGCGTAGTAAGCAGTCACATAGAAACGGGACTCCCCTGTATTTATGTAATTCCAGATAAATCTCATTTCAATTAACAGTAACTGTCCGGCCCATCCCCGAGAACTAGTGGTACCATATTGCACGAGGGAGTCTTGTCTGGTCCATACCCGAGTACTAATGGTACCCCATTACACGAGGGAGTCCTGTCTGGTCCATCCTCGAGTACTAGTGGTACCCCATTACACGAGGGAGTCCTGTCCGGCCCATCCCCGAGTACTAGTGGTACCCCATTACACGAGGGAGTCCTGTCTGGCCCATCACCGAGTACTAGTGGTACCCCATTACACGAGGGAGTCCTGTCTGGTCCATCCTCGAGTACTAGTGGTACCCCATTACACAAGGGAGTCCTGTCTGGCCAATCCCCGAGTACTAGTGGTACCCCATTACACGAGGGAGTCCTGTCTGGCCCATCACCGAGTACTAGTGGTACCCCATTACACGAGGGAGTCCTGTCTGGTCCATCCTCGAGTACTAGTGGTACCCCATTACACGAGGGAGTCCTGTCTGGCCCATCCCCGAGTACTAGTGGTACCCCCATTGCACGAGGAAGTCCTGTCTGGCCCATCCCCGAGTACTAGTGGTACCCCATTACATGAGGAAGTCCTATCCGGCCCATCCCCGCGTACTAGTGGTACGCCATTACATGAAGAAGTCCTGTCTGGCCCATCCCCAAGTACTAGTGGCACCCCATTACACGAGGGAGTCCTGTCTGGCCCAGCCCCGAGTACTAGTGGTACCCCATTGCATGAGGAAGTCCTGTCTGGCCCATCCCCGAGTACCAATGGTACCCCATTACACGAGGGAGTCCTGTCCGGTCCATCCTCAAGTACTAGTGGTACCCCATTACACGAGGGAGTCCTGTCTGGCCCATCCCCGAGGACTAGTGGTACCCCATTTCATGAGGAAGTCCTGCCTGGCCCATCCCCGAGTACTAGTGGTACCCCATTACATGAGGAAGTCCTGTCTGGCCCATCCCCAAGTACTAGTGGTACCCCATTACACGAGCGAGTCCTGCCCGGTCCAGCCCCGAGTACTAGTGGTACCCATTGCATGAGGAAGTCCTGTCCGGCCCATCCCCGAGTATCAGTGGTACCCCATTACATGAGCAAGTCCTGTCTGGTCCATCCCCGAGGACTAGTGGTACCCCATTACACGAGGGAGAGCTGTCCCACCCATCCCCGAGGACTAGTGGTACCCCATCGCACGAGGGAGTCCTGTCTGGCCCATCCTCGAGTACTAGTGGTACCCCATTGTATGACGAAGTCGTGTCTGGCCCATCCCCGAGGACTAGTGGTACCCCATTGCACGAGGGAGTCGTGTCCGGCCCATCCTCGAGGACTAGTGGTACCCCTTTGCACGAGGGAGTCCTGTTTGGCCCATCCTCGAGTACTAGTGGTACCCCATTTCACGAGGGAGTCCTGTCTGGCCCATCCCCGAGGACTAGTGGTACCACATTGCATGAGGAAGTCCTGTCTGGCCCATCCCCAAGTACTAGTGGTACCCCATTACACAAGGGAGTCCTGCCCGGCCCAGCCCCGAGTACTAGTGGTACCCATTGCATGAGGAAGTCCTGTCTGGCCCATCCCTGAGTACCAGTGGTACCCCATAATATGAGGAAGTCCTGTCTGGTCCATCCCCGAGGGCTAGTCGTACCCTATTACACGAGGGAGTCCTGTCCGGCCCATCCCCAAGGACTAATGGTACCCCATTGCATGTGAAAGTCCTGTCAGGCCCATCCCCGAGTACTAGTGGTACCCCATTACATGAAGAAGTCCTGTCTGGCCAATCCCCAAGTATTAGTGGCACCCCATTACACGAGGGAGTCCTGTCTGGCCTAACCCCGAGTACTAGTGGTACCCCATTGCATGAGGAAGTCATGTCTGGCCCATCCCCGAGTACCAGTGGTACCCCATTACACGAGGGAGTCCTGTCTGGCACATCCACAAGGACTAGTGGTACCCCATTGCATGAGGAAGTCCTGGATGGCCCATCCCCGAGTACTAGTGGTACCCCATTACATGAGGAAGTCCTGTCCGGCTAGTGGTACCCCATTACACGAGCGAGTCCTGCCCGGCCCAGCCCCGAGAACTAGTGGTATCCATTGCATGAGGAAGTCCTGTCTGGCCCATCCCCGAGTATCAGTGGTACCCCATTACATGAGGAAGTCCTGTCTGGTCCATCCCCGAGGATTAGTGGTACCCCATTACACGAGGGAGAGCTGTCCGGCCCATCCCCGAGGACTAGTCGTACACCATCGCACGGGGGAGTCCTGTCTGGCCCATCCTCGAGTACTAGTGGTACCCCATTGCATGAGGAAGTCGTGTCTGGCCCATCCCCGGGGACTAGTGGTACCCCATTACACGAGGGAGTCCTGTCCGGCCCATCCTCGAGGACTAGTGGTACCCCTTTGCACGAGGGAGTCCTGTTTGGCTCATCCTCGAGTACTAGTGGTACCCCATTGCACGAGGAAGTCCTGTCTGGCCCATCCTCGAGTACTAGTTGTACCCCATTTCGCGAGGGAGTCCTGTCTGGCCCATACACGAGGACTAGTGGTACCACATTGCATGAGGAAGTCCTGCCTGGCCCATCCCCAAGTACTACTGGTAACCCATTACACGAGGGAGTCCTGCCCGGCCCAGCCCCGAGTACTAGTGGTACCCATTGCATGAGGAAGTCCTGTCTGGCCCATCCCTGCGTACCAGTGGTACCCCATTACATGAGGAAGTCCTGTCTGGTCCATCCCCGAGGGCTAGTGGTACCCTATTACACGAGGGAGTCCTGTCCGGCCTATCCCCGAGGACTAATGGTACCCAATTGCACGAGGGAGTCCTGTCTGCCCCATCCTCGAGTACTAGTGGTACCCCATTACACGAGGGAGTCCTGTCCGGCCCATCCTCGAGTACTAGTGGTACCCAATTTCGCGAGGGAGTCCTGTCCGGCCCATCCCCGAGGACAAGTTGTACCTCATTGCATCAGGAAGTCCTGTCTGGCCCATCCCCAAATACTAGTGGTACCCCATTACACGAGGGAGTCCTGTCCGGACCATCCCCGAGGACTAGTGGTACCCCATCGCACGAGGGAGTCCTGTCTGGCCCATCCTCGAGTACTAGTGGTACCCCATTGCACGAGGGAGTCCTGTCTGGCCCATCCTAGAGTACTAGTGGTACCCCATTGCATGAGGAAGTCGTGTCTGGCCCATCCCCGAGGACTAGTGGTACCCCATTGCACGAGGGAGTCCTGTCCGGCCCAACCCCGAGGACTAGTGGTACCCCTTTGCACGAGGGAGTCCTGTCTGGCCCATCCTTGAGGACTAGTGGTACCCCATTACACGAGGGAGTCCTGTCCGGCCCATCCTCGAGTACTAGTTGTACCCCATTGCATGAGGGAGTCCTGTCCGGCCCATCCTCGAGTACTAGTGGTAGCCCATTGCACGGGGGAGTCCTGTCTGGCCCATCCCCGAGTACTAGTGGTACCCAATTGCATCAGCATGTCCTGACTGGCCCATCCCCGAGGACTAGAGGTACCCAATTGCATGAGAACGTCCTGTCTGGCCCATCCCCGAGTACTAGTGGTACCCCATTGTATGAGGAAGTCCTGTCTGGCCCATCCCCGAGGACTAGTTGTACCTCATTGCATGAGGAAGTCCTGTCTGGCCCATTCCCGAGTACTAGTGGTACCCCATTGCACGAGGGAGTCCTGTCCGGCCCAGCCCCGCGTACTAGTGGTACCCAATTGCATCAGGAAGTCCTGTCTGGCCCATCCCCGAGGACTAGTGGTACCCCATCGCACGAGGGAGTCCTGTCTGGCCCATCCTCGAGTACTAGTGGTACCACATTGTATGAGGAAGTCGTGTCTGGCCCATCCCATAGGACTAGTGGTACCCCAATGCACGAGGGAGTCCTGTCTGGCACATCCCCGAGTATCAGTGGTACCCCATTACATGAGGAAGTCCTGTCTGGTCCATCCCCGAGTACTAGTGGTACCCAATTTCGCGAGGGAGTCCTGTCCGGCCCATCCCCGAGGACAAGTTGTACCTCTTTGCATCAGGAAGTACTGTCTGGCCATCCCCAAGTACTAGTGGTACCCCATTACACGAGGGAGTCCTGCCAGGCCCAGCCCCGAGGACTAGTGGTACCCCATCGCACGAGGGAGTCCTGTCTGGCCCATCCTCGAGTACTAGTGGTACCCCATTGCACGAGGGAGTCCTGTTTGGCTCATCCTCGAGTATCAGTGGTACCCCATTACATGAGGAAGTCCTGTCTGGTCCATCCCCGAGGACTAGTGGTACCCCATCGCACGAGGGAGTCCTGTTCGGCCCATCCTCGAGGACTAATGGTACCCCTTTGCACGAGGGAGTCCTGTTTGGTCCATCCTCGAGTACTAGTGGTACCCAATTTCGCGAGGGAGTCCTGTCCGGCCCATCCCCGAGGACAAGTTGTACCTCATTGCATCAGGAAGTCCTGTCTGGCCCATCCCCAAATACTAGTGGTACCCCATTACACGATGGAGTCCTGTCCGGCCCATCCCTGAGGACTAGTGGTACCCCATCGCACAAGGGAGTCCTGTCTGGCCCATCCTCGAGTACTAGTGGTACCCCATTGCACGAGGGAGTCCTGTATGGCCCATCCTCGAGTACTAGTGGTACCCCATTGCATGAGGAAGTCGTGTCTGGCCCATCCCCGAGGACTAGTGGTACCCCATTGCACGAGGGAGTCCTGTCCGGCCCAACCCCGAGGACTAGTGGTACCCCTTTGCACGAGGGAGTCCTGTTTGGCCCATCCTTGAGGACTAGTGGTACCCCATTACACGAGGGAGTCCTGTCCGGCCCATCCTCGAGTACTAGTGGTACCCCATTGCATGAGGGAGTCCTGTCCGGCCCATCCTCGAGTACTAGTGGTAGCCATTGCACGGGGGAGTCCTGTCTGGCCCATCACCCGAGTACTAGTGGTACCCAATGCATCAGCATGTCCTGACTGGCCCATCCCGAGGACTAGAGGTACCCAATTGCATGAGAAAGTCCTGTCTGGCCCATCCCCGAGTACTAGTGGTACCCCACCCCATTGTATGAGGAAGTCCTGTCTGGCCCATCCCCGAGGACTAGTTGTTACCCCATTGCATGAGGAAGTCCTGTCTGGCCCATTCCCGAGTACTAGTGGTACCCATTGCACGAGGGAGTCCTGTTCCGGCCCAGCCCCGCGTACTAGTGGTACCCAATTGCATGAGGAAGTCCTGTCTGGCCCATCCCCGAGGACTAGTGGTACCCCATCGCACGAGGGAGTCCTGTCTGGCCCATCCTCGAGTACTAGTGGTACCACATTGTATGAGGAAGTCGTGTCTGGCCCATCCCAGAGGACTAGTGGTACCCCAATGCACGAGGGAGTCCTGTCTGGCACATCCCCGAGTATCAGTGGTACCCCATTACATGAGGAAGTCCTGCCTGGTCCATCCCCGAGTACTAGTGGTACCCAATTTCGCGAGGGAGTCCTGTCCGGCCCATCCCCGAGGACAAGTTGTACCTCTTTGCATCAGGAAGTCCTGTCTGGCCCATCCCCAAGTACTAGTGGTACCCCATTACACGAGGGAGTCCTGCCAGGCCCAGCCCCGAGGACTAGTGGTACCCCATCGCACGAGGGAGTCCTGTCTGGCCCATCCTCGAGTACTAGTGGTACCCCATTGCACGAGGGAGTCCTGTTTGGTCCATCCTCGAGTACTAGTGGTACCCAATTTCGCGAGGGAGTCCTGTCCGGCCCATCCCCGAGGACAAGTTGTACCTCATTGCATCAGGAAGTCCTGTCTGGCCCATCCCCAAATACTAGTGGTACCCCATTACACGATGGAGTCCTGTCCGGCCCATCCCTGAGGACTAGTGGTACCCCATCGCACGAGGGAGTCCTGTCTGGCCCATCCTCGAGTACTAGTGGTACCCCATTGCACGAGGGAGTCCTGTCTGGCCCATCCTCGAGTACTAGTGGTACCCCATTGCATGAGGAAGTCCTGTCTGGCCCATCCCCGAGGACTAGTGGTATCCCATTGCACGAGGGAGTCCTGTCCGGCCCAACCCCGAGGACTAGTGGTACCCCTTTGCACGAGGGAGTCCTGTCTGGCCCATCCTCGAGGACTAGTGGTACCCCATTACACGAGGGAGTCCTGTCCGGCCCATCCTCGAGTACTAGTGGTACCCCATTGCACGAGGGAGTCCTGTCCGGCCCATCCTCGAGTACTAGTGGTAGCCCATTGCACGGGGGAGTCCTGTCTGGCCCATCCCCGAGTACTAGTGGTACCCAATTGCATCAGCATGTCCTGACTGGCCCATCCCCGAGGACTAGAGGTACCCAATTGCATGAGAAAGTCCTGTCTGGCCCATCCCCGAGTACTAGTGGTACCCCATTGTATGAGGAAGTCCTGTCTGGCCCATCCCCGAGGACTAGTTGTACCCCATTGCATGAGGAAGTCCTGTCTGGCCCATTCCCGAGTACTAGTGGTACCCCATTGCACGAGGGAGTCATGTCCGGCCCAGCCCCGCGTACTAGTGGTACCCAATTGCATGAGGAAGTCCTGTCTGGCCCATCCCCGAGGACTAGTAGTACCCCATTGCACGAGGGAGTCCTGTCTGGCCCATGCCCGAGTACTAGTGGTACCCCATTAGAGGAGTACATCCAGCTTTCACATTGTAGCACACCAATTGACGAGGGAGTCCTGTCCCACCCAACCAAACGTAGTACTCCATTGAATCAGAGAGTGCTGTCCGGTCCATCCCAGGGTACCCAGTGTTGTACCCCACCTAGACTAGAATTTAATTATTCATTTGTAGATAAAGTCATATTTGATGGGCTGATTAACGAAACAGATATTTTATTCAACGTTTTAGGTGGATGGGATTCGGAGGAAGATGTTTCTATAAGTATTTTAAAAGACCGAAAGATCTCCTCCATCAAAAGGAGAAGAAATAGTACTCCTTTAAAACCTGTACTACATCCAAATTCAGTATCCCTGAAAATGTTGTAACAGTTAATACTGGAAAGAGATTTTCAGCCCGTGTCAATATACTATTACAGGCATATTTTTGATACATCTTTTAATATAGGTATAACCAAGGATAGATGTGATTTTTGTGCCAGGTATGTAAATGCATCTGAAGCTGACAGAAGCGATATAAAGAATAAGCAGATGGGACGTGAGACGAAAGAAGACAAAACAAAAGCGCAAACCGACCCTAATTGTTCAGCGGCATGTTTCGATCTGCAACAAATCTTACTGACACCACACAGTAATGGATCTGTTCTGTACTATAGTAGAAAACTGTGTACGTTTAACCTTACAATATACGATCTCGGGTCAAAGGCAGGAAATTGTTATATTTGGAATAAAGCAGTATCTGGACGAGGGGCGTCTACAATTGCTACTTGTGTCTACAAGTACCTGCAAAAGCAAGCAGATTTACCGTAGTTAAAAAAAGAGGTCACCATATTTTCAGAAAACTGTGGATGGCAAAATCGTAACAAATTATTCATGTCCATGTTGTGTTTTGCAAAACAAGAACTAGGCCTTGACAAATTTGCGCACACAATTTTGGAAAGAGGGCATACCCAAAATGAAAATGATTCCATTCATGCTGCAATTGAGAATGCCAGCCTCTGAAAATCAATATACACAACTGCTCAACTGCTACAGTAAGAGCTGCCCGAAAAACAAATCCTTACCATGTGGAAGAGTTGGGTTCTCAGGAATTTTTTGACTTCAAAGAGCTCTCCCAAGCCATACCATATTTTGATTTTGATTTAGATGGACAAAAGGTACGGTGGATGAAAATAAAATGTGTCTTTCGATGAAAACAAGAATGAAATATTTAAACTAACTTACAACAAATTTACATCAGCAACAACACATTTTGGTGTTGCTAAGAAACAAGGAATTAATTTCTAAACCCTCAAGAAATTGTATTCAGAGAGTCAACCCCCAAAGCTGACCGTGGCGAAATACAAGGCATTGGTTCAGTTATGTTCAACGAATATAATACCAAAAGTTTATCACCAATTTTTTCTTTCACTGTGACACAGACCAGAATCTGATAGTGATTCGGACTGAGCTACATGTACTATGCATTGAATGACAAGCCATTGCACGAGTCCTGTCCGTCCCATCTGAGCTTACCCAGGGTAGGACACCAATGGACGATATAGTCCTGCCTGGCCCATTCTAGGGTTGTACGCCATTGTACGAGGGAGTCATGTCTGGCCTATCTCCGAGTAGCATTGCATGAGGGAGTCCTGTCTGGCCCATCCTATTGTATAGTATCCCATTGCTTGAGCGAGTCCTGTCTGGCCCATCCCAGAGTAGTACCCTTATTGCACGAGGGAATCCTGTCCGTCCCGTCTGAGAACACCGGCCGGCCATCCTTGTGTATCCAGGTTAGGACACTGTCTCAGTATCATCATTAGCAGCTTACATTATTGTTGTAAACAATCTGTATTTTTATATCCATGTTTAGTAAATAAATAAAATATGTAGTAATATTCGAGTTATTGATTTTTTGGAGAAAGTACCGATATAGTTAAATTTGAAATATTTTAACTGATCAATTGTCTCAGTTGAAGAAAATGTTTTGATTAAAATTGTGCAGTTTAATATAACCGAGTAACATTGTACTGCTTTCCGAGACTTTGACAAATGATTCCCATTTCAGCTATTATAATTTTGTCTCTATTACATTGAAATTAAGCAATATGACGGTCTTTGTGACGTTGGGATTTATTTGCATAACTGAGGAAGTCTGAAATATATAAATATTTCATTTATTTTTCAGTGCAATAATAGTCTTATCTCAATGCACTGCTGCATTTCAGCAAATATTTTGGAGCAAAACAAGTTTAACTTGAGATAGCCTAGTTTTGCGCTGAATATTCCACTGCAAAGGGAGTCTAACTGAAGTTAGACTAGTTTTGCACTGACAAACTCAGCGCAAAAGTAGTCTAACTCATCAAAAACATATCTTCAATTAAATTACTTGTTTTTAAAGTTGATCAATCAATTTCTTATATTAAATATACTAAAACTCTGAATTCTCACACTTGTAGTCCCATTATTTATGAAAATAATCAGTTTTTGCTTCTCCTGAAAAAATTGCAAAAACCTAGTTGGACTAGTTTTGCGCTGGGCCCTCGATATGGTAATCGTAAATAATGATAATGACCATGGAACAATACTACCCTTTGTACACGGCCAGTTTTCTACAGCAAAGTATACACTTCTGTATTATGTATATAGTGTATTCAATCTCTCCAACAATGTTTTGGCAATCAATCTGACATTTTACTCACGTCATTTAATCACACAAATACTGCCTTTTCGACAGTTCGTCTACACTTTCCTGCATACAAGTTTGTAGAGTATATATGTTATGTAAGCAACTCCTTTGACTGCATTTTGAGTGTGATTGTGCCAGCACATCCATTCAGGAACACAAATAAGATGGAGACTCTAATGCAGATTGTGATGAAACCTACTGAAAGCACTGTATCCATAATTAAGAACATTCCTGCATACACACGATGGCCATTTTGAAATCTAACATGTTTGCCATAAACAGTGACTTGAAATTGACTTTAGTCATATGAAATTTACTTTCAATAATGATTATAGTCCAGGATAAAATCAGTCCAAATGGTTTGTACATGATTATATCAAAATTATATCATTTTCACGGCAGCCATTTTGAAAATTAGAATACAATTGGAACAAATCGTGTTTTCTTTGATGATACAAAGGACGTTTGTGCCAAGAACGTAGCAAAACAGTCAACACAACCTAACTATAAATGCACTTTACTAAAGACAGTACGTAGTGACGACATAAGAAATATTATTTACATAGCGGCCATTATGAAAACAAAATGTCCGCCATACCAGTTATCAGAAAAAGTGGAACCAACCCCAGTTTTATTATTTGAAGTATGTAGATGGCATAGCCGAAGAAAACAACATTCGATCTGCATTATAAATGTAGATATGAATATTAAAATACATTGTATACGATTTCAGAGCGGCCATTTTTAAATGTAAGATGGCCGCCATGGGGGTTATTAAAAATGAAAATTACACTGGTGTTGTTGTTTGTGTTCAAAAGATGATTGTCACGGGATTGACCGGGCAGCATTCCTTTGGGGTTTAATATAAGACTACGTTTTCACTATAAGAGTCCCTTTATCACAGATAGTATAGTTCACTCCCACTGCGCATGCGTCCTACGGCCAACGTCAAAATTACTGTACATATAAAGTCTAAATGTTGTTACACAAGCGAACATACATAATATTTGTGAGTCTCAGTACTGGTACACATCTGTTACATATACCCACAAGGGACCATGTACTACTATCAAAAGGATATCACAATAGCATTGAAGTCATGTCACTCGGCGCATGTATTTGTGAAATGGCTCACCCACACGATCAGGACATGTATGGCTATCCGCTGTATCATGCTCGATTACAGATGCAGACACATGGAACCATCGCACATCACCCTGACTAAACACCCGTCAACATCCCGTCTCCTAGGTATAACCCACAGGCCTCTGTAAGCTGTCTCTGGTAACCACAGATGTAGCTATCCACTGATATATCCAGCAATGGTAAGATCCACAAACTGCTCAGAAATCACTTTATAAGTTATGTGCATAAGAACTCAAATATATATCCATCTCTATCCAAAACCTTGCAACAAGTCTCCACTCACCTACTTATGTTCATCTCCTATGCACATGTCACTCAACTAACTCAATGTCACACACCCCAAACAATACAGTTGACCATTGTACTTCACTGGACAAACTTAATAATACATGCATACCAGATTGACGGTAGGGTCTACCATCACATGAAAAGGTGGTTTAAATTACATCACATAAAACCTGGCTTGGTGTATTAAATACAAGTGACCGTGACAATGATAATTACCAAAAAAAAAACGATTACCGGTATTAGAAGTGTATATATAATGAATATAGCATTTCAGGGTGGCCATTTTGAAATCCAAGATCGCGACCAAAGGAATTGTCGAACAAAAATGGAACCAACCCCAGTTTTGTTCTTCGTGCTCTAAAGATGACAAAACACATTGGTTACAAGAATGTAGCAAAACAAATTGCAAAAGTACATAACAGTATACACTAGTTGGTCAAATGTTACATATATGATTCTTTGCTGAAGCCTTTTCAAATGTAATAAAAAGGGCGGCGCCACACAATCCAAGATAGCTGCCATCCCAAAAGTGGGTCAAATTCTTAACCATTTTCTCACGAACTGACAAGCAGCTTTGAACAAAACTACAAAATTGATCGACCACTGATGCTCTTTCAGATTTGTTAAAATGGTGACCCGTGGTTCATGTAAAGGCCATTCGTTTATTACCAACTTGTTTCGGTTGGGAGCAATGTGAAGGGTAACATTTACGATGGGATTCATCCTTTACGGTTGCAGTTGGTCTGGGCCTCCGGTATTCCTAAAGTGTATCTGAGAGTTTGATCAAGTTATGCCCCTAAATAGGTATGGGCTAAATGATCTGGTTTGTTTTAGGGCACCCCACACCAGCTAAAGAATGTCATAAAGGCTGCCAATGGGGCATCATTGGTGTGGGGCAGACACACTTTCCTACTTTTTGTTTCTGGCAATACAGTTTCAGTTGTTTCAGTACATTGATGTTCTTGGTGTGCATTTGCCGAAATGGCAAGTCACACTTACAGGTTCTTGAAGAATGGTTCATATTTCTCTGTTTTATGGGTTATTTCCGTATCTCTGGTGGTTCGGAACGGTGAATGTGTAGATAATTGGCGATTTCTGTCTTGTGTAATTTTTGAGCGTTAGTAGTTGCACACAACTATGAAAATTACCAAAAAACAACAAAATCCATCCAAATCTACCCCAACCAACCAAATATCCAAAATATCCATATGACACCAACATAATGACCATCTGTTCAAACACCTGCGGTCACAAAATTAAAGCACAGTAAATTTATATATTTACACAACTAAAAGCATGGACGGTGTAACTATTTATTTAACAAGTCCATTATACATGTACCAACAAATTTACAACAACAAAATGTACGTATAGACTGGCCACCGACCGAGAAAAGGTACCCTACGACATTTGCGACCAGCGTTGGCCCAGATAGGCCTGTGCATCCGCGCAGTCTGATCTGGGCCAGCGATACTAGCCATTCTTTGATTCACTTAAATATGAATGCCGTCAACAACAGTGAATGTGCAGGACGGCCAATAACTTCATGTTTTGCATATGTTGTAAGGTCATATTTCATTGCCCACAGTCCCTATAACAATGAACAAGAGGCCCAAATGGGCCTGTATCACACATCTGAAATTACTATCCCCATTATAAAGTAAATCAGAAACGGCATAGGCAGTCGATGATATATACCAAATTCCATCAAAATTCGTCTTCAAGTTCATAAAGTCATACAATTGTTCAGTTTGTCTCAAAATATGTACAAGGTATATTTAATAATTTGACCTAAGTTTTATGGCGGTCATCACGGAGTTGCAATTGGCGACGACGTTAATTTAACAAACATGATAATGCTTCACCCATGGACCATAAATGAGAAGTTTGACCAGCATCGGCCAAGCGGGCCACGAGAAAAAGACGTTTTAACAAGTATGAAAGAGCATTGACCATCGATCATTCCTGGCAAGTGATGTCAAAATCGGTCTGGCAGTTCGTGAGAAGAAGATTTTAAAGAATTTCTCATAATTTTGTATGGTGCCATTTTGCATTAAGCGACGACCTCCATGTTGACAAAAGGCTTCACACACGGATAATAACTGTGAAGTTTGACCTGCATCGGCCAAGCGATTCACGAGAAGATGAATTTTGAATCTATAATAAATGATTACCTTTCGACCTCTTGCCGGCCATCTTTGATGGCGTAATCATCCAATTTCGACAACAAATGCTCTAGAGTAATCGTCTCTTCGATACCGTCTATTTGATATACAACATGACCATATGTGGTCAAACGTGAAAGTTCACCCATATTGACCCACCGTGCCCCGCCTATATTTGATCCTGATCATTCCCGGTCTGCCAAGATTCGTCGAAACCGGTCCGGCAGTTGGCGAGAAGATTCTTTTAATAACTTGACATATTATTCTATGGTGGCCATCTTGGATTATGTGACGACCACCCACAGACCATAGCTGTTTGGCCAGCATCGGCCAAGCGGTTCACGAGAAGAAGACGTTTGAAGTATGTAATAAAAGGATGAACTTTCGGCGGCCATCTTAGATAACGTAATCATCCGATTTCGACAAGAAATGCTACATAGTGATCGTCTGATCGATACCTTCGATTTGATAGAACATATAACCATATTTGGTCAAATGTGAAATTTGACCCCTACTTGACCCTCCGGGCTCCGCCCATTTTTGATTCCGGGGTCATGATTTTAATAAAACAAATCTGAAAGAGCATTGACTATCGATCATTCCTGCACGTTTAGTCGAAATCAGTCTGGCGGTTCGTGAGGAGAAGATTTTTTTAAGAATTTGACGTAATTGTATATGGCGGTCATCTTGGCGTCTTGGCGACGACGTCCATTTTAACAAATCTGAAATGAAGTAACGCATAGATCATCCCCATAAGGTCTGGCCAATATCGGCCCAGCGGCACAGAAGAAGATGTCGGAATGGTGCTTAACACAAAAGAGTATCATTTAGGGCCACTCAATGTAGATGAAGAATACAAATAATAGTAAAATAGTATGTTAGATGTGGTAGGCAATCAGATGATTAGGGTAAAAATAGTAATATGATGAACGATATAAATTAACAACATGTATAGAATTATAAAATTATAGAATGAGAAAACATGTATACAATGATAAAAATCATGAAGAAAGTTAAGCAAACCTTCAATGTTCTCCACCTGGAATAACTTCGCAAGTGAAGTAACATTGAAGTGTTTGCGTCGAATATCGGCAAAGTCGATACAGTCCAGTAGGATGTGTTGCACGGTAAATGCGCTGTGGCATGGAATACACCATGGACGCTGCTCATCCTTGAGCATATACGAATGCGTTAGTCGTGTATGTCCAATGCGCAATCGACTAAGGACAACTTCATCCCGGCGTACATGTCTGTAGCCAGGAATCCATTCGCACAGAGTCGGTTTCACAGCATGAAGTTTATTATCTGTCAGCAAATACCACCGGGTCTGCATTGTTTCGGAGATGAATGAGTTGATGGATGATTTAAAATCATGATAGCAAACAGGAAAATGAGGCGGCCTT
The DNA here is from genome assembly GCA_029237695.1 of Conchocele bisecta. NCBI lineage: Eukaryota > Metazoa > Mollusca > Bivalvia > Lucinida > Thyasiridae > Conchocele > Conchocele bisecta. The sequence goes on from CM055267.1 coordinate 65,999,080, forward strand.
GGCAGCACTATCTGCCCTGGCATTGCCATGATACCAGTATGCCTGGGGAGGCAACACAAAATAATGTCCTTGCCAGACGAAAGTAAAATATGGTGTAGCTCGATAATTTGGCGGATAAGTGGGTGCTCAACTTTCATGTTGTACAAAGCTTGTAGTGAAGATAGTGAATCTGAAAATAAAATGAATTGCTTTCTCCAAGATATTTTCGCAAAATCAAGGGCGAGTAAAATTGCCCTCGATTCCGCAGAAAATATCGAAGATTTGTCTGAGAGTCTGGATTGAAGATCTCCCTCGGGTACAGTGGCAGCAACTGCTACACGGTCCCCGTCCATTGAGCCATCAGTAAAAAGCGGAGTTTATGTATTGTATCTGTCTTTAACTTCAAGAAAAAGTGTTGTAAGATCGAAAATCGCATTGGGTTGCTCCAACTGCCACGGTGGAGTATCTGGGACAGCGTATTTGGCAATGTGATCCAGCTCTAAACCAAAATCGTGTATCAAAGGATCCATTATCTTGCCGAATGGTGGGTTGAAGCTTGGTTTCTTATCGAAAACAGCATCTGTAGTTCGATGAAAGACAGTGTCATAAGCTGGATTAGATGGATTGGAGTGTAATTTAGTGGCGTATTGCAAATATAAGTTGGTGCGTCTGTCGTGGAGAGAATGCTCATTTGCTTCGGCATATAAGCTCTGTGCGTTAGACGTACGGAATGCACCAAGGCAGAGTCTTAAGCCTTGGTGATGTATTGGATCGAGTGTCCGAAGATCGGATTTACTGGCAATTTCCATATATGTACAGTGCATCCGTAGTCTAGCTTTGAGCGAACATGTGCGATGTAAATGCGGTGCAGCACCTTTCGGTCTGCACCCCAGTCATGATTTGCTACCACTCGCATTAAGTTGAGTGCTTTCTGGCATTAAGCTTTCAAGTATCGTAAATGAGGTTTAAAAGTGAGTTTAGGATCAAATATAAGACCAAGAAATTTCTGCTCCCGAACAACTGGGATGGAATGTGATCCCAGTTTAAGTTCGGGATCAGGGTGAAAACCGTGTCTTTTGCAAAAATGCATGCAGTTAGTTTTCGATTTCGAAAATTTAAAGCCGTTTTCTGTGGCCCACTTGTTAATTTTATTGAGGCTCAGTTGTATTTGGCCCTCAATAGTTTGCATGTTCTTTGATTTGTAACATATTAAAAAGTCATCGACATATAAAGAACAGTCAGCACCTGGTTGCAGGCATTTTACAATATTATTCAGTTTAATGTTAAAAAGGGTAACAGACAATATACTTCCCTGCGGCACACCCAATACAATCAGGGAGATGACCCTTCAGACCGAGGTCATGAAGGTCCTTTATAATCCAAAACTTCCACGTCGTGTAATATGCCTTTTCTAGGTAAAAACAATACGGCAAGTATATGCTCATTGTTAACAAAACCGTTTCGAATGAATGCTTCGAGTCTAACCAGATTATCGGCAGTGCTTCTGTGGCGACTGATACTCAGATATCAGTCCATTGGATTCCAGAAACCAGACAAGCATATCGTTAATCATTCGTTATTAGACCTTGGACACAGGAGAGCATGGGTAGGGAGACAAATAGAGACTTTTAATTATTTACACTAAATAAATGTGTCACCTGAACAAATAAGATTTTTGACAGATTATAAAGTATGACCATTGCACATCAACAAATAAATACAGAGAATAAATAATAATGTCCGTTAACATTTTAAGGAAACACGGTTATCGCCGCTGATATCTGTGTGGAAATTTACGTCTGATATAAAATGTATAATAATGCCAATCAACGTGGGGTAATTGTGAATGAAAGCTTATTTTGCCAGAAAATGTCTCAGATAGTGTCTCTTGAGTTGTGCCTACTGAGTGGGCGTGTACCTTTAATCATTTATATATGCCCTTGAAAGTATATCGTCGCTGTTCATCGAAAACCTCGTACCGGTAACTCATATTCGGCACCAAAATTATTTTACGATAAACATTTAGTACAAATAAAAAAATACGTTATCTGCGAAAATACCAGACATTTTACCCAATCGTTTTGCACTTTAATGGTCATGTGACTAAATCTATTAGTTCACATTTTTTATCTTCTAAAACCTCGTATAACTTCTTTGGTGCGCGGTATCGCAAAATTGCACAAAAATAACCAAAAAGACTCAGAAATGCTTACTAGGGTGAGTGTATTTTAATTTCCTAGATAGAGTATTAACAGCTTATACATAACCAGATGGCCGCGGCCCGCCGAGGCATTTGATGGTCTCGGAGTGTATTTATTTGAAGTTTGAATTAAGGGTTGTGGATATATAAGGTATGTAAAGGCTTTAACACAAATGTTAAAGTCATTTGACCTTGATCTTGAGCATGTGTGCCGTATGGGTGGGCTATATAATGAAACTATGGATGATAATATAATAAATAATTATTTGAAGTTTGAAGTAAATCGGAGTAAGTGTTGTGGAGATATAAGGTATGTAAAAACTTTAACACAAATTTCAAAGTCATTTGACCTTGACTTTGAGCCTTGTGGATCACATGGGCAAGCTATAAAATGAAGTATTCGAAGATTGAAGTACATTGTAACGATTGTGGAGACATAAGGTGTGTAAAAACTTTAATTCAGATTGTATAATAACTCAAACTTCTAAGTCAGTTGACATTGATCTTAGGACACAGGGGCCGCATGAGTGGGACACATAATGAATATATGGATGATGACCAATACGCATACAAAGTTATAATCAAATCTGACTTACAGTTACAGAGATAGTCAGTATCTGGAAACGTTAACGCAACTTTTGACTAAAATTTAACACAATCTTCTAAGTCAATTGACCTTGACCTTGGGCACAAGGGCCGCATGCGTGGGACACAGCATGAATATATGGATGATGACTAATACGCATATGAAATTTCAAGTCAATGTGACTGCAGAGATATAAGGTATTTAAGAACTTTGACGCAGATTTCGGACACCCGGACGTCATTGTGATCACTATGTCTCGCTTTCCGCAAGCGGGCTCGACAAAAATGACCATTCGAAAAACAGGTACATGTCATGAAATGAAATTGAAATGGTGAGAAAATCCGGAATAACTCGTAACTCTATGAATTGGGAAAGATACTAGAAAAAATAAGTGCTAACATTGTTATAGTTAAAAACGATATATAAAATTAATGTAGTAGTTATTTCGAAATATTATGCCAATATTAATTTTCAGTCGGAAGATATTTAGTTTTATTTGGTTCTTGAAAAGTAGACAGATTTGACTTTAGAAGATAGCGACGATATTCGGAAAACAATGGTTACAATTCTTGGTTATTACCAACCATAACCCCAACACCATTTCCAAGGCCTTCTTCAAAACATAGCCTTCCAGATATAACTAAATTCCAATAGTGAACAACGTTGGAACGGATCAGCGATTGCTGATCTGATAAAACAAGTTCGCGCAAGTCGTTGTCATTTCATTCACAAGCAGACGGCCCATATGTAAACATAACAATGCCATATATCCGTGTTGTGTACAGTATTTTGCATGTAGATAATAATTAAATCAGGAGCACAGCTATATATACCAGTGCCCAAATATAAATTTGTAACTTTATCATAATGGCAGAGTGTAACAATTTTCAAAACACCCCCTCAGTATATTTTGTATGTGTACTTGTATGGTTAATCTGGGCACATAATGAGCAACGCTGTAGACGCATATATTATACCATGAACGCGTATACTGTTTGTTGTCGTTACCTAGTCGTGCATATTCTGTTTTTTATGGGGAGTGTTTTGAAAATGGCCTAGTGTAACCATTTTCAAAACACACCCTCAGTATATTATATATGAGTACTTGTATTGTGAAACTTGGCACATACTGACCAACATTGGGGACCCAAATCTTATACCCATAACATGTAGACGAATTATTGTCGTTACCTCGTCTTGCAATTCTTTTTGTTTCGGGGAGTATTTTTAAAACGGACTAATATAGCCATTTTCGAACCCCCCTCATTATATTATATATGGGTACAGTAGCGCTTTTCTGCTCCTTACCTATTTGTATATACTAATATCGTATACATATCGTATAGTATTGGTATATTTAATGAGCATATCGTATGATCATATAATATTGGTATTTTTGTTACAGTATCATCGTATAGTACAAACGTACTATACGAATATTATACAAACATACGATATCCGTTCGTATATACGATATATCAGTACGGATATGGTATGAATATACCATACCCGAAGTGTGGCTTTTCATTCTACTGAAAACACCTCTCATTTTAAAGAAATTCTCGACTCCAAAGAGGACCAAATATTAGGGGCGGACCAAATATTATGGAAAATAGTACACGGCAACACCGTTAATATATGTATACATTTACGGTATTCTGGTACATTTATACCGTACACAAATCTGGTATGTTTGTTCGATACAAACGTACCAGAATTATACACATGTATACAAATCGTATAAACGTACAATTTTAATGGTATATCTATACGATATTGATTGGTATGTACGGTACAAACATACCGTACGTTTATATTATATGCATATCGTATAGAAAACATATCGTATTGGTATAGTATACGTATATTATTGGTATAGTACGTATAGTTGACCTGCAGAAAAGCGCTACTGTACATGTATGGTGAAACTGTGCACATAATGAGCAACACTGTAGACGCAGGTCTTATACCATGACCGCGTATTCTGTTTGTTGTCGTTACCTCGTCGTGCATGTTCTATTTGTTAAGGAGAGTGTTTTGAAAATGGGCTAGTGTAACCATTTTCAAAACACCCCCTTTAGTATATTGTGTATGAGTACTTGTATGGTGAAACTGGGCACATAATGAGGAACATTGTAGACGCAGATCTTATACCATGAACGCGTATACTGTTTGTTTTCGTTGCCTCGTCGTACATGTTCTATTTGTTAAGGGGAGTGTTTTGAAAATGGCCTAGTGTAACCATTTTCGAAACACGCCCTCTCAGTATATTGTGTATGAGTACTTGTATGGTGAAACTGTGCACATACTGACCAAGGACTGATTCTTGCCGTTACCTCGTCATGTATGTTCTAACATATAATAATACATATCATTATTTCACCCCGTGAATTATAACGTTAATAAATGCTTTATGATTTATAAAATATGTATTTTCTACTTATGAATAATTTTTTGTATCTCATTTTCCCAAATTTTGTATTTTTGGTATGTCTAGACTGTCTCACTTTCCCAACATCTGACTTTCACACCTTCAACTTACCTGCATGTTGGGCTTAAAGTTGCGTTACCAAATGCGCCGTCATCGCAGTATACCCGGACGTGATAGTGAAGGGGTGTTGTTTTCATTACACTCCGTGCATCTGGAGGAAGGTTCAATCATGTGGACTTGTAACAGCCTTCAGGGACAATGAAGAATTCAAGACATTGGTGCGCCGTGCAAGTGTGTTGCCGCTTGTGCCGATCGGACTTGTTGAAAACGTATGGCTCCATGCCCTAGAAAACAATGACGATAACACAGCATCCGTGGACACTTATGAATAATTATGTACTTTAAAAGTCACTTGAAGATTTTCCAAAAAATAAAGAAAATATTACCAATATTGTAATAAAAACTTAGGAATTTAAATAATAATTGAAAAAGTCAGAAATATATAAATAAAATAATTTAACTCACATTCCCTGAATGTGTAGACTCTTAAATTGACATTCCCCAATTTTTATGAAGAGGCATTTCAAAATGACTTTTTACAGCCACATACATTTACATCCCACTCTTTACCAACTGTGGGAAATGCTGATGACAAATGTAGACGCTGATTACATAAACTAGCTGCGTATATTAATCGGGCGTCTATAACCATTTCCTAACCTCACCGCTCAGTATATTTTAGGGGAGTGTTTTCAAAATGGCCCAACTAGCCATTGTCAAAACACTCCCCCAGTGCATCAAAGGGGGTGTTTTGAAATTGGACAGGTAGCCATTTTCAAAACACTCCCGTCAGTGTATCAAATGGGAGTGTTTTGAAAATGTCTACCTGTCGTACATGTACTTTTATCGGGGGGAGTAGTTTGAAAATGCGATACCGGGACTCTGAGATCTAGGTTAATTTCGCATAAATCCACTATACGATTGAATGAGTGTTAATAAAAGTATGATTGCAGAACTACTCCGTTGTTCGTCTTAGAGAGGTTCCACGGAAGATACAATTCAGATGGTGATCGCAACAACACTACGTTACAGCATCACAGGCTGGTCAGAGACTATATATGTATGCCCGTCGCACACTCAATATCATGATACAGTGGAACCTCTCTAAACCGGACACCAATAAAACACGTGATCTTATTTCTGATGAGTTTCTTATCTCAGATGATACTGTCTGTTCGTGATCGCATGGTACACAACTATGGCTCAGAGTGATTAAAAACCTGATTAACAGTGAAACCTCTCCAAGCCGTTTAGAGAGGTTTCACTGTATCTATCTGCTGACGCCATGGCGTGCAACGTATATAGAAATTAATTTAAATTCGTTGAATTATTAATTATCGTATTGACAGCACATGCGACAAGTCATGTGATTTTGTACATAAGAACATGTGCGTTATCTCATGAAATATATCTGCAACATTTACAATATTTTCCTTCAATGACGTAGAAAGTTTACGAAATGCTCAGAGCAAATGCGCAATAGAATTCCGCATTGGCTCTGAAAAGTTCGTCAGCTGTCGATACTATTTGCAGAAACTATATACCAGTTTCCGTAAATATTTTTCATGAAAAATTGCATGGGTTGTCTCATCACAGTTTGTAAGTTGCCAAGTTCAATGATTCGTCTGTCATAACATTAGTTCATGTCTGTATTCCTCTGTGTAACATTGTATATACGTTTTGTTTATTACGTGTTAAATATGTTATAGCTACGAAAGAGAAAAAGAACTTCGGATCATTACATGCGTTTTTTATTATGTGACAATTATTTTAAGGTTTGTGACAACTAAATCTAGTGATGATCGAACATATGTATTCCTTATGTGAAATTACACCAATAACTCAGGGGCTATAATATAAACGTTTCCAACGGAGAAATGGGATTACATTTAATTGTAAAGAAAAAGAAGGAACAATTTTTTTTCTTGTGGAAAACAATGTCTACATAAAATTAATGAATATTGCAAATTTAATTCTGGTATGTCGGTCTGGTCTTTGATCAACTTTTCAGTTCGGTGCAGTTTGGTGCTAACATTGTTTTATGGACTAATTTGTCTCAAATGTCTCACGGTCTTGCTCTCAGTCTATTTGGCAGCTGTATAAAGCTTTTCAACCTTTCATACTATAAAGCCAATCTGTCAATGCCAGGGAGCCATTTCACTAAACTTCGTACGAATAAAATGTTCGTAAGTGCAAAATTATGTAAGTGGATTAGTGGATTTACATGTATTTAGCATAGGCTGCATATGATCAAGAAATGTAAATCCATCAATTGAAATTCACAGACGATCCTAAGTTTGCACTTACGAACATTCACTGGGTCCGATTAATAGTGGGCCGAAGGTCTGTACATCGTCCCACTCTGAATCAGACTACTTTTTTCTATCTAAACCAATGCAAATAGGACGAAAATGGTTGACAATCTAACAAACCGGTACATCGTCGCTTGCGTTCTACTCTGGTTTAATTATTTTCAAAACTATGCATACTCCAACTGCAACAATGCCGTCGAGTTTCACGTGAACAGAAAGATGGCGGGGTTCACCTTGCGCATTGTAACGGGAGTGACGCATGCAAAGTGCGTGCATGAGTGTTATGTTCTGGTGGACTGTGAATCCTTGAATTATCACAGTGACGGGGAAATATGTGAGCTGAACTCCCAGAACAGCACCAGCGCGCCGGACGACTTAGTGACGACTAACGGCGACTACAAATACAGTGATATACGACAGTGGTCGCCGGTAAGCATGGTAGCACTGAACTGACGTTCAGCCACGTTAGTGGAAAGTGAGACAAAGCGGTTACATTTCCGGCGTGGACGTCGTCGTAGTCGTCAACCAGAGTAAATCCTGTTCAAATAACACACTTATGTAGCCTGATATCAGACAAAAAACACATTTCAAGTGAGATTTTGTTGCATATTTTCATTTGTGTCACATACTATACCCGTACAATATTAGTATTGTCCAAGTATGTTGTAATTACTAAACCCAATAGGAGTCGATCGTAATGTACACCCTCGTTGTGGTGCTATTTAATTCGTAGACCCAGGGTGTCCGATTTAGAGAGGTTCCACTGTAAAACAGACAACTGACTACTGCAAGACACGCGATGTGCTTTGCGACCACGAACATACATTGTTATCGGATATAAGTGGCAATGAACCATATCAACATTAAGCAGAACTAACATTTATTTTTATTATATGACTAAGTATTTAAGTCATTCTCATTGGCCGAAACACGGCGACGTAATTATCTAAAAATTGAATGAAGACCTCTGAACGGTTTGTTTACACGAATAAGCACTCTCGGACCGCGAGCCTGGTCCGAGATGTGTTTATTCAAACCTATTTTTCACCTCCTAAGACCGCATGCGTAAATCTGACGCCAACCAAATGTTTATAACTACATATAAAGTATAATCAACTATTGTTTTGAAACACACGATTTATTTCTGGAGAAGTTTGTAAATATTTCTTTTGTGGGAGGGAAATCGTTGTAAGGGTCATATAATAAAACAATTATAGTATTTTGAGTGGGTGTACATGAGATTTACTGACCTTCGAAAAGTCCGTAAATCTCATGTACACCTTCTCGAAAGACAATCATTGTATAGTGTCCGGTTTAGAGAGGTTCGACTGTATTGTTAGATGGGGAAATCAAACATGGCCGCCAAACGCAACATATTTTACATATTTTACATGACTGCTCTCACACTCAATATCAAAACAAAATATATGATGATCTTGGATACATTGACACAACAAACGCTTTCTGTAAGTTTGATACGCAATTAGACGCGTTTGTGAAGAGCGAATTTTCAAGATGGCCGTCACATATAAATATATTATCCTATGACGATAATCATAGGGAATAATAATTAAGTATCTAAAGCTACATGCCCACTCAGTAGGCACAAACTGTTCTTTATAGGAATTACATAAATGTATAAGTGTGTAACTATTCCACCAGTTCTAAAGATTACGAGATGCCGCTATACAGATATAATCATTTAGTAATATTTATTTTACTGATAGTGACGTATCAGGCTATTTTCATATGCAAATGAGGCATGGTAGTTTTTTAATTATTAACTAATTAAATGCGTCACCTGAAACATATTATATTTTTGACAGATTATAGAATATGATCATTGCACATCAAAAAGTAAATACAGAGAATAAAAAGTAATGTCCGTTAACATTTTAAAGAAACACGGTTATCGCCCCTGATATCAGTGTGAAAGGTCACGTCTGATATACAATGCATAATAATGCCAATCAATACGTGGGGTAATGGTGAGTGAATGTTTGTTTTGCCAGAAAATGTCTCAGATGATGTCTCTGATATGAAGAGCAGTTTGTGCATACTGAGTGGGCATGCACCCCTGCGTAATATCCTAGTAAATTGGTATACAAGTAATGAAGTTATGTATATTATGAACGCTTTTAGCAACTTAGGGATATAATTAGATAACATACAATGACAGAAATCAAAGATGGCCGCCAAATATACAACATAAGTTTGCATTATATTGCTGAAATTGCGTATAATTACTCAGATTATCGAGTAATTAAAGCATAAGATAAGTATACATAGCTCGGGTTCATGGGCACATTGAATATGTTAACTAGCTTTTGAATGCAATATTGCCAACACAGGTATTGATAACTAAAGGTTTCTTCTGTTCCATATTTCTGATGAGCACCACATATGTGCAGTGAATGAATGTGGTGTAATTAATTCACTTAAACAAGATTGTTATTCATTTGTGTATTAGATTATCTCAGATTTATGTACAACTGTGTATGGAGTGCCCAGTGCTAACCTGCTTATAGCTTATGAATTGTCTAATGTGTGACATATGGATTGTCATGTCAATATTCTACAACTTCTACAATTACATCTATATGTCAATGACGATCGCATATTAATTAAATAATCATTAAGATAGAAGCAAGATACGCAAACGAGACCCATAATCCTATGTAAATAAGAAACTAACGCAATGAATACTTCATAATAAACAAATGAGATAGTTGTTGGTGATCGCGGCGCCTTCAATGCGACACAAATATATGCACTTCACTATCAGCGGTATGCGGTCCAAAAAGGAAAGTAACAGCCCACAAAATACATAAAATAAAGAAACTGCATTAACTGTGTCCTGCCCGTAGTATTTAGTCCGTATTATCTCCGTTTTCGTTTCAGAATTATTACATATTTTCTTCAAAAAGATATGACGGCGTCATATTCTTTTGAAGAAAATATGTTATATATTTACACAATAATTCTGCCAAGATAAAGTATTGCTATTGCTTATCAACATGTTCTACTTACATTACATAATCATGAAGATATACTTTTCTCTACATCATCGATATTAATCTGAATCAATGATTTGGATCTTATCAAATAGTACGTGATATTAAAATGTTGTACATCAATCATCATGTACATAGAGCCGTTTTTTTTAAATTTGGCACGAGCCGTTTTTTTTTAATTTGGCACTTGTGTAAGTTTCAGACAATGACAAGTTATGGCCCAAACACGCACTAATATAAGTGGTTATTCATGCTAAGTAGGTACCAAGCAAGTACTGGTAGCCAGAAACTGGATTAAGGTTACTGGATGGCTGAAATATATCATTGTAGTCATCAATATAGGAAGTCATTAAAGTATACTGTAATGGTCCGCAATACATCTCCCTCCCAGCATCCATTTTTAAATAAATCCCCTAACATATACTGAGCTGTGAGTTTAGGAAATGGTTATAGACTCCCCATTAATATACGCAGTTGGTGTATGTATGTAATCAGGGTCTACATTTGTGATCAGCATTGCCCAAAGATGATAAAGAGTGGGGTGTAAATGTATATGGCTGTAAAATGTAATATTTTGAAAATAATATTCTTAAAACTTAGAGAATGTCAATTTAAGAGTCTACACATTCTGGGTATGTGAGCTGAGTTTACAGTGTGTCTACAGTGTGAGTTATGGTCAAAACGTACTCCAAATGATAATAAATAGGCAATTGTATGGTAGGTATATATTATATATTATGTAATAAAACATTGTATGTGACTAAAAATAAAACAAATATATATCGGCAAATATGGTTTGATCAGGGCCTAAGCTGTGCAAATAAAAACTTATTTAGAGACACGTATAAGCACACATGGTCTGTTCAGGGTATACACTGCTCCTTTTCTGCTATAAACTTCAAATGATTATAAATTAACATTTTCCTGACATGGAGATATTGTATATACATTTAAGTAGTGTGTATTGTGTAATAAAAACATTGTATGTGATTTAAAAACAAACAAAAATCGGCAAATAAGGTATGATCATGGTTTACTCTGTGTATAATATTATATTAGATGAACAGTTGTATTACATTTATAGAGTGTGTGTTTTGCAAATAAAAACCTTATATCTGGTTTTGAAATGCATATCGGCACATACGATCTGTCAGGGTATGCACTGCTCACACATTCCGGCATGATCTATACTGTTCTCTCTGTTCAATTCAATGATTCAGAAATTACACTAGTAATATTACTCAGAAAAAGTATAAATAAATCAAATACATACAATAGTCTAATAAAACGAGTGTATTAAACAGCTTTCGTATTATCATTCATGAAAGTAGATCGAGATGAGCCAAAAACAATTAATTAATAGTTTGATTAGTCACCTGTGTCAGTCCACTAGCGATATCTAGGGGACAGGAATTGATTATGACAACATCCGGCGAAAATCATCGTTATGTGTCAATCCCGATATTCCATCCAGTCTGAAGGATGTTATCGATCTGAGATAAGGGTTCATTCTTATGCATCGATCTGTTACCATCAAATCGTTTCATTGAATCATTATTTTAGGCAAGAATTATTTGATTTATATATTGTCTGACCTTTTCAATTATTATTTAAAATATAAGTTTTTATCACAATATTGGTAATATTTTCTTTATTTTGGAAAAATTTCCAGTGACTTTTAAACTACATAGTTATTCATAAGTGCTGTAGAAAATACATATTTTATAAATTATAAAGCATTTTTAAAGTTGTATAATGTACGCCGTGAATTACTAGTGAAATAATGCTATTTATATGATTATATGATAGAACATGCATGACGAGGTAACGACAAGAATCAGTCTACGCGTTCAGGGTATAATATCTCTTGGTCAGTATGTGCACAGTTTCACCATACAAGTACTCATGCATAATATATGGAGGGGGAGTGTTTTCGAAATGGTTACACTAGGCCATTTTCAAAACACTCCCCTTAACAAATATACCATGCACGACGGGGTAACGACAACAAACAGTATACGCGTTCATGGTATAAGATCTGCGTCTACAATGTCCCTCATTATGTGCACAGTTTCACCATACAAGTATTCATACATAATATACTAAGGGGAAGTATTTTGAAAATAGTTACACTAGGCCATTTTCAAAACACTCACCTAATAAATAGAACATGTATGATGAGGTAACGATAACAAACAGTATACGCGTTCATGGTATAAGATCTGCGTCGACAGTGTTGCTCATTATGTGCCCAGATTCACCATACATGTACTCATATATCATATACTAAGGATGGGGGGTGGGGGGGGGGGTGTTTTGAAAATGGTTATATTAGGCCATTTTCAAAATACTACCTGAAACACTGAAAAAGAATTGCATGACGAGGTAACGACAAGACTTCGTCTACATGTTATGGGTATAAGATCTGTGGCTACGATGTTGTTCATTAGGTGCCCAGTTTCAACATACATGTACTCATACATAATATGCTATCGCTGCAAACCATACGCAATATAGCACGACAGCCAAATGTTATATACATGTACAAGTTGGAAGGGGAGGAAGACAAAACAATACTGGCACTCCCACCCCACCATACCGACACACACTAGCGCGCCAGTCATTTTCGTTCATAGGTTAAACATCGTTTAATATTAAGCTTTTGTAAATGACATTTTATAGCCATATACATTTACTTCCCACTCTTTATCATCTTTGGGCAATGCTGATGATAAATATAGACCCTGGTTATATAAACCAACTGCGCAGATTAATAGGGAGTGTATAACCATTTCCTAAACTCACCTCTCAGTATATTTTATGGGAGTATTTTCAAAATGGCCAAACTAGCCATTTTCAAAATACTCCCCTCAGTGTATAAAAGGCGAGTGTTTTGAAATTGGACAGGTATCGATCTTCAAAACACTCTCCTCAGTGTATATGGTGTATCGAAGGGGAGTGTTTTGAAAATGGCTACCTGTACATGTTCAAAACACTCTAGCGTGTTTACATCAAGGGGAGTGTATTGAAATTCACAGACAAAATAGGCATGATGTGCACAACTGTCGAGAAATGATAGCCATACCACTGAAGTCGACCACCATAGCCAAAATATCATGTAGAAAATGGCTAGTGTAAGAGTACCAATGAAGGTTAGGAAAGCGTAGGAATTCCGAGGCTCGGCGAGCAATTCCTATCGTTTCTGAGCCGAGCCTGATAAACGTGATATCAAAGGACACGATCGTATTATTATATTTATCGGGTAACGTGCTATGCTTCGCTGAAAAAAATACGATCTTGTTCACATTGTGTCATTAGCCTGATGTCATTCGCTAATGTCATATGACGCCGTTCAACCAATGACATGTCATTTTTCAGTTCGTTGTGTAACGTTCTTGTGATCACCACCTGGGGTCCGTTTCACTAAACTTCGTACGACTAAAATGTTCGTAAGTGCACATTTATGATCGTCTGGAAATTCCCATTGATGGATTTTCATTTATTGAGCATAGGCTGCATATGTAGCCTATGATCAATAAATGCATATCCATCACTTGTTTACAAGAAAACATTGTTAATGTGAAATTTATAGACGTTTGCACTTACAAACATTTTAGTCGTACGAAGTTTAGTGAAACGGCCCCCTGGTCTATGGAACATCTCTAAGTAGAACAACGTGGTTCCACAAACATACTTTATTGGCACGCAATTGATCGTATATTAGTAGTAGATTTGTTCGAAACTAGCCTAAATCTCAGTGTCCCGGGTCGGCATCAGTATCCAGACTACTAGTATCAGACAGCGCCCACAAGGCGACCCAGCCTAATTCAGAGCATATCGTTAGCGAGCACTTTGTACAATGCATAGCCATATGAAATAGGCGGCTTACATATCAAACTCATTGTTCTCACCAGTGCAACCAGTGTTATTAGTTAGTAGGTATCAGGGGGTCGTTTCACTAAACTTCATATGACTAAAATGTTCGTAAGTGCACATTTAGGATCGTCTGGAAATATTAATTGATGGATTTACATTTATTGAACATAAGCTGCATACAGGCTGCATATGCAGCATATGCTATACTCAATAAATGTTACTCCAATAATTGTTTATAAGAAAACATTGTTAATGTGAAATTTAATAATATTGCACTTACAAACATTTTAGTCGTACGAAGTTTAGTGAAACTGCCCCCAGGACAATAAAACATTCGTTACCTGATAAATGGCATGGGCATGACCCAAGAGTTAAATTGGTGAAGCAGTAGGAAAGCAATCAAAACAGACAATTAGGCTAAAGACCGTTCATTTTTAATATGCCATTCAGACTACATATCATGTCCCAGCGGAATGCTTCATATAATGTAGCTGTTATGGTGACCTTAATTGGTAATAAATATTAATGCATGCGTAATGATCAGCATTACATGTTTACAATATCGCCGACAAAGTAGCGATAAGGCTTAACATATAATTGTAATACGGGCAACGACCCAGAGAATACTAGGTAGGGTCGGCTTTTTATTTTATTTTAGTGCTACCGTACAAGTTACACATTTGTATGTGTCAATGTTTGCATGCCAACCTGATTTGAGGGATATAGCCATAGTATTAGTAAGCTAGTTTAAAGGCACATGCCCACTCAGTAGGCACATGTTCTTTATATCAGAGACACCATTTTCTGGCAAAATAAACATTCATTCATCATTACTGCACGTATTGATTGGCATTATTGTACATTTTATAACAGACGTAAATTTCCACACTGTTATCAGGGGCAATAATCGTGTTTCCTTAAAATGTTAACGGACGTTACTATTTATTCTCTGTATTTACTTTTTGATGTGCAATGATCACACTTTATAATCTGTCGAAATTATTATTCTTTCAGGTGACACATTAGTATAAACATATCATGCCTCATTTGCATATGAAAATACCCTGATACCACCGCGAGTCACTATCAGTAAAACTAATATTACTAAATGATTATATCTGTATAGCGGACACTCGTATTTTTTAGAACTGGTGGAATAGTGACACAATTATACACTTATTTAATATATTCCTATAAAGAACAGTTAGTGCCTTCTGAGTGGGAATGTACCTTTAAACATGGTTTAATGGCGAAAGAGACCGAAATTCAGCCTTTTTTCTCTCTCCAGAATCGCCTAAAATAGGTAGGATCGGCAGTATATCACTAGGCACAGTCGGGTTGCCCGCACCACACTACTTTACCATAACACACGTTCAGCAGCGATGCAGATCTAACCCTGGCCTGACTGCAGTCTGTCCAGGTTTACAATGTTCGTCAGTCAGTTTTGTATAGTTGTTTCTACTTTCATCTTTCTTATATTATCCTAAAATAGGCTGTGACTGGAGTAACGGGGCTTATACCGAGCGATCACTGTAGTCACATATCAACCTGTGCATCAGTCTGTTCAGGGACTACACTGTTCGCTATTTAGTCTGTGAAACACCAACACGGCTTGTCAGATCATGGCATTGATATCATAATTGTAGTTGCAACTGGTGACATAAGGATTAAGCCATTTGAAGTCAGTGCAGTCCCGGATCAGATTGCGCATCTACGGTCATTCAGTGAACCACGCACCGTGCACCTACCGAACGGCCCAATATAAGTCATTATCAGGTTCCGATGGAGTGTGCTATCAGAGCACACTCCATCGGAACATGATAATGACTTATATTGGACCGTTCGGTAGGTGCATGGTGCGTGTTTCACTGAATGACCGTGGATGCGCAATCTGATCCGGGACTGCACTGACTTCAAATGGCTTAAACATATACACTGTATATCAGAGTTAAATGTACTACAGCTATTTGCATTGGGTCCCCGTTATCACCATTATTCGGAGTCGCCGCCATAACTAGGCTATTCGAATCTGCACACTTGATGATTACGGCGTCATGCATGACATACTGCCTCATATCAGATGGTGTTGTTGCTTGCAGTTGTGTGGTTATAGAAGGCGTACTGGCACCTGTAATCGTCAGAGGAATACTATTTTTTAATATTGCATGGGTGAAAACCCGTAATTGTCAACTTACAAATAATACGCCGTGAAGAGAACACCCGTAATCGCCCGAGTGCACTCTCCCGCAGACTTATTATAAAATAAGCACCGCCCACAAAAAATCATATGCAGATGCAAACGCCCCAGAAACATTATAAAATGCATTTTGTTTGAAAATGTTGTTCAGAAATGTAATAAATAGGATATTCATCGTGCATGTTTGAACAACTTATACAAATAATATAGGTTGTCCATAAAAAAATCGGGAACCTAATTCAAGTAGCTGTAGTACATTTAATTAAATGAATACAGTGAAACCTCTCTAAACAGGACACCCTGTTCCACTATAATTCCGATGTAAGAGCACTGAAACACATGCCTGTATGCATTGCAATCATGAACACTGATTCGGAGTATTTGACAGTGAGATCGGTAATAATTGAACATATTAATGTCACAAGGTTGTTCGGTTTAGAGAGGTTCCACTGTACATGCTCACCAATTATACTGCGCATGCACCATTGAACAAGGTTTGTAATATTCATAACATAATATGGATACATCATCAATGTGCATAGTTATCGAGAGTTGTCTCCCTTATCGAATTTACGTCTTCTCGCCATTCTGACATTTTATCCACATGAGGTATGAGAGCAGTATGTCTGAGCGATTGACAAACAAGCATCAGTAATTGTAGAGGGTGCTTCCGGTTTCAGACCGTGGGCGGAGCATGCGCATACCACACGTGTTCTGCCGGTACCCAGTGTTTTCCCGGGAGACCACCAGCTTGCATAATAACGCGTAAGTAAACTGTGATTCACCATGGCAACCAGTTAGATTTACATTCTAATCTTCACTCACAGAATATGCAACATGATACGAGGAACACGATGACGTACATTTGTGTTTCAAGTATCGGGTTGGGTATGGTACACTTTAAGAAACAATATAGGAAAACATGGTTTAATTATAGATTTTTATAGTATTTGTGAATCCAATAGTACATATAAATCGCCTGGAAACAACGGTCATTGGTAAAAATATGTTTGTAACGCTAGTTATTTTTCAATATTATCAACATGTTTTTCAATCGATTAAATTAATTACAATGGCGTCCATAATGGGAATTTCTTTCTAAATATGGCATAGTATAATCATTTTACAATAAAACAATTAGGACATTTCACATTTTTTCGTTACTGGTACATGAATAGCTAAACCGCAAATGTATGCCAAGCCAAATGTTCTCCCTTGCTTATCACACTTTCTGATAGCATAACATAAGGCATCTTTTTGGGTATGTGGTCAAAGTAAATGGTGCGATTGATATCGAATCACGTGACACGCACTGATTTGGTTGGCTAATGGAAAATGACGTCAGTCTCCAGTAACCAACCAAACCACTGCGTGCACGTGATTGAAATATTTTCAAAGATGGCGGCTAACATTCATTTTTAATCAGGAAGTGAAGGTGTTTGCTTTTAAAAAGCGAATTTAGGCTAGTGAGACGCGTTTTTAGTGCAGTTTACACTCGAAATCTTTGAGATGTATGCTAATTTATTAGCAATTGTAAAATTTATGCCGAAAACCCACCCCAAGAAGCGGTATCGACACGCTGTAATGCGTTGTATAGGCGAGTTCCAGATGTCTACATCGCGTGGCCTTTTGTTTCAATGGTGGCGAATGGGAGTTTTATACCTTTCTAAGTACTATTATTATTACACCCGGGCGCATTTGAATTGTTTTGTAAATCGTTTAGAAAGGTGTTTCCATGTATAGACAAACAATAATTGACCACCCAAGACACGCTAGAATCACCTGTGGTCTAGGGCATTTCCCCATGCTCTTGCCAACATGGAAAAGGCTTTACTGTATAGTGTACGGAAACGGGTGGATGGGGTGACGTTTTTCAAATTAGCCATTTATTGAGTCCTAGGTCCGAGTATTCCACATGTGGACTTTACATGACGTCGGAAAATATCATTTACCGGCGACGTTTGCCGCTGGAACGAATTGTCATTGTTTCTTATACTATTTATAAATTAAATATAAATGTTTTGAAATATATATTAATAATAATATACATGGAGTGGATAAATATGTGCATTGTGATGGAACTTTCTGTGTGAGTACAACTGTAGCACGAAAACGTCACGAGTCGAGTCAAATATTGACGTAACGTACAAAGTTACGTCAGATGGGTATCTTTGTTGGTCTAGAAAGATGTTTTATCAGTTGAATATAGCATTGGTTTATATATCATATTGTTCAAGAGAGATCATATTTTCTAAATATGTTGAAAACTCAATTTCGCATTTTTGACCCACAAAGGAGATTTTCGCTTGGCGCGTCACATACATATTATGTTCTAGTATACATTTCCAGAATGTCCTGAGACGGCACCGACGGCAGCTAACGCCCAAAACACGGTCGGCAATAGGGACGCCGGGGCCACGGTGACGTATACGTGTGACGCCGGGTATTTCCTGTCCGGTGTACCGCAGATTGTATGTCAGCATACCTACCAATGGTCGCCGCCAAACTTCACGTGTGCTCGTAAGTATTCGGTATTGTTGCCGCCAAGCTTCAATTGTGTTCGTAAGTATTCCGTATTGTTGCCGCCAAACTTCACGTGTGTTTGAAAGTATTCGGTATTGTTTCAGCCAAACTTCACGTGTGTTCGTAAGTATTCCGCACTTTACGTGAGTTCGTCAGTATCCGTATTGTTGCCGCCAAACTTCACGTGTGTTCGTAAGTATTCGGTATTGTTCATGTTGTTGCCGCCAAACTTTACGTGTGTTCGTAAGTATAAGGTATTATTGTAGCCAAATTTAACGCGTGTTTGTAGGTATTCGGTATTGTTGCCGCCAAACTTCACGTGTGTTTGTAAGTATTCGGTATTGTTGCAGCCAAACTTAACGTGTGTTTGCAAGTATTCGGTATTGTTGCCGCCAAACTTCAAATGTGTTCATATGTATTCGGATCTGGGACCCGTTTCACTAAACGTCGTACGACTAAAATGTTCGTAAGTACAAACTTATGATAGTCTGTAAATTCCACATTATTCCACATATACAGCCTATGCTCAAAAAATGTAAATCCATAAATTGAAGTTTCAAGACGATCCTAAATTTGCACTTACAAACATTTTAATCGTACGAAGTTTAGTGAAACGGGGCCCTGGTCAAACTTCACGTGTGGTCGTAAGTATTCGGCATGGAAGTATATTTCATGTGTGTTCCTAAGTATTCAGCTTACTACTAGTCAGATATATAGAGGTTCTTACACGAGGTCCGTGTGTATGTATGTGTGTATATAGAATTACTGGTAAAACATGTGTAGGACATACACATCGACTTATATCAGTCCATATATACTAATTATGGATTATTTCGTCCAATATTCCAATAGATATCAACGGTCCGTACGTCTCACCATAAGTGATACCGTACTAGATGTAGAAGGCAGGTGAATCACACGAAGCGCTGACGGCAAAATGATAACAATTCACATAATTACGTTTATTTTTCTATATACGTTTGTAATGTGTATTCGCGTATACCCCGAAGACACAATGAGTCCGATCTGTTAAATTGTAATAGCTTTCTGACAGTACGACCGGGAACTTTGAGTTGCAACTTTGAACAAATGTGTTTACTTTGAACAACATGTAACAGGCCTTACAATGTAAGTTGATAATAGATAAAGAAACAAAATACAGCCATACAAATCACACAAATAAACATGTCCCCTAGACTAGTGACCCGATAATCGGTGCGGGCGCTAATGTGGCCGATAGCTATGAATCAGACTCTTGTAGTGATACATCCATTATTGGTTGAAAAGTCTTACAAGTGGCTGCACGCACGAAAACAGGTACGAAAATACACGCTGAATTCTGTGGAAAATCATAACACCCCGCTCGGCAAACTCGTCTCTAGTACACCGAATACCAACAAATAGCGTGCGAGCCATTACTTTCCAGCATCAGAAATGAATAAGCAACAATATCATATAATATTAAGGTAGTCATTGTCAGACACAAGTGAGATATCTGCTTCAATGTCGAAATGAATGGTGTCAATTTGATATACAGTACCAGTACTCGTGATGACCAATAGTCGGCAACACACATACTAATATGCGGGCGTCCACTGGTTCATACAGTCTCCGGGATGGCACACTACAACTACACATATAATCCTCTACAACACTGCCGTGTAATAATAATAAAGGATTATATGCATATTTGACATGCTGTAGCCTGTTGTGTAAATAGTGAATATCTGTGTCTGACCATGATGACCGAATCTACTGAAATGGAACTGATGGTTCCATTACAGTATACTTTGAATAACATCATACTTTGGGGCAGTTGATGAAATAGGCTACAGAACATTTCGTCAAATTTCGACGTCATTTACAGAAAATATCGTAAATTTTGTAAATATGTGTCATGAGATATCGTACATCTTCTTAGGTACAAAACCACATGGCGTGTGTTATTTCAGGCTTCTGGGGCAGTTTCACTAAACTTCGTACGACGAAAATGTTCATGAGTGCAAATTTAGGATCGTGTGGAAATTTCAATTGATGGGTTTAATTTATTGAGCATAGGGTGCATATGCAATCTATGCTCAATAACTGTAAGTCCAATAACTGTTTACAAGAAAACATTGTTAACATAAAATTTAACATAATTTTGCACTTATGAACATTTTAGTCGTACGAAGTTTAGAGAAAGGCCTCCCGATTGCCTGTATCACATTATTAACGTGTGCGATCACCAGAGTGTCCAGAGCCTCCAGCTGTCGGAAATGCTGGTATTTATCCCGGTGGAATTGCTGTGGGAACCATCCGGGCGTATTACTGTCTCTCGCCGTCAGTCCACGGTGGGCTGGGAAACAGTATGATGATCACGTGTCTCAGCAATGCCACGTGGTCGCCGGTGGAGTTTCAATGCAGAGGTTGGTATCGTGAACTCCCAACTGTTTGTGAGAGTCACATTATACAGTGAAACTTCGCTAAACCGGACACCCTGGGAGGTCCCCAGGGTGTCCCGGTTTAGCGAGGTTTCACTGTAAATCAGGCATTTGATTATTCCGAGCCATAGTTATGTGTTATACGATCACGAACAGGCATTATCACCAAAGATAAATGACCAAGAAACCCATCAAAATCATGATCACTTGTGTTGTCTTGTTGTCCGGCTTAGAGAGGTTCCACTGTACGTGTACGTCTATATTATTATCTGCCACAATTGAGACACGCCATGTGAGTTTGTACCTTCGGACATCTGCGTAATTTCATTAAATACGTTTACAAAATTTACAATATTGTTCATGAATAAAGTCAAAAGTTAACAAAATATTGGAATATACGTACTCTGAAAATTTTGTCAACTTTTGACGTCATTTACGGAAAATATTGCAAATTTTGTAAACGTATTTCGTGAAATTACGCATATGTCCGAAGGTACAAAATCACATGGCGTGTCTCAATTGTTAAATCATGTTTTTATTGAGAAATAAGGCTAGATATAAAGCAACAGCAGACGACAATTGTTGTGTGTAGCGGTCTAAGGGTTAATAAAGCTATATGAATATGTTAAAGGTTTTAATGACCAACCACTCACCGTCAAACATTTTCATTTAATTCAATTTACTACAGTCAAACTTGCATTAAGCGACCACCCAAGGGAGATACCAAACATGGTCGCTTATAACAATGATCTCTTAACACAAAAACAAAAAAATAAATGGAAATCCGGGTGCTGGAATGTCCGGTTACATGTATATGGTTTAATATTCGGAATCATGAAATCCGAGTATTAAACATTAACATATAAATAAATACATTAGAATACTACCGGTAATGTTTACTGTGCACTTTTCTGAAGTATTCAGGCTTTATTTTATCAATGAGTTTTAAATGAGTGAAATACGCAAATGTTTTCCCATGTGCTAAGCGACCAGTCATCTTGTTCCCATGTGCTAAGCGACGATGAGTTAATTACCTTTAGTAATCACTAAGGAAACGAGCAAGTCAGAACGAGGTTTCAGGTCAATACTCATAAACAATGCACAATTCACACTTTGACAGTCACAGGGGATTTGTTTCCTTTGTTTGTCACACGTTTGAGGCTAATTTCACCTGTCAATTAATGGTCGTTTAATACAAACGACCATTGCTGTTGGTTACACAGTATGTGACCGGTGGTCGCGTTCAGGGAAAGTCGTTTAATACACTGTCATTATATAGGCCAAATGGTTGGGGAAAATTGAAAGTGGTCACATAAGACAAAAGTCGCTTAATGCACGTGGTCGGTTGTGCAAGTTTGACATTATTTATCTTTAACTATACACGAATACATTCTGTCGTTTAGAACCCGGGAGCTGCGCCGAATTGCAACAATGTAACTCCGCATACACGAGTGATACACACTACTGGCTGTACCCGGTGTATTACTACGCACAGCCGGTGATGGTCTTCTGTAATAATATGAACACTGCTGTCCCAACGGAGTATATAACATGTAAGGTATATGGAACGCCAAATACACATAAACACAACTAATTATTGCTAGCTCTAATTATTCAATATTTAGAGCTCGCTACAACTGAACAAGTCGCTGTGGCCTAGTGGATAAGGCACCCGTCTTGCAACTGGGCGGTCGAAGGTTCAAACATCCGCTCGGATTGATGTGGCCGGTTGGTTAGCCGCCAGCTAGTTAAATATAAGAATACCAATTGCCTTCCTGCCGAGTGCCTGGCATAAAATGATTGTTCGATAGAGTGTCTCATAAGTCAAATATGATTGGCTCTTTCAATAGGGGTGACACTATAATAAACAAACTTTATTTGTTTTAATGATTTATCTAGAGAGCTCTTCAAATCATTTGGAGCTAGCGCTAAATATTTAATGCTAGCTCTAATTATTTAGGGCTAGCGCTAATCATTTGAGTTTATGTAGATTTGCCGTTCCATAAAGTAAGACCCCTGGTCATCATATGATGTAAATGTCACAGGGCGAGAAAAATGTACTCCGGCCCGGGGCTTGAACACAGGACCTCTGGTTTACCTTACCATCGCTCTGAGCTAGCCGGGCACGAATACACATCTTCTCCCCATAGTGATTTACGTACCGTGACATAAACATAATTGCTTCCTAAATGTGATCTGATATATGTATAACATATATGTGAACCCTGCCTCGTTACTGTATCCTATACTGCACATGGAGTGGCCAACTCTGCCATAATTTTCAGTTCAAGCCATCAGCCACTTTCACCTCTTGTGTATTTGCGTTCTGCATTTAACATTCGAAAATACACAGAGGCTTATTGTTAAGGATTGTTAACAGTCTCTTAAGCTAACATATGCTTTGAGCAACCAAGCCCTGACCGTCACACACGACGACCTGCGTGACAGCCAGCAACGGTGGGTTGCACTTCAATTTTCAGTAGCCGACCCCGCCCGCAACAAGGCCCATTACAGCGCCAACGAGGCTCGTGATTACTGGGAAAGTAGTTGTGCGTTCAATATAAAAACGGGCGACAGGACATCGACGTTCAATAAGATCCGGCTTAACATAGAGGTACTGTTGAACATCAGAGCATAGACTAGGCCTAAACTTAGCTGTGGTACGGGCAACCGTACATAATGTGATAGGTAGGACACAGGTGGAAGACTCTGCCCTGTGCCCAGTAAAAAATCCCATTAACCCGCCCACCTGGATACGTACTGTACATAGAGAATACCAGGCTAGTGTATTTTGATATCAAGTTTATCAGGCAAGGCTAGGAAACGCGTAGGAATTCCGAGGCTTGCCGAGGAATTCCTACCGTTTCCGAGACGAGCCTGATAAACTTGATATAAAAATACACTAGCCTGGTATTCTATTTATCAGGTAACGTTTTATGCTCGAAAATTACATTAGATGACGTCGTATTCTAAGGACAGAACGCGGACTTTTTTACGTTGCGTCATTACACTGATGTCATTCGGTAACGTCACGTGACGTCATCCGACCAATGGAACGTCAGTTTTCATTTCGTTGTAACCCGGATGTTTATATCAGGTCAATGCCTGATACAACAATATGTTATCAGTCAGTACGTATTCGGTCAATACCGGGCAGGTTACCTGATAAATGACGCTTAGTATTTTTAATGGGCATTTCTATGCCACAGGACCGAGTTTTCCACGTGTGAGATAGGGTCGGCTTTTAATATTTTGTTTAGTACTAACAATTAGACATTTGTACGTAGCAATAGGGCATAATTCGTGCTTGTCCACTTGATTTGAGTGTTTTATAAAGAGTACACCAGTTTAAGGGTTTAATGGCGAAAGTGACTGAAATTCTTTTTTTTTATCTTTTTGTTCAGAAACGTCTAAAATAGGTAGAGTAGGTACAGTAGCGCTTTTCTGCTCCTTACCTATTTGTATATACTAATATCGTATACATATCGTAATCGAATAGTATTGGTATATTTAATGAGCATATCGCATGATCATATAATATTGGTATGTTTGTACCGTATCATCGTATACTATACGAATATTATACAAACATACGATATCCGTTCGTACATGTATATACGATATATCCGTACGGATATGGTATGAATATACTATACACGAAGTGTGACTTTTCATTCTACTGAAAACACCTAATTTTAAAGAAATTATCGACTCCAAAGAGGACCAAATATTAGGGGCGGACCAAATATTAGGGCAAATAGTACACGGCAACACCGTTAATATATCGTATACATTTACGGTATTCTGGTACATTTATACCGTACACAAATCTGGTATGTTTGTACGATACAAACGTACCAGAATTATACACATGTATAAAAATCGTATAAACGTACGATTTGAATGGTATACCTATACGATATTGGTTGGTATGTACGGTACAAACATACCGTACGTGTCTATTATATGCATACCGTATAGAAAACATATCGTATTGGTATAGTATTGGAAAAGCTCTACTGTAGAGTAATAGATGCAATGGTATTATTCTCTAACGTTATAGTTTTACTATTTATTCCATATATATTGATGACAACAAATTAAAGTATTGACATAACAGATCGAATCATTGATATCAAAAGTATCGAATGAATAATAAAATTACACACCTGGAATTAATAATTTCAAAAATAGAATTAATGATATAAAAACATCGAAATACTATTAAAGTAGTTTTTATGCATAAGGTGAGGTTTGAACCTACAACCTTCAGGTTGGAAGTCAGGTATTCTAACCCATAGCAACGTAATAAAGCTACAGTTGTTACAGGAAATGAAATAACTGTAATGTGATAGACGAAACTGTTTACAGGAAATGACAGTGATAACAGATGACTTCGCATACGCCACAGTGGCGAACGATAAAAGTGGCGATACGTCGATGTCGTATGGAACAGCAGGTGACTGCACGTACGCTTTCGGGTGTCTGCCGAGATTGGGATACTTCCGGATTGATACGTCGGGGACGGGACTTATTGTCAATGAATCGGTAAATTATCCATATCGTGTTGACATGTGACTGTCCAGTGGCGTAGCCAGGGGGATGGGGGGGGGGGGGACTCCCTAAAACTGTGTAAATTTACCTTAACTTCCGTTGTCTGAAGGAAATACATGTAACTACAATTTATGTGACACTTATATATACTACTCTGTATGCCAAGTGTAACCATTTTCAAAACAACCCCTCTCAATACATTACATATAAGTATTTGTATGGTACCCGCATAATGACCAACATTGTAGACGCATACCTTATACCATAAACGCATATACTGATTAGTGTCGTTACCTCGTCATGCATGTTCTGTTTGTTAAGGGGAGTGTTTTGAATGTGGCCTAGTGTAACCATTTTCAAAATACCCCCCCCCCCTCAGTATATTATGTATGAGTACATGTATTGTGAAACTGGCCACATGATGACCAACACTGTGGACGTAGATCTTATACCATGAACGCGTAAACTGATTTTTGTCGTTACCTCGTCATGCATGTACTGTTTGTTAAGGGAGTGTTTTGAAAATTACCTACACCGGGAATCTGAGATTTAGGCTAATTTCGAACAACACCGCTATACGATCGATTGCGTGCCAATAACGTATGGTTGTAAAACTAGTGTTCGTCTCTTAAAGAGGTGCCAGACCAGGTACATATCGGGTGATGATCACAAGAACGTTGTAATAGATCCAGATCTGCCCTGTCATCCGCATAATCTGATCCGGAGCTACACTTACCGTCATTCCATAAATGAAGCACTGCTTCTAACAAGCGATATACAGACGATCGTTATCAGGATATTTGATCTAACGCGAACAGTAATTCTTGTAATCTACTCCCGTACTGTCCATAGCCAGGCTATGGGCGGTACGGGAGTAGATTGCAAGAGTTATTGTATTTTGTATTTGTATATTTGATCAAGAGCTACACCGGTCACACATCCCATAAACCCATGTCAAAGCCACATACGTGTATAACTCCTGTTCTGCTAATGAACTCCTCCAAGCCTGATAAGGACGTACATGTATACTGTTGGACTGAATTACGAACAGAGCAAACAATGATCAGTCGGCCATGGACGTTGTTAAATTCGTATGACCCAGGAAAAGATCCCTATAGTTGGAGAATATTAACCCATATATACATGCAAGTCGGAAAAATTGGGGGTAGAGACCAAAATTTGACAGAATAACCGGAATACCATATGAAAGTTGTAAAGAAAGTTCCCCAAGTTTCCCGGGGGTGGAGGCACCTTATTTGCATATTTTCAAAATGGCAACCACCCGTAAAAGCAAAAATGCTAACTTTTGAACCAAATGGGCTATGCACATGTTTAATATGTCTGATCTGACCAGTTTCTTATATAGAACTCAGTTTTCAATGTTCCAGAACACTTCTGGACTTGGAAGGCACCTAATTTGCATATTTTCAAGATGACCGCCAACTGGTGACAGAGCTAGATGGTGAAATTCTAGTTAGTGATGTGGTTGCTCTCCCATTCATCAATTTGGACCCAACCAATCTCAGTACAGTTTTCACAGCTTTGCTTTTTGCTCAGAAGGAAGCATCCAAATACAATCGCAATTACTGTATTGTCACATTTGATCAGCCATTGTTTATCAAGGCTGTGGACATCATCGCCGCCAGCCCCGAACTGGCAAATACTGTTCCAATGCTTGGTGGATTTCATCTACTAATGTCTACCGGTTTCATAATGTCAGGGAGTGGCCTCGAGGAGCTGTGGCGGACGGTATACGGTACTGATAGCATCACACACATGATTGATGGTCATGTATATTCACGTGCCTTGTGGTTACATACTCTCACTGCTCAGAGCATCGTCACTGTATTATTTGAGACACCAGACGCTCTTGAAGGGTACATATAACAAGGTTGCGTCGGTTATGGTCACAAATGATGTCTGGAGTGAGCTGTGAGACATCGGATGAACTCTTACTGAATAAACACCATGCTGAATTGAGACCGGCTAGACTGTCCCAGGATGACACTGATCGGAAGAGGCTCATTGGATGGTTAAGATCACACAATCCATTTGATTATACAGACAAACTCGTGTCTATTTTCACAGGAGTTGAGGCAGATTCTAGCATAAACTGCGATGATGCTGTTGCAATTGGCTCACAACTACACATGGGAACATTGGGTGAAAACTTTGCAGACATGAAGCTGCATAGAAAACACAGAGTTCAGCCACTGTCTGCAATGCGTTCCACCGTAAAAGTGCGCAATGAGCCCATGGTTGTGAATCACAGTCTTACAGACTAGCAATGAATTGCGAGATTTGTATGAGTTTGTAAACTTCGCTCCTGCTTTGTTTGATGCGGTGTCTATGCGCAAGACAGTAAAGACAGTAAAGGCTGCACTGAGTCGAATTCTTGATGTAAATTCACATTTCCTTGACCAACCCAATACAGAGGCAGTCCCTGTCATTATAGATGGAGGTCATCTACTCCATACAGTCGTGTGGAATACTCCGTGCACGTATGCAGATATGATACAAGGATATGTCTCCTACCTGCAAAAGCATTATAACAGACGCCTTGTGATCGTTGTGTTTGATGGGTATGGCTCGGCATTCGACACAAAGGTAGTTTCAAGAAGAGCCAGAAAGGTCACATCTGCATCAATTGTTGTATCGCCACAGACCAGTACATCAACTAGACAGGAAGAGTTTCTTGGGAACGGGGATAACAAGCAATCTCTAATCCAACTGCTTTCTAAACAGTTGAACTCAGTTGACATACTCACCCGCCAAGCAGTAGCTGACGCTGACAGTCCCATCGTCAGCACAGCACTAGAATACTGTCAATCCGATCCTGGGGTACATGTTATCTGCAAAGACACAGATGTCCTGATATCACTGCTCGATCGGAAACCCCCAAACAGACAATTATGCTTGTCCATCCTCAACCTGATGCGGAATCAAAATACATTGATATCGAAAAGCTTCAGGTTTCCCTATGTGTGTTGAAGGATGCTATCCTTTTCGCACACGCATTCACGGGTACTGATACAACATCTGCAGCATACCGTCGAGGTAAGTCCCAGGCAATTAAGCTACTAATAACAAGGCCTTCTCTGAGAAATGAAATAGCAGCGTTCTATCAACAGAATGCATCCCACGATGAGATCGATGCTGCCGGTGAGAATTTCTTTCTCACCTGGTATGGTGTTGAAAGATACGGTTCATTGGACGCTGCTCGATATTTCAAACTGAAGCAAATGATAGCCCATCAGCCATTGTTCAAAGTCCTGAACCTAGCC
This sequence comes from Conchocele bisecta, assembly GCA_029237695.1. Classification (NCBI taxonomy): domain Eukaryota; kingdom Metazoa; phylum Mollusca; class Bivalvia; order Lucinida; family Thyasiridae; genus Conchocele; species Conchocele bisecta. The sequence goes on from CM055267.1 coordinate 66,028,519, forward strand.
ATTCTCCATCCCACGTTAGGTTCAGCCAAACAACACAGTCGGCGGGTCTGTCATTTGATTCAACAATGCCGAGGTGTTGAACTTGACTGGATGGGAAATGAGGGCAGGTGTACTGTAAACGTTCAGTGGGTTCCGAAAACCCAGCTGCCCCTTCGAAATTGCTAGAACTGGTATTCTGCAATTGTAAAATGGGGTGCAAGCTAGCATCTTGCAAGTGCAGGAAAGCGGGTCGTGCATGCACACCAATGTGTGGCACATGCCTTGGTGAGACATGCACAAACACCCCGATGATAGAAGAAATGAATGTACTTGTAACCTAGTATCTGGCTTAGTTTCCACAAAACTACACAATAGGTATAGGAAATGTCCATTTACTTCAGTGGTGATGGCTGTATATATTTGTTAAGATATCAAGTATGTCTCAAAGACATATTGATCACAAATACATTGATGTTTATGTAATGTAATTGTCTATTTGATAAGAACATAATATATACTGATCAGATGTTCATACTACGAGTATACTGCCTTGCGAAATGTAATGTAACAATGGATAAAAAATCTTTTTTTTTTTCATTCGTCTTTGACAAATGTTTGACCCTTTTAAATGGTGATGTCATAAAGTATGAACTGTTTTTGTTATGTTGGGGGGTGGGTGGATATCATTTACTACTTCTATGAGTCTCTCGGCATATTGTTTTTCGTCAGTGGTGGCCATCTTGAATGTACAAATAGGTGTATTTCACATGAAAACTGAGGACTTGTCATAAATGTTGTGTCAATAAACACTAGTGTGATTATGTACACTCTATACGTTTGTTGCCCATTCACTTCCAAAGTTAACAGCTAAATTCTCTCCAGTGGCGGCCATTTTTATTAGCGCGCCTTCCGAAGGAAGCCGTGCTTATGGCATGCCTTCGGCGTCGTAGGCGTCCGTCTGTCTGTCCGTCCGTCCGCCTGTCTTCAAAAATTGTAATGGCCTATATTTTCTGTTTCCTTGCTTGGATTTGCTTCATATTTCACACACGCATTGCTCCAAGGGTCCTCTACTGCGCTGTGGCAAATCCACGTCCGTGCCGCCCCTTCTAAGCCCAGGGTCAAGGTCACATACTTTGTGCATCTCGAAACCTTAACGCTCGGACGCTCGGGTAAATAATGGCCTATATTTTCTGTTTCCTTGCTTGCATTTGCTTCATATTTCACACACGCATTGTTCCAAGGGTCCTCTACTGCGCTGTGGCAAATCACGTTCAAATGTGCCCTCGGTTCCTTTGCTGCCACCGGGCGCGCTTCGTTGTCCTGTGACAACTCTTGTTAAATATGCAAATTAGACAGTTTCTAGCCAAATGAACTTATTAAAAATACATGAAATGAGTCTTCCATGTTGAATTAATGCTGAACATGTTTATAGCATATTTGGGTCAAAAGTTAGCACTTTTGCTCTTCTGGTGGCGGCCATTTTGAAAATATTCAAATTACATGGATTCTAGCCAAGGGAACATCTTTAAACTGCCTTAAACACGTTCTCCGTGATAAATTAGTGTGATTAGACATGCTGACCATGTTTATAGCCCATTCGGTTCAAAAGTTAGCATTTTCGCCTCTGCTCATTGCGGCCATTTTGAAAATATGCAAATTAGGTGCCTTCCATTGTTGTAATTCAAAACAATTCATGGATGTATCTTTTACATAATATTCAAGCTTTTGTTTTTGGCTTTATGTTTTGGTCAGAGGAGATTGAATATGTTTTCTTTCTTTTGTTCTGAACAATTAATAGACCTACACGTATATTTAAATTAGGGAATAACCAGACCAGGATGGGTGCAGGCTATGAGAAAATAGGTCCCACAACATACTGAAAGTAGCAGAGAATAGCTGTGTGGTAAATGGTTACTATAGGTTATATAAGGCATATCAATGGTGGTGGCGCACTGAGGTTGGTTCCTGGTTGTTTGCAGCTGGTCTGGAAAGGAACCGGATGGAACGGGAAAGTGGACATCACTCGGAACGTCTCGAACCTCCCCGTCATCACGAGCCGATGTGGTGGCAAATGTGGCGGGTGTGCCCCAGAAACAGACATGCGCCTCGTGCCCAACCCACATGAAGGTGCGTACTTTAGAACCTCTCTACATCGGACATACAGTAAACATCGTACGAGAGAAGTCATGTTATTTTGTACGAATGAGATGCAATGTGGGATTTTTCATGAACATTCTTATATTATAGTAACTGTGATATTGCTGTATATGGCGTCGGAAGTGGACACAATTTTCATAGCATTTGCTCGGAACATTTCGTCAACTTTCGACGTTATTTATGGGAAATATTGTAAATAAATTACCTTTTATGCGATATCTGGATGCGATTGGCGAAATGGGGCTTGCGGCACTTGCTTCCAGTGTAGACCCAATCCGGTCGGCGCATCCGGGTCGTCTGCTCTTCATGATTTCGCGATCTGACGTGCATCCTAGGCTCGCGCGAAGTCATCATGGCCGGCTCATAACATCCGGTTAACGGCCGTCACTAAGGACGTCAAATACGTCAGCCAATACAGTTTCTAACTACATGTATTTTGATAAAGGCCACCTGCTTGAGTATTTAATAAGAAGAGTGACTTTTAAAATAATATATACTATGTGGCTTTGAGTGAAGAAATGGGGCTTATGGGTTTTTCCACCAGTGTAGATCCGGATCAGCCTGCGCATCAGCGCATACTGATCAGGATCTGCATCGTTCGCCATTTCACAATTGAAGCACCAGTCATGCTTCTAACACGCATTTCAAATCATTATCAGGCCACAGGAGTGTGCTATTTGATCAGGAGCTACACTTGCCCCAAATTCCATAAGCCCCATTTCTCCAGTCGCAACCACATAGAGATGTGCTTCCTTTGGAGGTTATTGGAAATTACTATTTAATTTTTAGTGTTTGGTTTGATTGGTTTCACTGAAACCTCTACACTCATTCAAATTCATGATTGCAAAGCACACGCACGTCTTGCAGTGAGCATATAGCTCAAACAGTGCTACCTCTCTCAACTAAGGTGTCCTGTTACGGCCACTTTATGTAGTCTCCCAGTCTCGCATTCTTGCTACACGTGATCGCGAGTTTGCGAGGCGACATCGCCAGAATGCGAGACGAGATTGGGAGAATGCGAGGCGAGATCGCGATGCGAGAATGCGAGATTCTCTCGATCTCGTTTCGCATTCCCGTTATATCGTGATTTCGCCTCGCTATCTCGTGATTTCGCCTCGCGATCTCGTTTATATGTCTAGAATGCGAGAATGTAAAGTGGCCATAAAAGGACACCGTAGATCCTGGCCTATATTATCACCATTCAGCCAATGAAAGCGTGCATGTCTTTATACACAACCGCCTGCGTTAATCTTGCCATGGTGTCAACGTTCCTGAACATCTGTTGGCAAACTCGCAATCAAGCGGTTGATGGACTGAGCCTTAGCTGTGGCAAATATTGGCAATATTAGCGCAGGCGGCAGTATATCACAGTTTATATAACCCTGTAACAGATAACATTGAATTCGTAATAACTCTTTGTGGAATTTTGACGACTGACATGATTTTATTGTACGTGTATTTGAGTCAGGCTCGAGAAGTTTTCCCGTATGGCATTACCGTTTTCGCCGATCATGATTTCGAAAATCGGTCATATTGTCCGTAAATTACGTAAAAAATTGACAAAAAGATCAGAGCTCATGCGGAAATGACGATGTGAAAAGTACGGAGCCCCGTTCGTTCCCACGAAATAACAATTCGTTCCCTGAATTTCACAATTCATTCCTACGAAATAACAATTTGTTCCCACGGGAACGAATTGTTAATTCGTGGGAAACAATTGTTATAACATGGGAACGAATTGTTAATTCGTGTGAACGAATTGTTAAATTGAGGGAACAACTTGTCATTTCGTGGGAACGAATTGCTAATTCGAGGGATCGAATTATTATATCGTGGGAACAAATTGTTAATTCGAGGGAACAAATTGTTAAATTGAGGGAACGAATTGTTATTTCATGTTCCATGTTCCCTGCCGTAGAAAAGGGATGTAATACCTGAACCGCAATAATTTATTCTCTCTTTATCTCCATTGCAGTTGTTCCCGAGTCAGACGCCGTTGTACACACGTGTGTATTGCAAAGCGACCCGTTCGTCTGACCTTCATTTTGCCGTTTTAACCATGGATATCGGTGCCACATAGCGTTTACCTTGTCCGTCCGTCTGTCTGTCTGTCGGCATACTGATATCCAGCACGGGAAAATAAACCTTTTGAACATGTTGAATGTCGACTTTGTCCGGACAATGGTGCTAAACTGTAGTATGTTACCGTGCGATAATAATTCTGCTACAGTGTACGCGACCATTACGATAATCCACGTGCACATACATATTATTCAGGCGGTTGAACGTAATGGGTACCGTATGCGAGTCTAAAGGCTGCACGGGTCACAAACTGGCGATGCCCTGTGCAAGAACACCGGTATATTTTGTATTTATTTTCACATTTACATTAAACTTTGAGTAAAGATATATATGCGAGGGCGCACTGTGTTCCCGATAAAAGACTAATAACGTCTTCGCTGGGGCATCATTCAGTAAAAATACCGTCATTGTAAGAACCATATTGAACTAATTTAAAGGGGTATATCAGGGTTTTTTGAAGAAAAGAATACTATAAAAGAACGTGTTTTCATCATGGCCCTGTGTAAAGTGGTTTAATTGAAGATATATGACGATCCTAGGGCCGCTGGGCTGTTTCTATTTTCATTCATATGCATGTAGGTACGTACATATCGGATTTCCAATCGTGTTGCGTTCAACAAGATAGAAAATCTGATACTTATGTACCGATATCGGTTAAAATTGAAACATTGAAAGGTAAATCAATATTCATTATTCACCAACTTAAAATTGCTGTATCTCATGAACCGCTTGCCGGATGTTGGTCCAATGTTACAGATATGATTTTTTACTGAAGCCTTTTCAAATGTAATAAAAATGGCGGCGCCACACAATCCAAGATAGCTGACATACCAAAAGTGGGTCAAATTATTAACCATTTTCCCATGAACTGACAAGCCGCTTTGAACGAAACTATGGTGACCAATGGTTCATGTAAAGGCCATTCGTTTATTACCAACTTGTTTCGGTTGGGAGCAATGTGAAGGGTAAAATTTACGATGGGATTCATCCTTTACGGTTGCAGCTGGTCTGGGCCTCCGGTATTCCTCAAGTGTATCCGAGTCTGATCAAGTTATGCCCCTAAATAGGTATGGGCTAAGTGATCTGGTGTGCCTTTAGGGCATCCCACACCAGCTAAAGAATGTTATAAAGGCTGTCAATGGGGCATCATCGGTGTGGGGCAGGCACAGTTTCTACATTTTGTTTCTGGCGATACAGTTTAAGTTGTTTCAGTACTTTGATTTTCTTGGTGTGCATTTGCCGAAATGGCAAAAGTCACACTCACAGGTTCTTGAAGAATGGTTCATATTTCTGTGTTGTATGCGGGTTATTTCGGTATCTCTGGTGGTTCGGAACGGTGAATGTGTAGATAATTGGCAAATTTACAACAAAATGTACGTATACACTGGCCACCGGCCGAGAAAATGGACCCTACGACATTTGCGACCAGTCTTGGCCCAGATCAGCCTGCGCACCCACGCAGTCTGATCTGGGCCAACGATACTAGCCATTCTTTGATTCAGTTAAATATGAATGCCATCAACAACAGTGAATTTGCAGGACGGCCAATAACTTCCATTTTTGCATATGTTGTAAGGTCATATTTCATTGCCCACAGTCCCTATAACAATGAACAAGAGGCTCAAATGGGCCTGTATCACACATCTGAAATTATTATCCCCATTATAAAGTAAATCCGAAACGGCATAGGCCGTCGATGATATAAACCAAGTTCCATACAAATTCGTCTTAAAGTTCATAAAGTCAGTTAAACAAGTGTTCAGTTTGTCTCAAATTATGTACAAGGGATATTTAAGAATTTGACCTATTCTTTTTATGGCGGTCATCCTGCAGTTCCAATTGGCGACGACGTCCATTTAACAAATATGGAAATGCTTCACCCATGGACCATACATGAGAAGTTCGACCAGCATTGACCAAGCGGGCCACGAGAAAAAGACGTTTTAAATGTGAAATTTGACCCCTCCGGCCCCACCCATTTGTATCATGGGGTCATAATTTTAACAAATATGAAAGAGCATTGACCATCGATCATTCCTGGCAAGTTGTGTGGAAATCGGTCTGGCAGTTCGTGAGAAGAAGATTTTAAAGATTTTCTCCTAATTTTATATGGTGCCATCTTACATTAAGCGACGACCTCCATATTAACAAAAGGCTTCACACACGGATAATAACTGTGATGTTTGACCTGCATCGGCCAAGCGATTCACGAGAAGAAGAATTTTGAATCTATAATACAATGATGACCTTTCGACTCTTGCCGGTCATCTTGGATGGCGTAATCATCCACTTTCGACAACAAATGCTCCAGAGTAATCGTCTCTTCGATACCGTTGATTTGATATACACCATGACCATATGTGGTCAAACGTGAAAGTTCACCCATACTTGACCCACCGTGCGCCGCCTATTTTTGAGCCTGATCATACCCGGCCTGCCAAGATTCGCCGGTCCGGCAGTTCGCGAGAAGATTCTTTTAATAACTTGACTTAATGTTCTATGGCGGCCATCTTGAATTATGTGACGACCATCCACAGACCATAACAGTGAAGTTTGGCCAGCATCGGCCGAGCGGTTCACGAGAAGAACACGATTGAAGTATGTAATAAAAGGATGAACTTTCGGCGGCCATCTTGGATAACATAGTCATCCGATTTCGACAAGAAATGCTACATAGTGATAGTCTGATCGATACCTTCGATTTGATATATAACATATAACCATATTTGGTTAAATGTGAAATTTGACCCCTACTTGACCCTCCGGGCCCTGCCCATTTTTTGATCCCGCGGTCATGATTTTAATAAAATAAATCTGCTGACTATCGATCATTCCTGCAAGTTTCGTCGAAATCAGTCTGGCGGTTCGTGAGAAGATATTTTTAAGAATTTGATGTACTTGTAAATGGCGGTCATCTTGGCATCTTGGCGACGACGTCCATTTTAACAAATCTGAAAAGAAGTAACGCATAGATCATCCCCGTAAAGTCTGGCCAATATCGGCACAGCGGCACAGAAGATGTCGGAAAGGTGTTGACGGACAGACGGACGGACGAAAAGCGGTAACAATAGCTCACTTGAGCCTTTGGCACACATGAGTTTAAACAAATGTACACTGACATTATTGGCAACAATATATAAATGTAGATAACTTTTTATCAGGCAATGTGATTTTGTACCTAAGGTGATGTGTGATTTTTCATGAAATCTATTTACAGAAATTGTGATATTTTCTGTAAATGGCGTCGAAAGTTGACGACATTTTCATAGCAAATTTAATGCGGAATCTTAAAACATGGTTTGCCTGTTACAAATTCATCATATCTCAGGTGTACATATGTATACATTGAGCCGGCTATAACCACCCCCCCCCCCACCTCCCCCCATGTGGGATTTTTGGCTAGTATGATTTTCGGATTCAGTAGCCTATTGTCTATCAATCCTAGTTGTCTGCGCTCAAAAAGCCGCTGGATGAACAAATGGCGGCCATTTTACAAGATGGCCGCCGAACAGTATTATAATGTTTTATGAAGGACTGTTAACTTCCAGTCTGATCAATATTAACCGGGTAAATTGCGATAATTATGTAAAATTATTTAGAATACATCTTACATTTAATACCATCCGTAAATGGCAATACATTTCAAAATGGCTGCCGAAATAAGCTGTTTTACAACATTTTTCTGCAAGTCGTGTGCTGTTACGAACAAATACAGACATTCATAAAGTTGAAACACATATACATTGCTTGTCTTCACAAATACAGGAGATAGTGATGCAATAGCCATCCACAATTGTCAGAAAAGACAAAATGGCCGCCAAAATGTTCTTGTTTTGTTCTATTCTTTACTGTATGGAGTTGTTATAAACAGCATTTCACGCACCTATTACATGCATGCATACCAGTTTGAGGTATAGAAATCGAATCATTTGAAAACATACATATCCAGGTATACAATGGTATACTACATATTCAAAATGGCCGCCAAAATAATCAGATGTTCAATAATATTGATGATGAAGCTGTAGTTTTCAGTAATTAAACAACACTAACATTTTTATGTATAGAGTGTGATATTCTACAAATACGGATGTATTTTAATCAGTTTGAGTATTGAAGAACTGTTTCAAAGTGTGTCCAAAATGGATTGATAAGGAATACAATAGTATTGTTGTTAACGAGCACACTTCTGACAATTAAGTGAGCATGATGATCATTGGCCAAGGCAGTATGTAGTATGGTATTATGAATGACATGGGTATGCTTATTGCAAACATGCATGGCTTTCTCCCACATTAAGCATCCCGCATATGTCTGCACATGTGACTATAATTTAAATTAACCTTTGGTCGTGAGTTGGATTGGAAAATAAATACAATACATGGTAACGATATGTAATTCATGCAGTCACTGATGTAATCAGTTATACATTAACCACTACACGTGTTGTATTCATTCTTCTAATTAAACATTATTGAAACTAATACACAAAAAACCTAACCATATACAGTGTCATCATGACTTTCGAGATGACCATCAAGATGGTCGCTTTTGCAATTAGGAGAGTGAGATATTTACGGATCTATATGTACACTTTTAATACAGCTTACATTTCTAAAATTAGTTGATAATACCCTTAGCCCGAGGAGGTCCCGCGACACTAAACTCTGCTAGCCCATGACATATACTCGAATACATGTCTCTGGTTTCTATAGTAATGTAATATGATTGTCCATCAACGGTGTAATAAATTGGAAAGACAACCATAGGGATTGTTATGCGGATTCAATGTCACATAGTAGTCAGGAGGAAATTACACATAGGGTGGAAATGGAGTCTAGACTTTTTCTGTTGTCGGATTTATGTTTATAAAGGTCTGTGCCAACATTTTTCAGAGGGTGTGCAAAATTTCGTCCAGTGGCATTTTTGAAAATCCAATATGGCCGCCGTAGCCGCTTTATATTACTAGAATGGCCATAGCTGCGTTATTATTGGTGATACATACACACTTTCGGGTCTAAATATAATGTTATGTGCTAGGAATCCAATAGGGTGGTTAAACCTGTGATTAGGAGTCAACACTACCGGCAAAAGTCAATATGGCCACCGAAAAATCGTCAAAACGTTGCTAAAACGATACTATACAAAAGTTTCGACCACTATTTTTCTGACAGTAATTAAACATTGTTCAAATTCCCCATGTATGTTTAACTGCATTGGTATACACTGATTCCGCAATTATTTGTTACCGTAATATCATACCGTACATATTTCGGCTTCTTAACTATCATTGAAACAGCCTAAAAAGTGAACAACTTGGTTCTTCTGTCCTTCAAGGCGTCCAAATCAAGCTGGAATAACAGCTCATCGAGGAGCTGTCTATCTGGGTATAAACAATTTTACACATGTATTTATGTACAAATATTCAGGATAACTACGGTATATTTCACACCGATATAGACATGCTCATGGGTATTACTCAATGCTGTTATTTGTGAGTTTAAATAAACAACGCTATGATTTCTTTTGCACTAAATATTTTGGTATAGTCACAAACGCATTGGATGTAACCACATTCCCGCGCTAATGCCATTTGGCAAACTTCACCACAACAACGCCATGATTTAAACACACGTTTACGTGAGATGAATGTGTGTTAGTCAACGAGACAGCAGGATTGTATACTCGCTACACAAACCTACTCAGGCTACTGCTCACAATGGCTAGTAATTCAAATGACAATTGCCTTTTCCACGACTTATATGGTTGTATAAAGAAGAAGGAGAAGCTGCAAAACAGTTTTAAAATTCGCATTGAGACTATCATTCAATGCAGTAAACAGCTGGATGACAGTTATCATGTACGGCTTGAGTCTTTGCTAGCATCAGAGCCCAATAACCCTTGCATTAAGGTTCATAAGTCATGTGTATCCCGGTATACATCTACGACCAATGTCAAAGCACATGTAGCTCATGTGCGTAAGATGTGTGACAATGGAGATACTGATGACAGCGCCCCAAAACGGCTGAGATCAAGTGAAGCTCAACAGTTCGACTTCAGACAGCATTGCTTATTTTGTCCTGCTGTATCTGCATGTCCTCTCACATCAGAGTATGATGCGAAAATTCCAATGGAACGGCGTAAACGTGCATTCCAAATAAGAAGTAATGTAAAAGCAGATGGCATAGAATATAAACAATATATACTCGACATCTTCCATAAGAGGAATGACAAACTTGGTGAGATTGTACAAGAAAGGGTACTCAGTGCAGTGGGAGATCTGCATGCTGCAGATGCACGCTGCCACGAATCGTGCAGAGCCAATTTCTTGGCTGCACGTAGTGCTCAATACGGTGGTAGTAATGGGGGTAACTCTTCAGATGATCCAGCATTCGATTGTGTCTGCAAACGTATGCTAGAAGATCCACATAGAACATGGAGCTCCATCGAGTTGTTCGAACATTACGTCGATGAGGGTGGTTCTTGCATCTCACGCAAAACACTGTTTAAGAAAATAGCTGAATATCATGGTGATAATGTAGTTATTTTGTCATCACCTGGCTTTGCAAATATCATGGGATTCAGAAGTGCATTGGCAAAAACATTGCACTTGGTGAAGAATGCTGATGATGATCTGGATTATTGTGTTGAACGAGTCGCATCTGTAATAGCCAGTGAATGTCTTGCATTAAAACAAAGGAGGGAGAAATACGTAATAAACATTGATAAAGAGTTAGCACGGGAATCCGTTGGTGAAACAACGTCTTCACTTCTATCAAAGATATTTTCAAAGTTTGACAATGATTCACTCCCAATGATTCTGATCGCAAATATCATAACGGGGGTGGTATGTTCCCAACCAACAGATCTGTAGATAGCATTTGGCGTACTCATGCGGCGAAACAAACTATTGATTTCCGAGTTGTCCAAGTACTCCGTTTGCTGCTCATACGATGAAGTCCGTTTATTCACTTACTCAGGAGCTGTACATGTGTCACAGACATATGATGATGCAGGGTTTGGAGCTTTTGGTGGAAACGGTCTCAGTCACTGTATCTGTGACAATTTTGACGCCGAGATATCATCTCCCAACTGCCAGCTTTGCGTCCACTGTCTCGCCATGATCATGGCACAGGTTCAGCTCCCTTCCACTGGCTGTGTGGATGGGGTGGTTCCAAAATTGAAAACGATTAAACGACAACCAATGCAAGATCGTTCGAAACCGATTAAGTTTGATGTACAACAGGAGTCATACAATGGACCCAAAAAGCCTGCAATGCCTGTCCAGCAATCTATGAGACAAGTACCCCCACTAGCCCATTTAGCTACACGGGTCATCACTGCGCAAAGGGCCATGGAAAACGACTTTGCCTTCCTCCAGGACGTTCATGTTGAACAGAAATGTCCAGAATATAATGGATATAATACAAAATTATGTCGTGATGCAGGTATACTACCTCAGCCAAAGACAACAGTTGCATTCCTACCACTTGTTGATCGCCCTCCTGCTCACCCAGACACCATAAAAACTGCAATCGAGAAAGGTTTGTCACTTGTAAGAGCTGCAGGTGAGGACATGCTAGTATTTACAGTTGACCAGCAACTATACAGAGTCACCATAGACATACTTTTCCATGAACCCTCATACTTTGAGTCAGTCGTTCCAGTACTCGGTGGCATGCACATGCTTATGAATTTCATTCGCGCAACAGCTGTCATCATGGCTGGTAGTGGAATGAAAGAGATCCTGGCCAACACATTTGGGAGTGTAGATAAAATGTTAAGCGGGAAGAAATACCCACAAAACTTCCGCACTCTCAGGATGCTAGTGGAGGAGGTTCTCCGTGGTATAGTAACTTTTGAGGGAGTTACATCATTCACTCGCCTCATTGACGAACTAGATGTGCGAGCAAGTCGAAGCAGAACTGGTCAAAGCAGTCATCATAATGATGCACTTCTCCCGTGCAGGACACGAGGGTGACTGGGCTCTTCATCTTCTCACTGCAGAAGCCATGCTACCATATTTCCGTTCTGCTGGCTGCCACAACTATGCACGGTATGGTGACTTCTACATTCATCATATGAAAAGCCTCCCTCCCGAGATGATCAAAAGGCTACAGAATGGTGCATTTGTGCGCCACATCCCGGGCATCTATAATGCAACTTGGACAGACATTTTCATAGAGACAACATACATGCGGTTGGGACATGGACCATCTGGGGTTGTCGGGGTGGCTACAGATTATAATCAGATGGTGAAGTGGGCCCTCAGCTTTGCCCTGTGTGGGGAGGTATCACAAAATGTTCGTGCAATGACCAACAGCGAACATGAGACTCTCCATACTCACCATAAAGAAGAGAGTGACGGCCGAATCAAAGCGGATCAGACTGATCGAGTAAGCATACGCAACACACTTGAGGTCAGCATCAACCCATTGGACGATAGGGCTCATCCAGATGGTGCACTTATGAACATTGTCACAGGACAGATTGCTCATCCCGATGTCAATGCTGACGAGGCAGTCATGCTTGGAAAACGGGCAATGAAAGACTTCAGAGCTGGTTGGCCGGGATCGTTCTATGATCCTCTCAGCAAGCTTGTGATCACGATGGATGTGAAGAAAAAGCATGTGTTAGTAGGTAAGGAACGGGTGTATGACCAGGAGCTCATATATGCACGTGTCATCGGCCTATTAGCAAGTTCTCGGAAGATAAATTTTGACAATGTGTTGACATATGAACTGGCCGCATATCCGCCATCGATGTTCAATTCGGATGGTGAAATGAAAATCACTAAGTCAAAATCGATACTAAAGCAAAAACTTCAAGTGGTTGTTTCAGAGCGTAACATCCCAAATCCAGACACTGTGATCTATGATGTGTCGGCTCTTCTCTGGGTTATAGTGTGGCCATCTGACAAACTCTCTGTGTACGTGGACTCCTTCAAGACATTCGTATATAAAGCTCTACAAACAGTAAATGTCACCCTTGTTTTTGATAGATACTTCCCCAATAGCATTAAGGCAGTCACAAGGATGCAGAGGGCGGGGTCAAGTCGTGTATATAAGCTGACACCAGAGATGCATGCCCCTGCCAGGCAAGTTGTTCTCAGCAATACAGAGAACAAGACCCAACTGAATGCAATGCTCGCAAAAGGTCTTCTCGACCACGACTACTATACGCATGCAACACAAAAGCACACGCTTACTTTGGCCGGTGTCAGTGATATACCGATAGAGATATCAAGAGGCATCAGGATTGACCGACATGACCTCTCTTCCACTCATGAGGAGGCTGATATTCTTATAGCACAGCATGCCATCTCATCATCGCTCTTGGGTAAGTCAATTCGGGTAGTATGTGATGACACAGACGTATTTGTGTTGCTTATTCACTTATATCATAGCGAATGTCAAGGTAGGAACTCCGCCCCAATGATCATGTCATCGCCAGTGAAAGAAAGAGTGGTCATAGATATTCGCGCAACTACCGAAGCACACTGTGATCTAGCAGATGATCTGTCGGCAATCCATGCGCTGACTGGTGCCGACACTGTAGCTTCATTACATGGCATCGGCAAAGCATCGGCCATCAAACTTTACAAGAAGGGATACCACTCACTTTCGCAAGTTGGCGATGTAAAAGCCGATATGAAAGCTGTTGAAACTCAGGCTACTAACTTCATATGCGCTACATATGGCAATGTAACGAAGGAATGCACATCCATGACAGAATGCAGAATCAAAATGTGGCACGCAAAAACAGGAAAGACTGGTGCATCGTCGGTGAAACTGTGTTCTCTTCCACCCACCACAGCTGCGTTCATTGAAAATGTTCACAGATGCCATTTGCAAGTCGCCACATGGAAGGCAGCACTTCAAGAGTCGCCGCCAAACATGGAGCCAACAGAATATGGTTGGGAGATTGACCACCAGGATATCCTCCTTCCTCGAACAGTGTCAGCGGATGTCCCTTCAGCGCCTACCGACATACTACTTCTTATACGATGCAACTGCAAGACCTCTGTGTGTCGTACAGCAGCTTGCAGCTGCTCCAAGCTAGGATGTACAGTATTCTGTCTCTGTGAGGGCGGAGAAGCCTGTAAGAATCCTCTAACACGTAATCAGACTGAAGAGGGTGAGTCCGAATTGATTGCTGAGGTAATTGATCTAAATGACGTGATATTAGAGTAGTTCAATGAGTCAAAAACACATCGATTTGCTAACAGTATAAACAATATCTAACCGATTATACGCATCTGGTGGCCATATTGGATTTTTAATGAGTATGCAATAATCAAGTTTTATTACTGGCCATTCATATTGAATATGTACTCTTACAAATGTGAGCATAGAGCCCGACATTATGCATATATGTTCAAATACGTATATATGTAGGGCACGTTAATGTATTTCAGTGGTTGGTGGCGGCCATATTGAATTACAAAATGGAAATGGGTTTATTTAGCAAATACAAAATGATTAGTCTTACTAGTACAACTCGTCAGCTATACTTGTGCAACTCGTCAATAGACAACTCATGTTACCCAAAGTTCATACTATTTTTTGCAGGTTTAGTTACGTTTTGTTGTGCTTTTGGTGGCCATATTGGATTTTATGCAAAAAGTAATGGCCAGATTGCAATACTTTCTCTTTTATAATATTCTTTGTGCTAACAAATATGGGTATAGAGACCAAGAGTATGTCTGTATCACAAGTAATTGAAGAGTTATGGCGATTTTTAGTATTAGATGACATGGCGGCGGCCATCTTGGATTTTAAAAAATGCCACTGGACGAAATTTTGCACACCCTCCCAAAATTATTGTTATATGCTTTTATGAACTCATACAAATCAACAGAAAAAGTCTAGACTCCATTTCCACCTGTTGGGTCATATGCTCAATATTCCTCGTGACTATAGGGATATATGGAGGCAAAGGCGTGTCTATTAGCTACAAACTACATGTGGAATGTATGTGCTAAACAGGTAAATGTAAATATAAGTTTGCATTCGTACACACGGCACATGAATATAGAGGTGTTTGATCATCAGAATGACATTACCTGTTGTCAAATAGAGAACTATATATTCAGACGACCCCAAAGAGCCAGCAAAACACACAACTGTGGTACAATGCTGCAGAAAACGCCTTCCACCAACGTGATCCTTACCTACCGCCTGCGTAAATAGTTAGAATGTCATGTGGACAATAGTTCAATTGCATAGTAAAATCCAAAATGAATGTGTCTCGATAGAGGCTATGTGATATTGTTTAGATTAACATTGTGATACATTGCATAATATGTTATGGAGATTACGTTATCATTCATTGGGATTTATATGTATATTGATGGTCCTATGGGTGTGTGTGGCTACACGTGGTAGATGTGCATACTTCTTAAACTGGACTAGATTGATGTTTGAATACCCCGGAATGGCTTTTTCAGACTACATTCATACTACTATTGGTTTGTATATATAGTAAATAACACGTGTGCTATAATTAAGAACACCAAATGTTGAAACATATTGGACAAAATAGTTTATGTATGCGTACATAACAGCTATATAAATATAGTGGATATATTTAAAGAGCATATGCATGCTTTTAGAAAGATCATGCACCTTCAATGTCTTTGAGTATATGAAAATTATGAAATGGTATATCAACCTTACAGGTTATCAAATGTCAATATTATTAAATCATGGTTAAATATTTACTTACAACGCCTCACTTACAAAATACAATATCGTAATGGGTGCCTCTCAAATAAGACTGATGGAACAATATACCTGCATGTATCAGGTAATGGTCATGATGCATGCACTGGTGTGAACTTACACTGGTAATGGATGACGGTCATACACATTGGAGCACACATGTTCTCGTATGACACATTGTGTATTCCAGTAGTCATACAAGTTATACATTTTCATAGAACGCCTATATTCTCGTGAATAGTTACAGGCGTTCTATAATTACAATCGGTCGATGGGCCGAATGGGGTTCGCTGCGGGAAACTTCGTAAAATGAAAGTGTGCCAATACCAACAAGCTATATGTTAGTTCAATATTGAAACATGCTAACACCTGTAAACATTGATAGGTTATATTAAAATAATAATACGCATGTAATTTGCAAAAAAATAGCTTCCCAATGAAATTTAGTTTAAATAGATTATCCCGTATGGAGCCTCATTTAGAACGTCCGGCACATATAGAGTCAATATTTGAACCTTTTTACTAAACGCCATAGTGTCATGTGTCCAATTTATTGGACACAGGACACTTTTTTTTAATGTAATATACCAACCAATAACAAATTTACGTTTAAAAAGTCAGCTATTTGTTGTTAAATGCGATTTTATTTTCATTGTGACGTCATACTATATTTCGTGTCCTGCCAAACGCGTAATAATACAATGATTGGTCATATTGCCATTACACGTACTGGTCGAAGCCATCGTGTCATTATTGCTGTCTTCATTGTTGATAAGCTCTAATTACGGAAATACAGATACTCATTGTGTACTCGACGATTTGTGAATGCTACAGACGTACATTTCTGCAAATTTGCTAAAGTTGAGAGGACAATACGGCGACAGCCAAGACGCATCAATAATTGACCTACATTTAAAGTCTACCAGCTGCCAGACACGAAACATTCGTTTCAGGTAGGAATTATTTCTTTATTACTGTTGACCAATATTTGAATCGTGCTGACTTCGACAGCACTTTTAACCACAGGGCTACTAAAATAATCCATTGTATTCAATCTAACATGAATTCAAGTGGGTGGGGGATATTCAACATTGCCTGTGCATGTGCCGAGTCATTGGTTTTCGCGACCAATGTTGTTTCCACAATTGTTGTTTAAATAGCGAATTTATGGTGCATCTCTCGGACTCTGTGTGTTTGTGGCACCTCGATACTTGTAGATTCACTTTGAATATATGTTTTCAGTCCAACAAGTCAATTCATTATCTATTTAGGCTATTATCTGTTATCTGTTATCTATTGTCTATATAGTATAGGCTTTTAGCCACTTAAAAAAGACACTACTTCATTCCCCCCCCCCACGAGAGTAAAATGTGTTTATAAAAACTGTAACAACAGTGATGAAATAAGTAAAAAATTGAGGTGTGCGAATCCAGGTACACTGCATTTGCACAGCGGTGACTTTTCCCCGAAATATCATGAATATAGGCCGGTGCAGTATTTCTATTAAGTATTATAAGTGTACCCGGCTTCGCACCGTGTATGTGGCTTTGCACACACCAATATTTTACATGTCTGATTATTCATGTTGTTTTCTTAAGACAAGTGTTTTCAGAAAGTCACGTGTTTACACGATTTAGAAAAATAAAATAACACGTGACCAAACAAGTAAAAAAATTGAAATGCAGTATTTGTATTAAGTATTTGTATTGCAGTGGGTGCATGGGCTTCCTAAAATTTATTTGTACACAGGGTACCCATGTTTGGTCTGGGGTGGTGATGAGGGACTTCTTTGCTTCATTGGGGTGACCTTGCGAAATATGGGCGGGGGTGGAGACTGTATGTTTGTTGGGATTACAATCGTGTCTGTTAATTCTGCACACCTAATAATAATTTTCGTGAAAATGTCCATATTCAGTCTAAATTTCCTGAACATTCAAGGCAGTTCTTAGCCAAGATAATCACGGCTAAACAGATGGCTTTTACTATTTCATCTGTCGTCTATTTATCTGTATCCGCCTAGCGGAGACCCAGCCAAATTTGATCAAAATATCAGTCCATTTTGTCCTTGAGTTTTGCGAATAATACGGGAATAAAATAATAACCAATGTCGGTATATTTGCATGTGTATTATTGGTTTATGAAGCTTTTTTTAACAGATCTGTTGTTGATCTATTAATTTAGTAAGCAGGACCACTAATCATTTTGACCATGTTCTGAATAACTTTTTTACCAAACTATCGGAATGGGATAAAATTGTGACTTAGTATACCGTTAATCAGCTGATTTATTCCAAAATCAACATAATTTATTCTGACGTAATTAAAGCTGGGCAAAACATTACGTGAATTGTGCATTAGCCGGTGCGCAGAATTAGCCGAAATGACATTTTTTATATGCAGATCAGAATGTCAGTTTTCATGGTTTGTACATGTCAGATATGTATGTCAGTGATTCTATATTTTATGTACATCTGGTGTCCCGGTGTAATTTACTGACAAATCACACAATTTATAAGGAAATTTTTTTTTTTTCAGTAAAGAAACTATGTATAATACCATGTATATAACGATGTTTGGTACATGTGGTAAAACACGGCATTCTGTTAGTTGCCAAGCTATTTTGTTTTGCTTAACTTTACTGATTCATATTAAATACATGTTGTTGGGTTGCCATAAATGATAAATTCCACGACTTGCTACTAAATTTCTCTGTTTCGCACTAATACAATTAGCTTACCATATTCTTGACACTTTTCTAAATAGATGCCCCTTCAGTTGTATGTTTTATGCCGTTGAAAAGAAAAAAATGTAAATGTAAAGCTATATTTACGTCATGTAAATGTACATAACGGAAATTACATTTCTGAGACCCCTGGTCCCTTGAAGTGGAAATAAAATTAAAAAAATGACGAGAACAATTGGCTATACTGTTATAAATGTAACAACTGGACTGTCACCCAATGGAATAAACACAGTTTAATGAATTATTGGTTCTACATCGAAACTAGAAAAACGACACCAATATGTACATAAAATATCGAATCACTGATGTCTCATTATTATTGAACCATGTTATTGTAGTTGCGAACAATAACTTGCAATCTACTCCTGTACCGTCTGTAGCAGAGTTAACTATTCCATTCATACATGTAGGCTTCCTCTACATAGGCTAATCAGATCTGATTTACACTTTAGTTGTTAATTGTGACACAATTTGTATATTTTCCATCTGAAAAAAAATATTATAAAAGTAATACGTATGGATCACGATTTGCCTGGTTTGGCCCTCATGCACGTTTTCATCTTTCGCTCTTTCTGTTACATGGGAGTTGAATTGGGTAATTGCCCATTATAGAAGTAGTAAGATTATTACTGATCCTACTGCTTTTGGGAGGGGCCATGTGATTCTGGTGTGGCGAGGACCTGGCATCAGACCAGGATCATCCTGATTTCAGGGCTGAGTATATAGTTCTTTTATTGTAAATATTAATTTCTGATTTTAGGATTTTCCCCCCATTTGTACATGTACTTGAACATGTACTTGTACAGGTAATGGGATTTATTACTAAACCCATTGACCCGGCCTTAAATGACCGCATCTGTTGATAGGCCGTTAGACCCCAACAAACAAATAAATGATATACGTAGGCTTCCTCTACAGAATAGCTAATCAGATCTGATTTACACTTTAGTTGTTAATTGTGACCTAATTTGTATATTTTCCATCTGAAAAAAAAACTATTATAAAAGTAATACAAAACTTTACGTGGGTGGTGGTCGGGAGAACGAGACGACTTAAATTAACGGTAGTGGTTCCTCCATATAGGAATCACTATTTGCCTGGTTTGACCCTTCAGTACATTTTTATCTTTGGCTCTTTTGTTACCTTGGAGTTGAATTGGGTTATTGCCCATTATAAAAGTAGTAAGATTATTACTTATCCTACTGCTTTTGGGAGGGGCCAAGTGATTCTGGTGTGGCGAGGACCTGGTATCGGACCAGGATTGTTCTGATTTCAGCGCTGAATATATAGTTTTGTTATTGTAAATATTCAGTTCTGATTTTGGGATTTTCCCCCCATTTGTACATGTACGTGAAAATATACATGTACTTTTTATTTTTGTATGAAACGTGAATTTCGTCACTGATATCAGGGGCGATAACTGTGTTTCCATTAAAGGTTAATGGAAACTATATTCTGTCTGCTTAGTTTTGTTATGTGCACTATGATCGTACTTTATAATGTGTCAATAAAAATATTTGTTCGGGCGACACATTTAATGGGTATAAATAAAATGTCATGTCTCATTTGCATATCAAAATAGCCTGATACCACCGCGAGTCACTATCAGTAAAATCAATATTACTGAATGATTATATGTGTATAGTGGGCCTGCACTCGTAATTTTTAAAACTGGCGGAATACATGTACCGTAGTTACACAATTATACACTTATTTAATTCTTATAGGCAAACAGTTATGCCTACTAGATGGGACCACAGGTTGAAGTACATTGTAATGGACCGAGGTCTATAAATACATTAAATACGCCTAAAAGCGTCCATAAACGAAACAAAAAGCTAAAAAAATGTTTTGTTACTCCCTCTATAACACACACATATATATATCTCGGTCCGTTACTTCAACCTGTGGATAGGACCCCAACTTTAGCTGCTACATGTAATTTGCGAACCAGATCTCTTATTCACTATTCTGCAGAGGAAGACTATGAATGGAAACGTAACTCTGCTACGGACAGTACGGTTGTAGATTTCAAGAGTTACTGTTCACAACTATGAACAATGTGGCTTACTCGCTTACCACATTTATCCAAGTGTTGTGAGTTTGATGCCCGGGTGGGATGTAGTTCTCTAAGCACTGTTTCATGTTGGAAAGTTGCGGAGTCATTTGCTGAGTAATGGTTAATACTGGTAAGAAATTCAATAAAAGGCTAACCATGTACATAATAGTGTTTGATTGTTTGTTTCAGGGAAGCCGTCTACAGATCTTAGCCATCTGGATTATTCGTCGAGCCTCTTCAACTTCACCCTGCAGTTGAGGCAGACACCAGCAGGGCTATTGAGATAGTATATGGGCGGTTTCAGAAGAAGCAGATAAGGCGGAAATTGTTTCTCATTCTGCTGTTGAAGGACAAAGGCCACCAGAAGAATCGCTGCCCGAAGACACAACTCCACCTGGGCAACAAGTTGCCAAACACTCGCGAAATGGGAACTGATCCAGTTCCGGACCTACACGAAGCAAAATATAGTGTCGCCATGACAGACTGTCATCATCTTAAGATCAGCGACATCTGAAAATATAACCCTCGAGGAAGAGCTTGAGAAAGACAAGTTCAGTTACAAAAAATTAAGCATTTAACCGGAGTACCATCCATGCCAGCGGCAGTGTTTGTGTGGTTCTTAACTCTGATTTCTGCTCTAATCATCTAATCAACCTGTTGAAAGGATGTGTCGTTGAAGACATGTTACTTCTTGTGTTGATGGAATTGAGAATGAATCTTATTCACACAAATCTGACTTGTGCAGTTTTAAGATTTGTCAATATTTTTTGAATCGGTGACTCATTCTTGTGGTGGACAGAATGACATTTGTACATTTCTGATTATGTGACACTCGAAGGACTAGATATTGAAATGGTCAGAAATATATTTACTATGCTTTTTACACATATGTGGCTGTGACCTCAGGTTGAAGTAACGGACCATGGCCTATAAATACATTAAATATACATAAGAGCATCAATAAGTGAGAGAAAAATAAGCTAAACAAAATGTATTTACTCCATGTGTGATATATGGGAGTAAATAATTTGTTTAGCCTATTTTATTTCACTTATTGATGCTTTTAGGTATATTTAATGTATTTATAGGTATTGGTCCGTTACTTTAACCGTTGGCTGTGACAGGAGAATGTGGTTTATGGGATTTGTGACCAGTGTAGCTCCTGATCAAATAGTACACTCCTGTAGCCTGATAATGATGTGGCTTGTTAGAAGCATGATGGAGATTTCATTAATGCAATGGTGAACAGTGCAGATCCTGTGCGGATATGTGTATCTACACTGGTCGCAAATCCCATAAGCCCCATTTCTCCAGTCACAGACACATATTTGAGCAAATTTAAAAATCCTACCGCCAACCTAGAATGATTAACATTTAAGGTATTGCATTCAATCTTTGATTCATAAATTTCTGTTTAACGTCCACAGTCTATAAAGTCTATATTTGGTTGGTTTCACATGGTTTCAGTTATCTTCGCAATAAAGGATTTTACTTGAAACATCCAGAATAGACCAAAGACAAACTTTGTAGACTTTCGAAGGGAAACGAAAATTTACGAATTAATGATGTATTTTTGTGCTATTATCATGATTATAATTGAAATCAATGCCCAATGGTCAAACTTGTAACAAATTACATGTGTACAATAAATTTCGACTTCGAAATTTGACTTCGAATGAAATGGTGCAATTGGTTGATATTGGTCATTTGCAGTGCATGATGTGACAAACAACATATTGAGGCATCATCTGTAACACAGTGCCTTCAATCATGATTCATACCCAGGCATACAAAGTATGTCGAGGTGTATATAGTTTTTGTATTTTCGTCCATCCGTAAGATTTGCGTTAAAGGTTTTTGGGTACCCATTATATCTGCAACCGTAAATCGCATTGAGTTGAATCTTCATGTACTTCTTTATCGTCATCCATATTTTTTATACTGTAGCACACCGATGTGGCTTTCCTGCACAAGGTCAAATTACTTAAAGTTTTGAAATATTTGCATCAAACATGTCAAAGTTTTTAAGTACACATGTCTCTGCAACCGCAAGTCGGGTTGACTTGAAACTTCATATATATACTTCTTTATGAAGTTAGAAGATCATATTTTCTTTCTATAGCCCTGGTGGGTGCATGTGATGGGTAATTTAACAATCGCGATTCATCCTTACCGGAAATCCGACTGGAGACCTGGTTTGGCCCTCACATACGTCTTTGGCATTTTGTATGTGACAGTTGAATCTGGTTATATCTCTTGTGTGAGTATTACGATTATTCGCAATCCTTTTTTAGGGAAAGGGGCCAAGTGACTTTGGTGTGGTATGGACCTGGCATCAGGTCAGGTTATTCTAATTTCAGGGCTGACTTTATTTTTCTCGATGAAATTATTATTAGACCATAGCTGTTGATAGGCCGTTAAACACCATTAAACAAACATTCTATAGCCCACTCATACGGCTTTCATGCACACAGTGAAGGTGAAATTACTTTGAAACTTGCGTTAAATGTTTTGAAATATATGCGTTAAAGTTTTAAGTAAACAATTTCTCTGCAACCGTAAGTCAGATTGAATTGAAACTTCATATATTTGTCTATCAACAATCAACATCCATATTTTCATTTTATAGCCCACACATGTGACTTTCATGCCCAAGGTCAAGGTCAAATTGTGTTAAATGTTTTGAAATATTTGCATTAAAGTTTTAAGTACACAATTTATCTGCAACCGTATGTTGGATCAACTGGAAATGTCACATACTTCTTTATCAACAGCCATATTTTCATTCTATATCTCACCTAAGCGGCTTTCATGCCAAAGGTCAAGGCCAAATGACTTTGCTACGGCCGAGGGTATGTGTGAGACCCCGCTCACTTGCTCTAGTCCTTAAAAGCAAGAATAACATATCTTACCATACATGTACTGATTTCTTTTGTTTTTTTCGGATACATGTACTGATTTTGTGTCCCGAGCATAACTGGAATTCCTTTTTGTATAGTTATCACAACTCTTGCCTCACTAATATTCCAGTGTTCTCCTTTTGTTTTTTCACGCATTGATTTTGTATTTGGCACATGGCGATATTTCAAATTTGACCTAATATGGTCCCGATATATATCAAATCGAAGGTATCGTGGGTATTGTCAAAATCGGATGATACATCATACAAGATGGCCGCTGACAGGTCATCCTTTAATTATAGATTTCGTCTTCTTCTCATGTACCGTTTGGCCGACGCTGGTCAGACTTCACAGTTGTGGTGCGTGGGTGAAGCATTTTCATGTTTGTTAAAATGGAGGTTGTCGCATAATCCAAGATGGCCGTCGTAGAAAATTTGGTAAAATTCTTAAAAAAATCATATCAACCATGTTAATTTTACATTATTATTATTTTTACATCAAGCTTGAATTGCCACTTTGATATCAAGGGCGATAACATTGACTCTTTAAAATGTTAATGGAAACAACTATTTATTCTCTCTATTTATCTTTTGATGTGCAATGATCATATTTTGTAACAAGTCAATACAAATATTTATTCAGGTGACACATTTAGTTGATATAAATAATTTAAAAATGACCTGCCTCATTTACAATCAAAATAGCACGATGATACAACCTATCAGTAAACCTAATATTACTAAGTGAATATTTCTGTGTAGCGGGCACTCGTATTTTTGAAAACTGTTGGAATAGTTACACAATTATACTTATTTAATATTTAATTCCTATAAAGAACACTTTGTGCCAAACAGATGGGACCCCAATTCAAATCATGATTTGCAACTTTGCTGAAGGATGTCTGGCACCCAGTCATTAAGTGCAAAGGCACGACACTTGTCTTATCAGCTCATTCACAAACACCACATCATACAAAACACTTGTCACATGGATTCACCAGTGGGTGTACAGTACAAAGTCCAGTGACATGGTGTGTAATTGCATCCCGTAACATTTGGTCAGGTGTGTATTTTTTTACTTTAACCTACGTTTTCTGGGGGAAATAACTACCTGTATAATATATGTGAAAATCACTACAATGGAAGAAATTGAATGTATGTTCTCGCACCCCCTTCCAAACTCCATTCACAATTCACACCCCCTCTGCATGAATCTGGATACTCCACTGCAGTGCAAAGTCGCAGAAAACAATTTTTGACATACAGCCGTTTGAATGTGTACTTGTGTGTGTGTAATATTTCTCAGACTTTTTCAAGGCAATGATTTCTGTTTCGATGTAATGTATGACCTGTCGTGAATTTCACTCACAAGTTCATATTGGTGCTTGTAGGAGTATTTTATATCCAGTATACATTTTCTATGGCTTTCACATTCTGTAAAACCGTCTGGAGTTTCGACAATGAAATGGAGAAATGGCAAAACATTTTCATGTGTCTGAATGTGGATTATTTCTGGCACTCATATCTTTGGCTTATAACGTCGTTCAAATTGTACTGCGTCAATTTTATCGAATTTAAGATTGCATATTTCATGACTTTCTTCAAAACGCCAGTTTTAGAAGTTGATGGTTTTAGGATTTTTATATCATGCACTGCAGTGCCGGTGATAAGTCGCTAGGTGGCGTTGCCAAGTCGGACTGTTGAACAGTTGTACTGTGCGGACTCACCGAAACAAACCGCCAGTGGACGCGTTACACTAGTTTTGCAATGTAATCTCCATGGGTAAGTTTATAGATCGCGGCTCAGTCAGCGTGCGACTAGATGTCGGGTTTTTTTGTTAGGGGAAGTACTAAAATTGGGAAAATTGGGCCCGCGCAATATTTAAAATTGCGCCATGTCAATTAAAGTTGGTGCAGGATGTTGAATGTAATATCTTTATAATGGAAAGACAGAGTTTAATGAAACATACGCAGTAATGCTTAACAGGTTGCCAATTAGTATCCCCTCGCCGATAGGCAAGAGCTGGTATATCGTTAGTCCATGTATTGCGTACGTATGTACGTACGCTAGTAACACATTTCATTTTTCAATAACTTGTGAACTGCTTCCACGATTTTGATATTATTTGACCATAATGTGTGTATGGATGGAGCATGGTTTAGCATATGAGTAGACTCATATGACCCACGTTCGACCGCCCAAGGTCACGGAGTACTTTTTTTATTATCAAGGCTGCCAGCGAGGAGATTAGCTTCGTTTAATGATGCCAGTGCGAGGGGATTAGCTTCGTTTAATGATGCCAGTTCTTGCATTATGGTATAGTTTGCTTTAATCTAACAATTTTCTGGTTTTGACGAAGAATCGGTTACCATGGATGTGAATATAAATCTAAAGAACGTGAATGTATGGTGTCATACATATCATCGAACCGGTATGTCACTTCTATGGTGTGATACATATCATCGAAATCCGTCCGTTTGCTTGGAAAAGTTTCAAGAAAATTTACTGTAAAAATGACGTCACAGAATACGTCACGTCGGAAAAACAGGTTCGGAAACCACTGATCCCATACCCTGATATCTAGTACTTTACATGCTACTTGCAAACATGTAGTTGGCCTCAATAATAATAACATACACTCAAAGCGTTCTTTTATAACATGATCATTCATGTTATAATTGTTCTTGTTACTATATACATCATTTTATAAGTACAGGTGCCAGCTACACAGTTGAATCCTGTTCCTGCTGATGACTTGGAATGGGTTGAGGGAATATTATTGGAATGCATGATAACTAGTGTGTACATTATGTGGAACCGGGATATATCTCAGTTTCATCGGTTCTACTACCTAATTTTATTTTTATCTCATACAAACTCATTTACTTGCTGGCTGTCATCTTGAAAGTGTATAACTATATGTTTGTCCTGTTTTACTCCAGCTTAGATTGCTCGTATTATTTACAGCTTTCTTAATATTCTGTATTTACTGTGTCATACATGGAGTAATATGTGCTACAAATCATCCATTCAGCATGGTAGAATATTTTCTATATGCAATTTGCAAATTAGTACCTATACTATAGACAGAACTAATTATATATATTTACTTATTTTACTTAATGGTGTTTAAAGGCCTGTCAACAGCTTAGAGTAATACGTATATGTACCAGAGACGTTCATGTCGGAATACACAACATAGTAGACATGATAATTGTCTTGGTTCCATAAATAGGAAGTGGACATATAGAGAGACGAACAGACATTAATTCTGTATCTGAAATGTGTGTGTATAGCTAATATGTGGCTGTGACTGGAGAAATGGGGCTCACGGGATTTGCGACCAGTGTGGCTCCTTATCAAATAGCATACTCCTGTACCCTGATAACGATATATTATGCTTCTTAGAAGCATGATGGGTGTTTCACTGATGGAATGGCGAACAGTGCAGATCCTGAACAGGCTGATCGGGATCTACACTGGTCACAAAGCCCATAAGCACCATTTCTCCAGTCACAGCCACATATACAGGTGTTAGTAGCTACACGTTCATATGAACCTTCATAAGTATCTGGCAGCGTATAAAGTTAGAACAAATAATTACATGTACAATGGTCATTGTAAATTCAGTGGGTGGGGAATATAGTTAAAACTACTGAAATTATTTGAACATTATTTCATTGTATAGTTATGAACACATCAGAAAACATACAAAACTGCCGTATCGGTTGTTTCTAATGATAAAAAATAGTCGATAATCAATGAAAAATGTGATTTTTCACAATTGCGAAAAGTCCGAGGGTGGTATACTTCGAAATGGTGCCAAACATTCATCCAGAGGGGTACAGAGCGCAGACATACGGCATATATCTAGTAATTAAATGTAGTTTCAGAAAAAATATGTCTGCAAAATCCCACAGGGGGGGTGGGGGGAGGGGGGAGAGGTTTCCATTTCTGGCTGACGGCCTAGTGGGTCTGCACTTTGTGATGGCGTTTTGTTATTGTAAAAACTATTGCAAACACGTTCTATGGAAGAATGATTTGACATTTACTATTGATACTACCCAATTATTATGAATAGTTGATGAAAGTAAATAGCAATCGTGAACAATCCCCAAAGAATTCCCTTTACTATTTTATACGGGATAGTTATGTAAACAAAGCAGGTAAACAAGGACACCATAGCCTGAATTATAGGTATACAATGAAACCTCTCTAAACCGGACACCCTGGGAGGTGTCACTGTAAATCATGCATTTGATCATTCTGAGTCATAGCTGTGTGCTATGCGATCACGAACAGACATTATCCCCCCCCCCGCGAGATAAATGAATAAGACACTCATCAAAAATAACATCAAAGATGTGTTCTTGTGTACGGTTTAGAGAGGTTCCACTGCATATGTAAACTATTTCGTCTTCAGTGTAACCTGTCGGAAATTGTTGGTACGGTCGTGGTACATTTTGTATTTACATTGAGTGTTGTTATTTTGACTTCTGAGTGATGTATCGAAACAATGTTTCCCAAAATGTATTGCATGTATGTTGCACTGGCTTGTGATATACACATACCTTGTATATACTACATGTACATGTATATGAAGCTATTGGGTAGTTGACTGTTACATGCATATTCATGTAATATTTATACCCTGAGATGATAGATATGGAGGTGTATTTTGGCTGCGAACAAACACTAGAGTGGGAGACGGGTGGACGGAAGCGGTGTGGATAAAGTGTCTTGCTTAAGGACACAACGCACGCCTCCAGTGAGGCTCGAACCGTAAGATCAGCAGTCCGACGCATCAGACCGCTCGACCACGCGCTCCACAAATTATAGATTCTTATTATATTATAACTATTCATCAATGCTGAATTTCATGAATTTAATAGTGTTATTTATGACAAAAACGATGGATTAAAACATGAGAGCGAATTGACCAATTTGAAAAAAAAAACGCAATGAGAATGGAATGGTGCTTAACAGCCCATCAACACAAAATAATATCATTTAGGGCCAAGCAATGTACGTGAAGAAAAATAATAGTAAAATATAGTAAGTCAGATGTGGTAGGCAATCAGATGATTAGGGTAACAATAAACATATAATGAGCAATATAAATGAGTAAAATCTACACAATGATAAAAGTATAGAAATAAGAAACGTGTATACAATTATAAACTTGGATTTTCCGATACACCTTCAATGTTCTCCACTCCGCAAATGAATTAACATTGAAGTGTTTGTAATAGTTACTGCCCTAATTGAGGTGTTCATGTGTTTGAACAACTTACATGTGTCCATGGACATGTAGGTTGTTTAAACACATGAACACCTCAATGACTTACACATCGACTTACCGACTACCGTTGGCTAGTATTCAGTGGAAATTTTGAATTTCCATTTGACATTAAAGGAACTGTCTTTACAGTTATAACAGCCGATCAATACCATCTATGTACGCATGCTGTCAGTGGGAGTATACATGTCCCATTGACACATTTATCATTATTATTTGTGTTTGATGTCTAACGTATACGCATACGAAGCAATAACTCAATATGCTGTATAATATGCATTGGAACATGCTTGCATAAATCATACTAATTCACAGAGACTACCAGGCTAGTATAGTTTGATATCCAGTTTAGCAGGCAAGGCTAGGCCGTTTCCGAACCGAGGCTCATTATCTTGATATCGAAAGACACTAGACTAGTATTTTATTTATCAGGCAACGTTTTATGCTAGCAAATGATCAAATTTAAAACAGTTTTCGTTGAAAAGAACGCGGACTTGTTTACGTTACGTGATTAGTCTGACGTCGTTCGGTAACGTCATGTGACGTCGTTCGTTCAATAGAACGCCACCTTTCAATTCGTTGTTGTCGCGTGACACGTGCATTCTTGTACATTCCGGATTTCCGTATAATTGTATATTTGTGATGTGTGGTACTGTGTTGTATTGTTGTGCGTATTATTGATTTCACATACCTGTGATTCCACATACCTGTGATTTCATACACCTGTGATTTTTACATACCTGTGATTTAGCATGTACATTTGCCATGTACAATGTGCGTGTAATAACGGGGCTTATGTTGTATTGGTGGAAATACGTTTATGCGTGTCCTTTTTGCGGATTTAAATACACGTCCATTTTATGAGCAATGTTTTACTGATGTCACGCCATATTTGCCATAGACTATGCATGTGTGTGGTAGAGAACTCTGACTGCGTGTGCTGGTTTCGCTAGTGAAAAGACCCCTTTTGGTATTACGGACGTCCACTATCCGTGCGCGGCCGAGTTTGTCCGCGTGTCAGTTGTTCACCAGATAAGGGACCTTCTGTAGGTGAAGCCAATATATAGCGCAGACCATACCATGGTCTGCCCTGTTATGTATGCTACGGGTTAGTGTTTCAGCATAGCCTGGTACTGGCCAGCAATGATATATCAGATCCCATACTGGTGATGCATTGTGTCGTGATATTTCCGTAAATAACCACGATATTTGAGTTTAGTATGTGCTACACTCTCATGTGAGTGTACAGCCCGTAGTACCGATATGGACGGGTTTGGCGAGGCCAAATAGCGACCCTCGTATGTCGAGACCAGTCGTGTCCATTTCGCATTATGAGATCTGGGTCTATAGTGTGCAGATTTATGGTAGTGTGGGATATACCATGTTGGATGGTATTTATACCGCGAGGGCTGTACACTAGTTTGGTTGAATTTATGGCGTGGGAACATATATTTATGCCAAATATAACCCACGGGTAAAATGGCAAAAGCCATGGTTTTGTAATATTTATGCTGAGTGTCGAACGAGGTTTAGGCATATTCATTATTCTGTGCGTGGTTTCGCTGGTGCGTATATAAGCGATGTCTCGCAATGTGTTGTTGGGACACATATTTTCTGGTAGCAGAAGGATAGTACTGTATTCACCAGTGACACGGAGGACTTTGGTATTTACATACAACATTTTATTTCAGCTGTGCTTTGCCGTTGTTCGATTCCCGTTTTAGTCCGTTGTGCATCCTGTATGTCCGTCTGTGCGTATTCGTCCAGTAATTGGAGGCTCATTTCATTTTGTAGCCTCTTGAGATCGCTCCAGCGAGCCACATTGGACGTGTTGGTCCACTCGTTGAGGGCAGACCCCAGTCAGTGCAGAGTACCAGGTCGTCCGAGTGTCCGTACGTCTGTCTGGCGCAGTGTGTGTAGCAGCTCCGGGTACAGGCCTGTATAGAGCAGTGTGTGATTGCTACATCGCGTTCAGCAGACAGTCACAGCCATTCGATTAGTGAAGTGAAACACCATACACATATATCATATTATTATACTACCATTGAATGTCACCCATGCGAAACTTTTCCCGGCGTCTTAGCCAACGTGATAATCGCCATTTGTATTATATCGGAACTTTACATCCGGTCTACCACTTCCGGTATTACAACCCATTGATTCACCATGGATACTTTACATCCGATCCACCACATCCGGTTTGCTACAGTCTAGTGATACCATAGGAACTTTACATCTGGTCCACCACTTCCGGAAATAATACTTCGCGACAGTCTACCTTTCCGGTACCAGCTTCCGGAACATTATCGTTATTGACTAACATGTGATGTAACCACATCCGGCTTTGACTTTGACATTCAGACTTTGGAAATACATTGCATAGGCAATACATATGTATACTTTGATAGTGTATGGTTATACTCCTATCATGGCATATCATGGCTAAGGGATTGTAGTAAGACTACATATATTATTTATGGATTAATCCACTTGAAGTTGGATAATAGCCATATTGGTGACTAGACCTCATACTGCGGGTGAGGCAGAGAATTGGGACCTTGCATACTCAGAGGTTACCACTATCTATTGAGATACGCCAGCACTGGGGTAGCTCAGATGATTGTCATTTGTCCTCCAATGTTCGTTCCGCCATGTTGTACTTGTATGTTATTTCACTTTGATTAGCGATCATCAAAGTACTTGTGCATTCATACTATTGTCCACTACGGGACCATTGAGATACCACATACTGAGTTTATTCGTCTATAGCTTTTAAGTTGCGTTAAAGTATAACAGTCGATTGGCTTACAACCTTGTAATTAAACAGTATCATGCACCATACAGTGATGTTCGCATATCAATGTATCATGTATTCCTGTGTGTTCCCCATGTAATATAGTGTACGAGTACATTATAAGTGATTAAGTGACTACGTGTATTTATCTACTCTAGCCTATCCCTTACACTTCAACTGCATAGTTACCGCTTTTCGTTCGTCAGATCAAGCTATACTGGCCATAACATCATAACAATTGAAGTATACTTGGTTCGTATGATAATAGGGGAGACAATTTGTCTCGATCATTCCTGACCTTGGTAATGACCTTGACAGTTGTAACCCGGATATTTGTATCAGGTCGATTCCTTATACGGTAGTATGGTATCAGTCAGTACGTATTGGGTCAATACAAAGCTCGTTTCCCGATAACAAATACGTAAACAGTACAGTGGAACCTCTCTCAAACGGCTACCCTGGGCTATCCGCAGAGTGTCCAGTAACAAGAAATAACAGCGTTAAACGAAGCTTATGCCCTCGCTGGCAGCCTTGATAATAAAACAAGAGGGCCATGATGGCCCTAATTCGCTCACCTGACTCCATGAACACCAGAGGAGAATGTGACATTGAGTTCATGTGTTTTAACAAAATTGTGCTATTTTTAGATGGCGGTCATCTTGGATTAAGCGATGACTCATTTTACAAAATCTGAAAATGCTTCACCCAAGGATCTTCCTTTGAAATTTGGCCAGCATCGGCCATGTGGTTCCTGAGAAAAAGACGTTCAAAATCTTGAATAAATGGACCTTTTGGTGGCCATCATGGATGACATAATCATCCGATTCCGACAAATATTGCACCAGAGCAATCGCTTCATCGATACCTTCAATTTGATATATGGCATGAGCATATTCGGTCAAAAATAAAATTTGACCCCAATTTGACCCCACGGGCCATGCCCATTTTTGACCCCGGGGTCACCATTTTAACAACTTTGAAAGAGCATTGTAAATCAATCATTCCTACCAAGTTTCGTCGAAATCCGGCCAGCGGTTCATGAAAAGGAGATTTTTTAAGAATTTATGCTATTTTTAGACGGCGGCCATCTTGGATTAGCGATGACCTCCATTTTAACAAATCTGAAAAGGCTTCACCCATGGACCATAACTTTTAAGTTTGGCTACCATGGGCCAAGCGGTTCATGTGAAGAAGAATTTTGAAATCTCTAATAAAAGAACGACCTTTTGACATTTCGGTGGCCATCTTGGATGACATAATCCGGTTTCGACAAAAAATGCACCAGAGTGATCGCCTCATTGATACCTTCAATTTGATATATGACATGACCATATTCAGTCAAAAATAAAATTTGACCCCAATTTGACCCCACGGGCCACGCCCATTTTTGACCCCGGGATCACCATTTTAACAACTTTGAAAGAGCAATTTACATCGATCATTCCTACCAGGTTTCGTCGAAATCCGGCTAGCGGTTCATGAGAAGAAGATTTTTTAAGAATTTATGCTATTTTTAGACGGCGGCCATCTTGGATTAGCGATGACCTCCATTTTAACAAATCTGAAAAGGCTTCACCCATGGACCATAACTTTTAAGTTTGGCTACCATGGGCCAAGCGGTTCATGTGAAGAAGAATTTTGAAATCTTTAATAAAAGAACATTTTGACATTTCGGCGGCCATCTTGGATGACATAACAATCCGATTTCGACAAAAAATGAACCAGAGTGATCGCCTCATTGATACCTTCAATTTGATATATGACATGACCATATTCAGTCAAAAATAAAATTTGACCCCAATTTGACCCCACAGGCCACGCCCATTTTTGACCCCGGGGTCACCATTTTAACAACTTTGAAAGTGCAATGTACATCGATAATTCCTACCAAGTTTTGTCGAAATCCGGTTGGTGGTTCTTGAGAAGAAGATTTTTTAAGAATTTGTGCTATTTTTAGACGGCAGCCATCTTGGATTACGTAATGACGTCATTTGAACAATTTTGTAATCCCCCTACCTAAGGACCATGACCATGAAGTTTGGTGACTATAGACCCAATGGTTACCGAGGAGAAGACGTTTGAAAATGTTCACGGACGACGGACGACGACGGACGACGACGGCGGACGACGGACACATTGCGGTAACAATAGCTCACATGAGCTTCGCTCAGGTGAGCTAAAAAAAGAATGAAAGAAAAACTTTAACATTTGTGCCATACAAATTTGTTTTACAAACAAGATGAACATAAGTCCTCAGTGACCTTGACCTTGGGCGGTCGGGTGTGTGTAGCATGCACAACAATGCACAATCCATACACTCACTTTGTGGCCAAATATTATCAAAATCGATGAAGCGGTACATGAGTTTTTGAAAAAACGCACATACATGGACGAACTCTATACCCCTCTTGCCTATCAGCAAGGGGATAATTAAGCAGTCCATGCAGATTTGTTCTCATTTTCAAACATGAATAAACACTACAATCAAATACATTACAGTCAATGCCATATAAATGAAACACAGGGGTCCACAGGGTGTCCGGTTGAGACGTATATACTTAGCCCATCACGTTTACGTTCATCAGTTCTCTGTCAAAACATCAACGAATTGATAAGCACCCGGCCAGATAGAATATATTTGTCATTGAATGGCCTCTCATCGCCTGGTGCAGTGCGTACAACATGTACATGCACGTGCAGCATATGAATGAATATATCAATTATTTGGTGGTCAGTTATAGAAGTCATTTACGAGGGGTGTTCAATAATTAATTTCCCAACACATAAATGATCCCAATAAAATTAAATGACATTACTTTAATGAATGAAAACTATTGGCATACTTACAATAACAATTGAATTTAAAGGCACGTGGTCTTACGTATGTGCAGAAAGTGATAATAATTTAATGGTAAATTTACATGGACTGTATTACCCAAATCGTGCATATAAGCCGTCTTGGTAAACTATGTTTATTATACCAAATCATAAACAGCATTGCTAGTTTTGTTTACAGTCGATGATTACTATTTTTATTTAGTTGAATTAATTCCACATGTGTCTATAAATAGCAGCATATTCTATATGTAGAACATAATGTATTTCAAACTAAAGAAATGCGAGGTTTCACAAAGTGTGCTTTCTGGTACTGAAATAGCGAACGGAAATACGTTACCAACTTATCTCCCCTCTTCATCAGTCAATGGTAGTACATTGTATATGTGTAAGAAAACACACAGTCCTTGGCCTTCGATTGAATAAAATGGTGCGGGTTGTGTGGTATATGGCATATGGAGTCAATAAAGAGAAAATAAAAGTAACAGTGAATATCTTCGACATCATCTGAAACATCATGTGAGACACTGTTTCTTTACGTTAGAATATCTCTTTCGTCATATATCATCAGTTGTGTCTCTATAGAGTTCACATCATTAGCAATTTAATCCTTCATAATTTTAGCCACTGTATTTTCACATGCACTGGCAGTGTCAGTAATAAACAAACTTAAGTGATGGAACTTAAGTGACTGATACAGTTGTCATTCAACAATGACACATGCCCTTTTGTACGATAATAAAACTATTTTCAGTCAAAATGGAGAAATATCATAGTTGTTTGCCAGTCCACGTGTACATGTATATTATTATTTTAATGCATACACTTGACTTTCGTAGGTAACGTATTAACATATTTCCTATTTTTGTATAACTGGGATCAAGTGAACAATATTTTCGAGCCAAAAAAGCGTTACAGCTATTTTATTGTATCTTAAATATGCACTGGTAACAAGTTATCAATAAACATAGCGTAAGTTCGACTCGTATCTATGTTCTAAAAGGCCGGCACTAGTATATATTCAATATCATACTACACTAGTGTAATAAATGTGCGAATCAGACACATCGGTACAATACAACACATTAGGTGACGAGTATATGCTTAGTATGATGATGTGCTGTTGTAATAAAGCAAATCAAACATCTGTGTTGATATAATATGATATTTAGTAAAGCCCCGTGACTGATATATAAAGAAACTCAGCATAGCCTTTTATGACATCAGTAAAGTCATTAATAAATATCATAGTAAATCATCACGCGAGTAAGATCCTCTCTCTATATATAGCACTGATGTTGAGACCTGATGAAATATGCCACTTCATGAGTGGGTGTAGGTTAATAACACTTTTCTGTTATTTACTGGACGCCCCTCATTTATGTCCTGTTTTTGTCGGTGACAATTGCCTTCCACGTGCTAAACTATACGTAAACAGAAATATACTGTAGACTAAGTGTGGGAGATTCACCAGGTAAGATTTTATTTAAAGTATTTCAACAATGTTCTACATTATAGTTTATACATTTCTACCGCCCATCTGTATATATATATTTGTCTATACATCTTTCCACGACATGGACACGATTTGTGATTACATACGCGTCACTGGCACAGAGAAGGACAGTGCAGCTTTTGTAAGTCGAATATATGTACCTTTATCATCATTCACCATCCAAATTAGCGTTTTATGTTCCACATGTAATCATTCCGCTGATCGCAAAACATCAACAACTGCTACATTGGTGACATATAGTACATAATATTGATCGAATGGCGACTAACATATGCAATGATCAAACTGCGCAGACTGAACTGGGCTACACTAGCCATCGTAAGACCGTTTTTCTTAGCCGGTGTTCCTTGTGCCAAGCTATCACTTGCCACAATGACCATAGACACATAACGTGTGTGGTTTGCCGTTATTAGGCACGACTTTTTCGTGCCCAGGTTTGCATATAGATGCAAACTTTTCTTTTGTCAAACAATAGAGTCGATGTGTAAGCGTCGAAAATCGGGAAAGTCGATACAGTCCAGTAGGATGTGTTACACGGTAAATGCGTTGTGGCATGGAATACACCATGGACGTGGCTCACCCTTGATGCACGAAACACCACGCGTTTGTTAAATTTCAGAGGATACATTTTGATTTAAAATGTACAGCTTGTGAGAAATTCCTTAATATTGAGTGTGCCCACCCTGTGCCCTAATGGTTGACGTAATTCTCCGATGCACTGATGATCATGGCTTTAGGCAGATTACGTCATTCGCATAAGCTGACGAGCATTGTTAATCTGATGGTTTGCCCACGTCGTTCATTGCCAATAACTGTGTGGTGGCCCTGGCAGCGTGCGGGCGTGCATTATCTTGCTGCAGCGTCACACACGGACCATGATTACAAATGAATGGCAAGACATGTGGCCTTAAAACGTCATCAATATGTTGGGCAGTGATGTTGTCGTGTATAATTACCAGCTCTGTCTTGCAGTTTCCCATAATCCCGCCCCAGACCATTACGCTTCCTCCTCCAATCCTATCCCTGTCCACCACACAGCAGTCTGCGAATCTTTCGTTCTTGCGTATGTATACACACAATCTGCCATCTGCGTGGCTGATGGTGAACCGAGATTCGTCTGTAAACAGAACTCTGTCGCAGTCAGCCCGCCTCCAATTAAGATGGCGTCGACACCTCAACAGCCGCCTGGAGGCACGGTGACGCCTGGTCATCACATGACCAGTGTACGGGCGTCGAGCTCTGATTGGTTGTGTGTTACGACGTAACCGATTACGGATGGTCTGCACAGAGACCCCGTAACGCCAAGCCGTGACGGTGGCTGGCAAAAGGCGTTGACATACATGTAATGTAACTGTCCGTTCTTGCCGTCGTCACACGAGGCCTACCAGCTCGAGGACGGTCGCGAACATCTCCAGTGTCCTTATAGCGTGCCACAAGTCGCTCAATCGTTTTCCTGCAGCACCAAAACCGACGTGCAACGGCACGTGCACGTCACGCCAACCTCCAACATCCCAATTGTCTGAGTTATGTTCTTTTCACAAAGCCATGGCATAATGAAAACGGAGAATCACATGAGAAGCTTTTTTAATTTTTCGATAAGATGATCTCAAACGAATCGTACGATGTGTACTCACCACATGTATTTACGTTGTGTTCACCTTGCACGTGGAAAAGGTGGTAAACAGCGGTCCGCTTCGAGAGCGAAATATAAACGGCGGACACGTGGTAAACTATACACAGTCGTATTCTCAACATCGCCAGGATCTCACATACATATACATTGCCCATAGTACATGTACGTAGACACGAGTATATATTAGCAAAACAAGAAACGTCCGTCTTGTAAATGCGAAATTATTCGTGTCTACGTACATGTACTATGGGCAATGTATATATATGCGAGAACGAAAGATTCGCGGACTGCTGTGTGGTGGAGAGGGATATGTTTGGAGGAGGAAGCGTAATGGTCTGGGGCGGGATTATGGGAAACGCAAGACAGAGCTGGTAATTATACCGGGCAACATCACTGCCCAACGTTATATTGATGACGTTTTAAGGCCACATGTCTTGCCATTCATTCGAAAGCATGGTCCTGGCGTGACGCTGCAGCAAGATAATGCACGCCCGCAACGTGGACGCCATGCATTGGCCTGCGGTTTACCCCGATCTCAACCCTATCGAGCACATATGGGATGTGGTCGGTCGGAACGCTAGGGCAAAAACCAGATTAGCAATGCTCGTCAGCGTACGCTGGCATTGCAGCGCGAATGGCGTAATCTGTCTAACGCCATGATCATGCGTTACGTCAGGTCAATGCGTCGGAGAATTACGTTAACCATTAGGGCGCACGGTGGGCACACTCGCTATTAAGAAATTTCGCACAGACTGTACACTTTAAATCAAAATGTGTCCTCTGAAATTTAACAAACGCGTGACAAACCATTTTGTGATTTTTTATTTCGACCCCTACCAAATTCGCAGATGAATTTTTAACAACTACGCATGCGATCAAAATTTCAAAAAATGACGTCGATCCAGAAATTAATGAACTTTATTTTGGCACTGGTTTTGGCCCTGTGACTCTTATATTTCTGGCAATTGTCACTTAAATAGGGAGGGACGTTTCGTTTTTTTGCTCAGTATATGATGGGCCAAACAATCACGTTTGACACCACTGGATGGTGTAACCGTCCATCATTGTCGCTTATTTATTACAGGGAAAAACATGTTTTGTTTGAGACATTAACGACTCTATTTCGTGGAAATATAGATGACCAAATAAATATACATTTTGAAAATGACACTAGTATGTACTTGTGAAATGAAATTATTACGTCAAATGTACCGGCGATGTGGTCGATCATGTGTATGCAGTCATCCAATATCGAAGACAAATGAGCGAGCTTTTGTTATGAAAACGATATACATAAACGGTGATATATCTTCTGTAGATGACGTCGGAAGTTGACGAAAATTTCTCTGAACATGTCAACGTTCGACGTCATTTACAGAAAATATCGTAAATATGTTTTTCATGAAATATCGCATATCTTCTTAGGTACACAATTACATGGCTTGTCGCAACAGGTCAGTTTCTTGCGACTGGAGAAGAAATATGACAGCGGGATATATCTAACATATACAGTAGAACCCCTCTGAACTGGACACAGAGGAAAGTTAGTTGAGCTTAATTTAGATATGTTACATTGAATTTACCTCCGGTAATGTCTGTTCATGATCACTAAGCAGCCACGCGTGTCTTGAAGTTTGCATATGTCTGTTTTACAGTGGAACCTCTAAACCGGACACCCTGTGGACCTCCCAGGGTGTCCGATTTAGAGGGGTTCCACTGTATATTAGTTTATATATAACTTGACAAACTGGCATAGACACACAACGTAAACAGTATCGCAGCGTCATTTGGCGATTTTGTTTGGAATGGCCCTTCTATAAATACATGATTATAATTATTTGCTGAAACAATTATATTGCAATACGTCATTACACACTCATAAATGTCATCGAAGGCTGGTTAAAAAACATTTCCCGCCACAAATAATACATTTTATTTAGAAAAATAAAATTCAAAAAGAGTGTAAGCGCACATCGCTTATGTAATAACGCACACAATCCCGTGCATTGACTAGATTCATTGTCAAATTTCTGTAAAAATAATGTATTTTCTGTGAAACTCGATATAACTGTCTAAATATCAGGATGTAAATTGGATAGGCGATAACTTTGTTGACAAGTCTAGTTATCACTGGTTATAGATGGTGATTAATACATCAATAGATGCGTCGTCTTTATCTAGTGATGTAACGCGTTTTCTCTTCCAAATGTAATTTATATTCTTTTTCCACTGAGAGCAATGCCACAATCTGAGCAACGAGTCCTAGTTTATGTGTGGCTGTGACTGGAGAAATACGGCGTATGTCATTGACATAATGACATGCATAGTTGACCTGGGGCCTGTTTAACTAAATTTCGTACACAAAAAGGGTATATTCAACTATATATCTAAGGTCCAATGAACTCTGAAAGAAGCCACCAAAGATTCCCCATCATCGGTTGATGTTGTCAAAATGGTTGTCAATTTTAGTTTTGCACGTACGAACTTCTTCGTCTTAATAGATGTAAGCCATATTTATCCAGTCCTCCAGCATATACTATCAATGAACGTAACGTCATTGCCACATCGTTACAAATATCACACAATGCACATTGTTTTGTCAGAGCGCGACCCACTAACATCTCGATATAAGTGATTGAATTCCGAACCGAACGGAGACATTAATTCCAGTATTGTGTGGCGGGCAGTTGTCACGCCATTGACGGCCACTGACCGGTGGATTATGTCTATTTGCACAAATATGAGACGCGCCATGTGATTGTGTACCTTCTGACATCTGCGTAATGGCATTATATACGTTTACAAAATTGACAGTATTTTTCATAAATAAAGTCAAAAGTTGACAAAATGTTCGGAGTATGTTGTCAACTTTTGACGCAATTTGCGAAAAGGTACATCACATATGGCTATAACTGCTAAAAATGGGCTTATGGCATTTGTGAATATTCAAACTCATGATCTAGCGCACTCATGAAACTTGATAAGGATTAAAACAATAAGTTAGTATTTCATTGACTAAATTGCGAATAGTGCAGGCCCTGATCAGACTGCGCGGATGCGCAGGCTGATCTGG
Organism: Conchocele bisecta; assembly: GCA_029237695.1. Taxonomy (NCBI): domain Eukaryota; kingdom Metazoa; phylum Mollusca; class Bivalvia; order Lucinida; family Thyasiridae; genus Conchocele; species Conchocele bisecta. The sequence continues at coordinate 66,069,310 of CM055267.1, forward strand.
GGTTGCACTGGTCGCATAACCCATTTCTCAAGTCACATCCACAAATAATTACCGTCACGCACCGAATTTCCGCTGGTTTTCCGTCCACGCGGGAATGGATTATAGTACATGCAACTGAATTGTAATGCCATTTACTACAAAAGATTCGTCCACTTTATGTACATTATCCCTGTGCTGATTGAAGAACAAGGTCGTCGTAATTACGAGGCAAATCAACTCGCTGGCAGCCTTGATAATAAAATAAACATATTCCTTCAGTGCCATTGGCCTTGGATTTTCACATGTGGAGTTATGGGAACCAAAGCACCACCAACATACACGCATTGTGGCACACTATGATTACAGTTGTTGAAGAGGTTGAGCAGTTATTGAGAAAACATCTTTAATGCATTTGGCTTACAAACAAGGTAATATTAATCCTTAGTGACATTGACCTTGGGTGTTCAGATGTGTGGTGTATGCGGAACAAAGCACGGCCCCTAGATTATGACCAACTATTATTAAACTCGGTGAAGGGGTTATTGAGAACAAAATCGTTAGCGCAATTGCGTTACAAACAAGGCGAACGTAAATCCCCAGCGACATCGACCTTGATTACTGATGCAAAACAAAACACATTCCCTGGACACACATTGTGGCCAAATATTATTAAAATCTGTGAACGGTTCAGAAGTTATTAAGAAATTAAATGTGTTACTAACGTCCGCACGTATGTACGCACGCACGCACGTACATGGACGAATATCATATATCTCGTATTGCATATTGACGAGGGAATAACAAACGTCCGTTAAAAGTGTATTGCCACGATTATTCGTACGCACTTTCCTACATTCGTAATGATGCATGTTATGAAGGTTCGATCTTTAATATAATACTGAACATTTGTAAGACCACTGCACACTCTTATGTTTACAGAAAACAATGGCAGCTGTTGATACGTCTGCTTTCCATCGTGTGCACGAATGTAGCTTCTTTCCGCTTCTTATGTGAAAGATACATTGTTTATCGTCTATACCAGTAGATCCTCTCACAGCCTGGTACGGACACACTATACTGAACAAATAAAGAAATGATACCGTTTTCAAATTCCGAACATTTGAATTACGCGCATTAATGTGCATAATCCGTGTAAATTCTGAGACGGGCCGACTCGCAGGAATAATTTGGGAACTAGATTGGTCAGTAAGCGAGGCTTACGGAATACGGAATACCCCCCGCGTGGGCCCAGGTACCCCTAAAATATGTAAAAAATTCCAAGTGTGTGGGCTTGTGACCTTGACTGGGATTAGCGCGAGCGGCATGAACGTGAATTTGTCATAGGGTGGTAGAGGTCCATTGGAGCAATGAGTGTGTGAAATGTGAAGCAGATCCGAGCAAGGAAATAGAAGTTATAACCGATTTCTCTGATGCTAAGTTTTGTAAAGGGACTACCGTATAACCTCGAATTAACGCCCCGGAGGCATTACATTTTACAAAAGGGGGGCGTTTATTAGCCAGTAAAAAAAAAGGTTATACGGTATGTATGTGACGCTGACCTCGAGATCAGCGGGGATTTGTCACAGCATATGAAATATTAAGAATTTTCAATGAAAGTTATAACATATTTCTCTGATGTTAAGTTTTGTAAAGAGACTAAGTATGTGACCTTAACCTTGGGATCAGCGGGGGTTGGACAGTCGTAGATTTGTCACAGCATGATAGTACAACCTTAGAGGAATGCACAAGTGAAATAATAAGAATTTTCAATGAAGGAAATAGAAGTTATAACTTATTTCTCTGATGTTAAGTTTTGTAAAGAGACTAAGTATTTGACCTTGACATTGGGATCAGCGGGGGTTGGACGGTCATGGATTTGGCAAAGCATGGTAGTAGAGCCTTACAGGAATGCATGTGTGAAATATTAAGCATTTTACATGAAGGAAATAGAAGTTATAACAATATTTCTCTGATGTTAAGTTTACGGACTAAGTATTTGACCTTGACCTTGGGATCTGCGGGGGTTGGACGGTCGTGGATTTGGCACAGCATGGTAGTAGAGCCTTACAGGAATGCATGTGTGAAATATGAAGCATTTTAGATGAAGGAAATAGAAGTTATAACAATATTTCTCTGATGTTCAGTTTACCGGACGCACGGACGGACGAACTTACATTTCGGACCTTAGGGGGTACTTGCTATATAAAAGATCAAAGGAAATACCCCGTAAGACACAATAGGCTTACGGGGTACGGAATAAGTTCCATTGTCTTCTATTGTCTTAGGCCACGCCCCCTACCTCATAAGTACCCTAATGTGTGCCCGGACGGACGGACGGACGGACGGACGTACGGACGGACGGACAACCTGACTCCAGTATACCCCCCACAACTCGTTGCGGGGGGTATAATAAGAAATACACGTACTATGTTTATATTGGGCTGGAGGTACATGTAGGAAAACATCTAAACAAATTTCCATCTAATGAGGTCACGTGACAATTTGTTAAAGCAACATAATATACGAATATTGTGTGTGATTTGAAAAACATAAATACATTGAAACTGTAAAGGCATGGGCACTGTCACTGACGAAAAAAATCAACACTGACATGCGATTGGCATTCGTCAATCGGGTTTTGACAACGTTTTGTCACAGGAGTTTAGGGTGTTCTTTGGACGACTATAGCAAGGCTCAAGAGGCGTTACGTGAACGCTGGAGACGTTCCATAATTGGTACGTAAAGGATGACCGTGTATGTTGGCGCTGCCAGCAGGTAGATGGATACGTCTTACATGATTGTGTAATTACTCCCATTTTGTAACAGCGGGTCAATCATTTTTCCAATCGCAGTCCACGTCGTGTATTTGCTATTGGAATTGTCTGTCTTTCAAAAAATTAGAAATAAAATCAGGGAGATGACCCTTCAGACCGAGGTAATGAAGGTCCATCATAATCCCATACCACGTCGTGTCATATGCCTTTTCTAGGTAAAACAATACGGCAACTATATGCTCATTGTTAACTAAACCGTCTCGAATGAATGCTTCGAGTCTAACCAGATTATCGGCAGCGCTTCTCTGGCGACGAAATCCAGACTGATACTCAGATATCAGTCCATTGGATTCCAGAAACCAGACAAGCCTATCGTTAATCATTTGTTCCATGGTTTTACAGACGCAGCTAGTAAGTGCGATGTGATGGTAACTTGATGGGTCGGTGTGATCCTTGCCCGGTTTGGGAACAGGTATGAATGTAGCTTCCCGCCATGAAAGCGGAAAAACGCCTTGTTCCGAAATGGTATTAAATATTTCAAGGAGGTTATCTAAGGAGTGTTCAGGTAAATGCTTAAGCAGTTGGTAGTGAATATCATCAGGGCCAGCTGATGTATCGTGTGCTTTCTCGAGGGAAGCTTTTAATTCCCTCATAGAAAAAGGAGCGTTGTAGTGTTCGGAATTGTCTGAAATGAAATTTAGTTTGTTTCTTGCTCAGATTTCACCTTCAAGAACTCCTCAGAATAATTTGTTGGATGAGGAGTTCTTGGAGAAGGTATCTGCTAATGTGTTTGAAATGTCTGCTTTGGAAGATACTGTATGTCCTGCTTTGTTGAGGTGATTGATAGAAGTCGATTTACCTTAACCGTTTATCTTACGAATCATGCCCCATGTTGTTTTAATTTTTGATCGAGAGTTCAACTTGGAGACAAACGATCTCCAAGTCTTTCTCTTGCTAGCGTTGATAGTGAGTTGAGCTTTAGCTCTAAAAATTATATGAGCATTTACATTTTCTGGTGTTGCTTGATTATTGATTTGACGAATAGTCTGCTTACGAGCAGTCATTGCCTCTTTGCATTCTTCGTCAAACTATGGTTTATTGACACGTTTGGGCTTTGCCGAGGTTTTTGGTATTATCTTTTCTGCAATATCGTGTAAAAGGGAAACGTAGTGGTGTTCTAGTGGATCTTCCGCATCTCGAAAGCGGTCAAAATCTAGTTCAATCATGCACATATATTACGAATGTGTCCTAATCGGCTTTATGTAATTTCCACCTCTGGACTATGTGAGTGGATGGTTGTCCATTACTCTGTAAGAAGACAGGAAAGTGGTCACTCCCGCATAGTTCGTCACCAACTTTCCACGTAAAGTCTAAATATAGAGAAGGATGCCACAGAGTTAAATCCAGAGAGGAATGGAATGGTGCTTAACGGCCCATCAACAAAAAAATAGTATCATTTAGGGCCAAGCAATGTATATGAATGTAATGGTGCTTAACGGCCCATCAACGCAAAAGAGCATCATTTAGGACCAAGCAATGTAGATGAAGAATAAAAATAATAGTAAAATAGTATGTTAGATGTGGTAGTCAATCAGATGATTAAGGTAAACATAGTAATATGATGAACAATATAAATCAACAACATGTATATAATTATAAAATTATAGAAATGAGAAACATGTATACAATGATAAAATTAAATTTTCCGATACAAATTAGTTTCATGGAGAAAGCGTAGCGAACCTTCAATGTTCTCCACCTGGAAGAGCTCCGCAAGTGAAGTAACATTGAAGTGTTTGCGTCGAATATCGGCAATGTCGATACAGTCCAGTAGGATGTGTTGCACGGTAAATGCTCTGTGGCATGGACTACACCATGGACGCGGCTCACCTTTGAGCATATACGAATGCGTTAGTCGTGTATGTACACTGCGCAATCGACTAAGGACAACTTCATCCCGGCGTACATGTCTGTAGCCAGGAGTCCATTCGCCCAGAGTCGGTTTCACAGCATGAAGTTTATTATCTGTGTTCAGATCCCACCGGGTCTGCATTGTATCGGAGATGAATGAGTTGATGGATGATTTAAACTCATTATAGCAAACAGGTAAATTAGAAGTCGGTAGCTCCAGGGCGGCAATAGCCTTGCCAGACGAAAGTAAAATATGGTGTAGCTCCGTGATTTGGCGGATAAGTTGATGTTCAAACTTCATGTTGTACAAAGCAGAAAATATCGAAGATTTGTCTGGAAGTCTGGATTGAAGATCTCCCTCGGGGACAGCGGCAGCAGCTGCTACCAGGTCCCAGTCATTTGAGCCATCAGTGAAAAGCGGAGTGTATGTATTGTATTGTATATGTCTTTAACTAACAAAAGTGATTTACAAATGGATGGATCAGTGATTGCTTTCGTGTGCTGACTAAGATCGAAGATCAGACAAAATGAAAGCTCGTGACGGTGGTTGTTTGGCGCTTGATAAGTGACATGCGCGCTAAAGTGAATAACACTGACAACGAAACGAAGAGTTTTGGCACATTTTTGGTATTTGTTTTTCCTATTAGGAACATGTAACACGGTTTTGAAGACAATCATGAACATATTTTACTTTAGACTCATAACTGTCATACGAGTATAAACTATGTACTCTCACGACCAAGTCACTATTTGTTTGAATTCCTGAAAATAAAAAATGGGGACATTTGACTATTTTCATTTTTTGTTTATTAAATTTGATTTGATTTTCTGATTAGTATGGTTTTACTTGTACACGAAACACAGACACTAAACACAGACACACATGCTGAAATACCACTGCAGTGTGTACGTATATATAATCATCATTATAACGCTTGTACCGTGTAAGCACAACTCCATATTCTTATCTGACATGCATTAATGATGAATTGTAATCAAGACGATATATTATGTCATTCTGACTCTGTCGAGACATAAACAAGACACAACAACACAAGCTGTAAGTCAGGAATGGGTATTAGAAGATCAATGTCTGGGATAACTGCGGGAGTATTATTGTATGTCTTCTTTCAATTTAGCCTGCACCATTGTAGCTTCTTCCTATTTCCTCTGTGACAGATATATCTTCTCGGTCAGTAGATAAGTGACATCTATATTTGTGGCTGGGGAAATGAATTGGGCTTATGAGCTTTGCGACCAGTGTATATCCTGATCAGCCTGTCCATCCGCACAGTCTGATCAGGATATGCACTGTTCGCCATTCCATCAATGGAACACCCGCCATGCGTTTAACAATGACAATCGTAATCAGGCTACAGGAGTGTGTTATTTGATCAGGAGCGTTACTGGCCACAAATCCCATTTCTCCAGTCACAGTGACATTTGCGCTACGATCTAACACAGCAGGGATTGTTACATGTGCGAACAATGTATCCACCGGTCATCTGATCTGGGCCTACAATGTTCATTATCCGATGGTCGAATTAACACACCATGCTTACAGCGAACGGACTATATTAGTTGTGTATTACGAGGCTGCATAAGTGCGCTGTATGGTCAGCATCTATATGGATCAAAATGTTAACAAGAAACGAGGCAATGTCACGAAGGCCAGGTTTTTTCCAAGCATAGACACTTGGATAACATAATTATACCCACTTTTTGCAGACTAGATGGCCGTGGCCTGCATGTCGCGCCTTGGGGCGAGGCATGGACACTAAACAAATAGATATAGTAGATGGATAAACTTTAACCAAAAAACTTTAACCAGACACACACAGACGTACGGACGGGCAGACGGACGTATGCCAAAATTCCGACGATATCGCGCTTTCCTCAAGCGGGCGCGACAATGATGATAAACACCCATGTGAAGTATCAAGGTAATGGGTGAAGCAGTTGCAGAGATATAGTACACGAAAAAACTTTAACAAATAACAAAAACATTCAAAGTAATTTGTCCTTGACATTGGGCACAGGGGCCGCACGGTTGGGGGGTAGAATGAAAATATGGATGATGATAAACACCCATGTGAAGTTTCAAGGTTATGGGCGAAGCAGTTGCAGAGATATAGTATAACGAAAAACATTTAACCAAAAAACTTTAACCAGACGTACGTTAAAAAGTTAACGTTGACAATGGCTAAGTCAATTACGTAGAAATAATAGGTGAAGGTAAACAAAAATGGTCACATGTTGGATAGTTGTATGTGGTGGGCACCCCTTGGTTATGAAGCTGTGAAAGTTTAGTGGTCCTAGGTGGTACAGTACCAAAGAAATGGACTTAAGCACGAAAACTTAACATTGTAAACGCGAAAACTTAACATTGATGAAAATGGCTAAGTCGACTGTGCGGAAAAAATGGGTCAAGTTCAAAAAAAGGTAACATGTTGGATAGTAATATGTGGTGGGCACCCCTTGATTATGAAGCTGTGAAAGTTTGGTGGTCGTAGGTGGTACAGTAACAAAGAAATGGACTCAAACACGAAAACTTAACATTGATTGTGGACGCCGCCCAGCCCGACCGCCGCCCCCGCCCGCCCGCCCGCCCGCCCGCCCGCCCGCCCGCCCGCCCGGCTTTCGCCAATCCAATAGCCTGGATTTTTTTCTCAAAAAACCTGGCTAAAAAGTTCAATTTTGTCACATCAGATCGTGGGCTACAAACCATTCAGTCGGCGAACTGTAAGTCGTACTTGTACGAGTAACATGTGCCATAAGAATACATATGGTACATAATGCATTCTTATGACCCAGTTGTAACAATCAGCATGCGACTTCGCAGGCATTTTTGGTGCATTTTCTTTTACATAGTCAACACACTGATTATGTAAAAATTTAACCATGAGCACCAATAGTGAATATGTGAACAATCTTACTACGTGTACCAATGTGCGAAATCACGGTGAGAAGTCCAGGGGCCTTATTTCAGTAGTGATACAAAAAATAACAAGCCATATTTCTCCAAACGCAGTCACACAATCGAACACATCAAACGTTTATCTGTAATAAGAATACAATCGTGACGGAATTCTGACCCAAATTATCTCTACTGACAGCCAAACAATCGCCGTTGGATTAACTGGTTACAAAGGTATGCCACGACCGGATCACACATGTTGGGACGGCACTGGCTCCACACTTGGTATATGTCCGCCGAGACCAGTAATGCTTGACTTTTTCTTTGAAATATATCTGACAAAACTGTACCTCAGGCCTATTGTCGTGATCCCGAAAAGCACACACATCGCCGGGTCAGATCAGGTCACGGCTCGCAATAACAATGAATAAGGTCAGCGAAAAATCCGTTAAGCCCCACTTGTTTATTCGATTACCTATCAAAACATACACAATTTGGATGGTCTTTGTAATGGCGCGTCACAATTATATAGTGAATATCAATATCAGCCAGTGTAACAAGCAGTCATGTGTTGCGGATCGTCTATCATAGACCATCCGTTTCCTTGTCAATTGCCCGCCGTTTGCCCACACAATATCAGTGGTTGGAATTAATTCCAAGCAGCCAGACAGCGCTGGAGTGACACTGTAATTGCTTTCGGTCAAACGAGCTGGTCGGTTTCATGTTTTATCCAGTCCGAACATCATATACGCCGACTGGGGAATAAAACTTGTATGTGGCTGTGACTGGAGAAATCGGGATTTGTGACCTATGTAGTTGCAAACGGTAACTCTTGCAATCTACTCAGGCACCGTCTGCTATGGACGATACGGGAGTAGATCGCAAGTTACTGTGTGCAACGACGACAGTGTAGCTCCTGATCAAATTGCACACTCCTGTTGCCTGCTAACGATCTAGATTACTTGTTAGAAGCATGTCGAGTGTTTCAGTAATGTAATAGCGAACAGTGCAGATACTGATCAGATTGTGCGGATGCACAGGCTGACCGGTATGTACACTAATCGCAAAAACCCATTAGCCCCATTTCTCCACTGACAGCCACATATAGTTGGTGCATGCGAAAACTGAGTTCAAAACGGTCATTTGTGTTAACTACAAACGGGATGTAAACTGAGAAAAGCTACTTTAAGACATGAACAACATATTGCCGGCAATGTTCCCATCATATGTTAACTCAGTAGAAATGGAATGGTGCTTAACGGCCCACCAACAGTTACACAAAACATTATCATTTAGGGCGAAGCAATGTAATTAAGAATAAAAATAAAAGTAAAATAGTATGTTAGATAAGATAGGCAATCAGATGACCAGAGTAACAATATAAATATGATGAACAATAGAAATGAGGAACATGTATACAACGATAAAATTATAGAAATGAGAAACATGTACACAATTTTTTCGATACAAGCATGTCTCATGAAGAAAGCTAAGCAAACCTTCAATGTTCTCCACCTGGAATAACTCCGCAAGTGAAGGAACATTGAAGTGTTTGCGTCGAATATCAACCAAGTCGATACACTCCAGTAGGATGTGTTGCACGGTAAATGCGTTGTGGCATGTGTCACATGGTGAGAAAAATGTGCTCCGGCCCGGGGCTCGAACCCGGGACCTTTGGTTTACCGTACCATCGCTCTAACCGACTGAGCTAGCCGGGCACGAATACACACTTCCTCCCCACAGTGAGTTACGTACCGTGACATACTCCCCCGCCAAATTAGAATTCGTCCCCGAATTATATATGTAATTCGTCTCTGAATTACGTGTTACGTACCGTGACACATGGAATACACCATGAACCCGGCTCACCTCTGAGCATATACGAATGCGTTAGTCGCATATGTCCAATGCGTAACCGACTAAGGACTACTTCATCCCGGTGTACATGTCTGTAGCCAGGAGTCCGTTCGCCAAAGTCGGTTTCACAGCATGAAGTTTATTATATGCGAGCAGATCCCACCGGGTCTGCATTGTATCAGAGATGAATGAGTTAATGGGTGATTTAAAATTATGATGACAGCAAACAGGAACATTAGAAGTCGGTAGCTCCAGGGCGGTCTTGGCAGCACTATCTGCCCTGTCATTGCCAGTGATGCCAGTATGACTGGGGAGCCAACGCTTATTTTTCGAGTTACCTCTACCCAGAGTAGAACTTTATGAAATTCATCGTAGAAACCGAATTCGCGTGTTAAAATTGCGTAAACCGCGACCGAATGCGTAATTTTGAAGATGTCCATGGTAACCGTAAATTCTCAGTGAAAAATATGGTGTAGCTCCATAATTTGGCGGGTAAGTGGATGCTCAAGCTTCATGTTGCACAAAGCTTGTAATGAAGATAATGAATGGGAAAATAAAATTAATCACTCAGTAGGAATATACATGCTACATAATACAATAAATGAATGGCGAGCCGTTTACACCCTGATGAAACTAATATACGCGGATGCGCTGGCTGATCTGTGGCTACGTTAGTCGCAAACAATATCGGGCACATTTCTTCAGCATGATACTATTTATATGTACCGGGTACAATGTATATATATATATATACTGTGTGGTAATAAAATAGCAATACTGCAGACGAAGAATGGAATGGTGCTGAACGGCCCATGAACAACGAAGAAATGCAGTGTCTCCCAATTGTATTTATATATTGAGATGGCGAAACTATAAAAGCTATTAAACACTTTGTATAGACGTCAAAACAAAACTATGAGGTTTGCAATAGAGAAAACTACACAAATGAATAGATGCCATGTTCATGAATAACAGGTTGCAGGCACATGTCAGTCTTCGAGGGAAGATCAAGATCAGTACATTCCACTTCTCATAACAATAACACAATGGTGAGTATCACAACAGTAACACAAGGTGGTGTAAGCTGGTGTCATAAATGCCTATTTCCTCAGCATACTTTTTGTAATAAAAAAGTTCGCGTTACGCTTTAATTTCTCTTGTAGTAAAGTGTTTGCGTGTTCATAAACATTATACCATATATCTTCTCACTCTTATGATCTATATTAGGCATCGACATGCAATACCCTGTGGAAGTGGTCGTGTCCCATTTACCATATACCCTGTAATATGTATTCCCCGATGCTATTGATAGACTTGAGCAACGAGACCTCATACGAGACAAACCATGCGATTTGCTATCTTATGTATGACTTTTCATGAAATATATTTACAGATGTGATGTTTTCTGTTGTAAGTGATGTTGAAAGTTGACGAAAATAATTTCATGAACTATTGCACATGTTTACAGATATTACTGGCGTAATTGCACCGCATATGACATGAAAAGTAGAAACTGTATACTAAATCCCAGTAGTATTTTGTATTATATCTTATATGTGATTGTGGGTGGAGAAATATGGCTTATGAGTTTTGTGATCAGCGTAGTTCTTGATCAGATACATGTAGCACACTCCTGTAGCCTGCCAGCGATTTATGGTGCATAGTTGAATATAATTGACTGGTGCGTAACGGCCCACCAACAGGAACTAGTATCATTTCGGGCCAAGAAATTTAGATGAAGAAATAAATATTTAAAGACACAATGTAGTAGGTTATATGTGGTAGGCAATCAAATTATTAGGGTAAAAATAAAAATATGATGAACACAACAGAAACGAGAAACATGTATAAAATGAAAACATTAGATTAGGTAGGCAATCAAATGATTAGGGTAATAATAAAAATATGATACACACAATAGAAATGAAGAACATGTATACAATGATAAAATTAGATTATCCGATACAAACTGGTTCATGGAGAAAGCTAAGCAAACTTTCAATGTTCTCCACCTGGAATATCTCCGCAAGTGAAATAACACTGGAGAGTTTGCGACAAATATCAACAATCGACAGTCGACGATATCGTTCATAGGTACATAGAATATCGCTATAATCCCCTTCTGTGTATCGGCAAGGGGGTAAACAAATAAAAACTTTTATAAATTAAATTTCTTAAATTTATAGCGCTGTGGAACCTTCTGTTTAATTACGGCGCTATTGTACCACCGCTATAAATATGCTGGGTAAGGCATGGTGTAGATATATAGAATACTAGATATATACACTGTATACGATAATAGAAAACGACATAAAGTAAAACATGAAACTTTTACTAGCTTATCTTTCTATGAGCCAAATGGTCACAGCTTGTGTGCAAAATATTATATATATTATCTATACTTGTGCTATATAATTATTATATAGCACAATTAAATATAGCACAAAACCCATACATGATAGAAACATAACACCGCTAATATTTTACAATTTCTTGGTCGTCAATTGCCCAAGAAAGTGACAGACACTGCAGCACAGGTTTGAGTCGTTGGACTCAATGGAGACCGAAGAGTCTCCCGACACTCCAACTCCCAAACCTGTTGTACCCCGCAAACGCATACTTTTAACTACATAAACATGGATAGTGTGGTAGAATTCACTTTTTGTCGGGTCCGAACTAATTCGGGAACGAAGTCGGGTTTAGCAAAGACAAATTATCACTAAATAAGTACCTGTTTCTGCTATTGTTGGTGTTAGCAAATGCATTAAAGTCTGTATTCTGTAAATCCATCGATATTTATCGATGACATTGACCTTTTATGTGGTTTAAACACCATTTTCTATTGTAAACATGTGCTTTTACAAAGCAAAATAAACACAGTCTTGACAGTCCGGAGATCCGGACTTGAATGAAACTGATTGGATGAAATTATCTGTGACTTACCAATGAAACGGTTCGTCCAAGCCAATTTCGGCATACAGAGGTCATTCGGGGTTAATCCTGTGTGCGAGCATAACAACTCTCGATTTTCGTTACTCGTTGGCAGATCAACTCTGCTAGAATTGGGGGGAGGTTCCAAACACCTCCAGGGGTTTAAGTTCACTAAAACATGAGGTTACTTTAAATCTCCTATTCAGGGCAGATCAACTCTGCTAGAATTGGCGGAGGTTCCAAACACCTCCAGGGGTTTAAGTTCACTAAAACACGAGGTTACTTTAAATCTCCTATTCAGGGCAGATCAACTCTGCTAGAATTGTATCGACTTCGATACCGAGCCTCAGGTAGGGAACCACCAAAACCACAATCCCTTTATTTTGGTTTCTTTTGACAAAACATTTAATTAGCTAAATCCACCCGATACTTAGTATTCTTTTCTATTATTTCCTGCTAATAAATACTTTTGTGAAAATGGTAAAATATTGAAATATAATTGATTTGCTTTTCCCTTTTAAATACTCTGGCCCTCTGGCGTAAAGAAATCAAGCCGGATTGCCCCATACCTGGGACAATCCTGACTGATAGTTGCAATTACGTTCGAGAGTCACCTATACTTTTCTCAGTCCCATTCAGTCACAGTACAGTCCCCCAGTTCCACTCCATCCACCCTTCACAACAGACCACAACATCCCCAGTCCCAGGGATAAATAGCGGATACCAACTTAAACAACAACGCGAAGTACATTCCCGACAGGGAGCCACACCCGTCCCTACCACAATAGTATTATCCAATGAACTGTCGAGGAATTAACGCAACCACATTGCTGTTTGTCTTCAAGAAACATTCCTGAAAGCAATTGCCTTTGAAATCAATGATATTATTCGATATAGTATGTTCATACATAAAGAAGTTTCAGTGCGAACGTGGTGAATTCTTTATATAAGTCGTCCGTTTTCTTGTTGTTGTTCAATCAAAACGGTTTGTTTGTTATACCAATGACGAAGAAAGCGAACGGTTAAATGAATATATTCTCATAGTGATACAGGTCAGCATATTGATTTTAATAATTCATGCTACTGGTGAACGTTATTCGTATCCGTTCCAGCGAATTGTGTCACATTCAAAAACACACCAAGAAAAGTGTAAGCCACATGGAGAACATTATTCGTTCGAGTTATAAGGTGAGAACCGTTGTGTGTATTAGTTAAAGTACATTGGTTTAGAGTTATGATATTTAAACATACCGAGCGCGTAGCCCGAGGCGGGATTAAATATCTTAACGATAACCAGTGGGCGTTAATTGTATTGTAGCATAGCGCAGCCCACTTGTCAATCAATTGATAACCCACCAGATAATGTTGCACCTATTGACACCATTGAAAGCATGTTGATACATTTTTCATTGATGATTTATGACGTTTTCCATCAATAACGATCTATACAGATTGTTAGGATTATATTTTTTTAATTTCAATGACAGAATGGCGAACAACAGGATTGATCTTGGACACTAGGTGTTGATGTCAACGCCTAATGTTCATCACTTTATACGTTCTTGGGAGACCAACAGCGCTGGTAATAGAACGTCCAAAGACGGCCAAGTTTTCGAGCCTCCATTACCGGCTACTTTTACACGTGGACATTATGCGTTAATGTCAACACCTAGTGTTCACTAGCTTCAAAAGTCCATTGGAGATCGAGGGTACGAGTAATAAAACGTCCACAATGGAATGGTGCTTAACGGCCCATCAACACAAAGGAGTATCTTTCAGGGCCAACTCAGATCTTCCGATACAAGCTGGTTTCATGGAGAAAGCTAAGCAAACCTTCAATGTTCACCACCTGGAATAACTCCGCAAATGAAGTAACATTGAAGTATTAAGTTACCGGAGCCTGCAGTGTCTGCTTCTATTCACACGTGAACGCTCAGTGTTAATGTCAACGCCTAGTGTTCACCATTTTAAAACAAGAGGGCCATGATGGCCCTAATTCGCTCACCTGACTCCGTGAACACCAGAGGAGAATGTGACATCGAGTTCATATGCGCTTTAAACAAATTGTGTTATTTTTAGATGGCGGTCATCTTGGATTAAGCGACGACTCATTTTACCAAATCTGAAAATGCTTCACCCAAGGATCATAACTTACTATGAAGTTTGGCCAGTATCGGCCATGTGGTTCCTGAGAAAAAGACGTTCAAAATCTCGAATAAATGGACCTTTTGGCGGCCTTCATGGATGATATAATCATCCGATTCCGACAAACATTGCACCAGAGCAATCGCCTCATCGATAACTTCAATTTGATATATGACATGAGCATATTCGGTCAAAAATAAAGTTTGACCCCAATTTGACCCCACGGGCCACGCCCATTTTTGACCCCGGCGTCACCATTTTAACACCTTTGAAAGAGCACTCTACGTCGATCATTCCTACCAAGTTTCGTCGAAATCCGGCTGGCGGTTCATGAGAAAAAGATGTTTTAAGAATTTCTGCTATTTTTAGACGGCGGCCATCTTGGATTAGCGACGACCTCCGTTTTAACAACTGAAATGGCTTCACCCATGGACCATAACTGTGAAGTTTGGCCACCATGGGCCATGCGGTTCGTGTCAAAGAGAATTTTGAAATCTCTAATAAAAGAACGACATTTTGACCTTTCGGCTGCCATCTTGGATGACATGACCATCTAATTTCGACAAAAAATGTACCAGAGCAATCGCCTCTGATACCTTCGATTTGATATAGACATGACCATATTCGTTCAACTTTGAAAGAGCATTGTACATTGATCATTCCTGCCAAATTTTGTCGAAATCCGGTTGGCGGTTCTTGAGAAGAAGATTTTTTAAGAATTTATGCTATTTTTAGACGTCGGCCATCTTGGATTAGCGATGACCTCCATTTTAACAAAAATGAAAAGGCTTCACCCATGGACCATAACTTTTAAGTTTGGCTACCATGGGCCAAGCGGTTCATGTGAAGAAGAATTTTGAAATCTCAAATAAAATAACGACCTTTTAACCTTTCGGCGGCCATCTTGGGCGACATAACCATCCGTTGATACCTTCGATTTGATATATAACATGACCATATTCGGTCAAAAATAAAATTTGACCCAACGGGCCACACCCATTTTTGACCCCGGGGTCACCATTTTAACAACTTTGAAAGAGCATTGTAAATCGATCATTCCTACCTAGTTTCGAAATCCGGTTGGCGGTTCTTGAGAAGAAGATTTTTGAAGAATTTGTGCTATTTTTAGACGGCGGGCATCTTGGATTACGTAATAACATAATTTTAACAGTTTTTGTCGCGCCTGCTTTAGCAGAGGCGCGACTATAGTCCGCGCTTTTTCCGTCGTCGTCGTCGTCGTCCGCGTCGTCGTCGTTCGCATCGTCGTCGTCCGGTTTTTTATAAGGCAAATGCGTTAAAGTTATTGTTTTTTCACAATATCTCTTTAACCCCTTGCCAGACATTGATAATATTTCACATCAATGTTTGTCTAAGGATGATGCTTCATTACGCACACCCCCACATCCAAATTATCAAGGTCAAGGTCATTTATTTACTTGTAATGTTCACCGGTTTTGTAACAGAAATACGTCAAAGTTATTGTTTGTTCACAATATCTCTTTAACCCCTTGCCAGACTTTGATAATATTTCACATCAATGTTTGTCTAGAGATGATGCTTCATTACGCACACCCCCACATCCAAATTCTCAAGGTCATTTATTTACTTGTAATGTTCACCGGTTTTGTAACAGAAATGCGTTAAAGTTATTGTTTTTTCACAATATCTCTTTAATCCCTTGCCAGACATTGATAATATTTCATATCAATGTTTGTCTAGGGATGATGCTTCATTACGCACACCCCCACATCCAAAGCCTGAAGGTCAAGGTCATTTAGTTACTTGTAATGTTCACCGGTTTTGTAACAGAAATGCGTTAAAGTTATTGTTTTTTCACAATATATCTTTAACCCCTTGCCAGACTTTGATAATATTTCACATCAATGTTTGTCTAGGAATGATACTTGACTACTCACACCCCCACATCCAAATTTTGAAGGTCAATGTCATTTATTTACTTGTAATGTTCACCGGATTTGTAACAGAAATGCGTTAAAGTTATTGTTTTTCACAATATCTCTTTAACCCCTTGCCAGACTTTGAT
This sequence comes from Conchocele bisecta, assembly GCA_029237695.1. Lineage (NCBI taxonomy): Eukaryota > Metazoa > Mollusca > Bivalvia > Lucinida > Thyasiridae > Conchocele > Conchocele bisecta. Next base: position 66,085,868 of record CM055267.1, read on the forward strand.
AATATTTCACATCAATGTTTGTATACGGGTGATTCTTCACTATGCACACCCCCACATCCAAATTCTGAAGGTCAAGGTAATTTATTTACTTGTAATGTTCACGGTCAAATGCCTCGGCAGGCGCGACACCGCTTCTGTGGCGGAATTATTGTGTAATCCCCCTACCTAAGGACCATGACCATGAAGTTTGGTGACTATAGACCCAATGGTTACCGAGAAGACGTTTGCAAATGTTCACGGACGGACGGACGGACGGACGACGGACGGGCGGACGGACGTTAAAACATTTGGGAGTTATGAGCTATTTGTTCTTTAAAAGATCAAAGGAATAGCTCCTAAATTTCAATAGAATTACGAGCTAACTGAATAATACAAAGGAACCTTTTGTTCCTAACCCCGCCCCTAAGCTCCTAAACCCCCGATGTTGTCCCGGACAGACGGACGGACGGACGGACGACGGACGGACGGACACATTGCGGTAACAATAGCTGACATGAGCTTTGCTATGAAATTGGCTACGCTCTTCGGAGACCAACGGTACTGGTAATCAAACGTACATAAATGGTATAAGTTACTCGAGCCAGCATTTTCGGCTTCTTTTCACACGTGGACACTAAGCGTTGATGTACAATATATGGTTCTACAATGCGTGTCGGAAGACACAACCATCAACGCATATTTTCCCAAAAAATATGCAAACACATAATTAATCAACGAGAATGTACAACACTATCGTCTTCCGACAAAACAATGTCCTCAGAAAATATATACACCTCTATGTTAATTGCAAGCTATGTACCAGGTGTTTGTGTTTCATCAGAATAATAGCCCCAGTACATGTGACTAATAAATATCTGCAAATGTCCACATTTACACATGACCAGAACATGAATGGAATGGAATGGTGCTTAACGGCCCATCAACACAAAAGATAATCATTTAGGGCAAAGCAATTTAGAAGAAGAAAATAATAGTAAAATAGTATGTTAGATGTGGTAGTTAATCAAATGATTACGGTAAAAATAAAACCATGATGAATATTATAAATGAGCAACATGTATACAATAATACAATTTGATTTTCCGATACAAGTTGGTTACATGGAGAAAGCTACGCAAACCTTCAATGTTCTCCACCTGGAATAACCTTGTGAAGTAACATTGAAGTGTTTGCGTCGAACATGTCGAATATCGGCAAAGTCGATACAATCCAGTAGAATGTGTTGCACGGTAAATGCGCTGTCGCATGGAATACACCATTGACGCGGCTCACCTTTGAGCATATACGAATGCGTTAGTCGTGTTTGTCCGAAAGCGCAATAGACTAAGGACAACTTCATCCGGGCGTACATGTCTGTAACCAGGAGTCCATTCGCCTAGAGTCGGTTTCACAGCATGAAGTTTATTATCTGTGAGCTGATCCCGCCGGGTCTGCATTGTATCGAGATGGAGGGTTTAAAATCATGACAGCAAACAGGAAACTTAGAAGTCGGTAGCTCCAGGGCGGCATTGGCAGCACCATCCCGCCCTGTCATTGCCCTTGGTACCAGTATGACTGGTGAGCCAACAAAAAATGATGTTCTTGCCAGACGAAATTAAAATATGTTATAGCTCAATGATTCGCGGATAAGTGGATGATCAATTTTCATGTTGTACAAAGCTTGTAGTGAAGATAGTGAATCAGAAAATAAAATAAATTGCCTTCTAGATATTTCCGCAAAATCAAGAGCAAGCAAAATTTCCCTGAATTCCGCAGAAAATATCGAAGATCTGTAGTCTAGTTTTGAGCGAACATGTACGATGTAGAGGCAATGCAGCACCTTTCGGTCTGCACCCCAGTCATGATTTACTACTGGATTTAAAAGTCAGTTTAGGATAAAAGATAAGAGTAAGAAAGTTATGTTCCCGAACAACTGGGATAGGTTGTGTTCCCAGTTTAAGTTCGGCATCAGGTGAATTTAAACCCGTTTTCTGTGGCCCACTTGTTAATTTTATTGAGGCCCAGTTGTAATTGGCACACACTATTTTGCAATAATATGTTCTTTTATTTGTAACATATCAGAACACCATCGACACACAACGAACAGTCAACACCTGGTTGCAGGCATTTTACAATGTAATTGAGTTTAAAGTCAAACAGAGTAACAGACAATACTTCCCTGCGGCACACCCATTTCCTGTTCGTGGGGATCGGTAAGGGTTGTACCGACTCGGACATGGAATTGGTGTCTTTCAAAATATTATAAATAAAATCAGGGAGATGACTCTTCAGACCAAGGTCATGAAGGTTCTTCATCATACCATACTTCCACGTCGTGTAATATGCATTTTCTAGGTAAAAATACGGCAATTATATGCTCATTGTTAACAAAACAGTCTCGAATGAATGCTTCGAGTCTAACCAGATTATCGGCAGTGCTTCTCTGGCGACGAAATACCGAATGATATCCAGATATCAGTCCATTGGATTCCAGAAACCAGACAAACATTCGTTCCATGTATATATAATGGTTTTACAGACGCAGCTAGTAAGTGCGATGGGACGGTAACTTGATGGGTCGGTGTGATCCTTGCCCGGTTTGGGAACAGGTATGATTGTAGCTTCCCGCCCTGAAGGCGGAAAGACGCCTGAAAAACGCATTGTTCCCAAATGGCATTACATATTTCAAGGAGGCGGCTGTCTAAAGAGTGTTCAGGTAAATGTTTTAGCAGTTGATAGTGGATATCATCCGGGCCCGCTGATGTATCATGTGTTTTCTCGAGGGAAGCTTTTAATTCCCTCATAGAGAAAGTAGCGTTGTAGTGTTCTGAATTGTCTGAAATGAAAATTAGTTTGTTTTTCTCTTGCTCAGATTTCACCTTCAAGAACTCCTCATAATAGTTATTATATGAGGAGTTCTTAGAGAAAAGGTATCTGCTAAAGTGTTTGAAATATCGGCTTTGGAAGAAATTTTATGTCCTGCATTGTTGAGATGATTAATTGAAGTCGTTTTACCTTTACCATTTATCTTACGAATCATGTCCCATGTTGTTTTTATTTTAGATCGCGAGTTCAACTTGGAGACAAAAGATCTCCAAGTCTTTCTCTTGCTAGCTTTGATAGTACGTCCTCGGATTCTGAATGGAATAAGAAAATAGAACCAAAAAATAGTATGAAATAATAAATTACTGTTCGCGGTTATTTATTTATTTTACATACCGCTTCATACATGCATACACATGGATTCCATCACCTATCATTTCCACATGGTTATGAAAAACAAAAATCAGTAAAGTGACGGATGAATCTGAACAAGGGTTGTCAGAAAATAATTCTAAGTGACTGGACAACGCTCCAGATAAGCTGCGTATTGGCAATGTTACTTTAAAAACTGGTTTAACTACCTAAAGCTCTGTTTACAATACTGTTTGTATACCCAAGTATTGAAATACCCAATTGAAATATAAAATACCCGATTTATTTCAGAAGTATTGCGTAATGGTAACCAATATGTAATTCCTTATCTGCACCCCGGACTCATTTGACCTTCACCTTCAGCCTACGGGCCGAATGGGTGGGGCATAAATAGAATGGACATATGGGTAATGATTCAGAATCATATGAAGACAATGGGATATAACTTTAACATACATTTCTCAAGGTCACTTGACCTTCAAGCATATCAAGTTTGAGGCAAATCCAACCTATGGTTACGGAGATAGTAGGCATCAAAAAACTTGGAATGGAATGGTGCTTAACGGCCCATCAACACAAAAGAGTATCATTTAGGGCCAAGCAATGTAGATGAAGAATAAACATAATAGTAAGAAAGTATGTTAGATGTGGTAGGCAATCAGATGATCGGGGCAACAATATTAATATGATGAACATGTATACAATAATAAAATTATAGAAATGAGGAACATGAAAACAATAATAAAAATCAGATCTTCCGATACAATCTTGTGTCATGGAGAAAGCGAAGCAAACCTTCAATGTTCTCCACCTGCAGTAACATTGACGTGTTTGCGTCGAATGTCGGCAAAGTCGATACAGTCCAGTAGGATGTGTTGCGCGGTAAATGCCCAGTGGCATGGAATACACCATGGACGCGGCTCACCTTTGAGCACATACGAATGCGTTAGTCGTGTATGTCCAATGCGCAATCGACTAAGGAAAACTTCATCCCGGCGTACATGTCTGTAGCCAGGAGTCCATTCGTCCAGAGTCGGTTTCACAGCATGAAGTTCATTATCTGTCAGCAGATCCCACCGGGTCTGCATTGCATTGTATTGGAGATGAATGAGTTGATGAATGATTTAAAATCATGATAGCAAACAGGAAAATTAGATTTGTCTGGGAGTCTGGATTGAAGATCTCCCTCGGGACAGCGGCAGCAGATCCTACCCGGTCCCCGTCTTTTGAGACATCAGTAAAAAGCGGAGTGTATGTATTGTATCTGTCTTTAACTTCAAGAAAACATGTTTTAAAAATAGATGGATCAGTTGTTGCTTTCGTGTGCTGACTAACAAGGCAAAGCTTGGACACACATTTGGACAGACAGGGTGGCGACTATATGTATCCTGGGGTGCATACCAATGTATATCAGTATGTGCGAACTAATAATGATGGGCGATATCAAGGACTATGGCATCTGATAATTTATTTATTTAATGGTGTTTAACCCATTACATGCGGAATTCACTTTGATGTGTATACAAATATTGAAATATTTTCTATTTTTCTTATTTCTTAACCAAATGTTGTGTACATGTATATGTTGTGACCACTGATTGGAACCGTCTCGATGAGATGGTTCAAATGGTGGTCATCACATATACCGGTACATCCAATGAGAAATACAGACATTATTTTAAATTTTCCGTCAGAAAAGTTGTGTGTCTTCAGAATGTAACGATTGGGATTCATCTTTACCGGAATCCCGACCGGAGACATTGTCTGGCCCTCACGTATGTCGTTGGCCTACTTGTACGAGACAGTTGAATCTCGTTATACCCCTTATAAGTGAGTCTTACGATTATTTGTAATCATATTACTTTTAGGGGAAGGGGCCAAGTGACTTTGGTGCGGTATGGACCTGGCACCAAGTCAGGTTATTCCAACTTAAAGGAAAAAATAGGCGGGCAAATAACTAACACAGACTAATTGACGGAATTACTTTTAAAATTAATTAATTTAAGGCCGGACACAGGGATCAAATCCTGTATTACACCTGTATGTCTTGTGGGAAACGGAAACGTATACAAACGTGAACTGAATATTTTCATTAAGACAAACATATTGTCCACACACGTCCATACGTCTGAGAGATGAAGCTGTGGGAACGTTGAAAGGTAGCACCAAAGCGGACTTGTATTTAGGCCAAAAGCTGCAACGAAAGTCGCCATATTTGTCAACCCCTGCCGGAAAGAGTCGTGCCATAGTGACCAGTAGACCGATCCATACAAATTCTCCAAAGAATTCCATCTGAAATGTTATTGAAAGGGCTTCAATTTATCTTGTATATATATATATATATATATATATACCCCCCCTATCTGAGAAAAGAATCCTTACAACAATTGTGAACAGAGTTACACCAGATTAGCGAAATATGAATGTCCACACCTTGCAGATTCTTTTTGTATATTTTAGTGCGCAAAATGTAAATGATATTCAGCACATGCTTTTACGTTGATTGTGGTGTAGCAATATAGTGCAACCGGTTGCCTATAAAGCAGACAACGTGGCACACTGTTTGCTTTTTGCAGCTCCACTAAGTAAATGTTCAACTTTATTACAGTATTTTCACTACTCAATTTGAAAATCAATCAGTATTTTGTATTCACACGTTTGATAATGAATGCGTATTCTGCTAAAATAAGTGCGTAACATACGCGAATACGCACCTTATCTGGAGCTCTGGCATATACATGTACACATCAACGAGCATCATACCTAGTTTGAAATTAACAAATGATCAATCGAGCCTCAGTCTCTGAGAAATATCAATCGTAATAACGATCACCATGATATATCGTTAGATCAAATGGGGTCCAATAAGTGAATGGCAACACTTGCAGATCCTGGGCAGAGTGCACAGATGTTGTGAAGATTTGAGTGGACACAGGTTGCATAGGCAATACCCCTGGTTTTAGCACATTTGGGCACATACTACATTGTAGGTAGCTACATGTAATATCAGTGCATATGGCATCACAAGTTTTCGTGTGTGAATACAATAAAATAGGATTACAGGAATATCTGCACAACATAACAATGCTATGAACATATTATTGAATTAGCCAAAAAAATATCCCACCGCATAGGCTGTATAGTAAAAGTAAAATGCTGCTCTTTATCAGGCAAGACGTTATTTAGTTATTACATCCTGTTTCAGATCCAGCTGACTAAAACCCGAAGTGGATGCGTCCGATCTGCATGCACATATATTCGTCAAAGCTACTACAAAGACGCATTAAAGTGTCTGAAAAACAACAGCATCTCATTCAGAAGTTTGAAAACATCTGTCGATGAACTGATACAAAAGGAGCTAAGACTCTTAGTGAAACAAAACTCCATTTGGAACGTAGATACACAAAACTCCTTATTTGCAGCATTGGAGGAGCTTACCTGGGACATTGGATGAGACACGCCGATACTGCCCAACAATGTCGGCTGTCCTCGAAGGGATGTTCAGCACACGAGCTGGGAAATTCTTCGAGGACGAAAACGGCCGACCAGTTTGAGACCAATTGTTAGCACCGTAATTGGCTGGACAGTATTTGCACAACAGCCAAGAAACGTGAACAGGGGCGCCGGAAGCAAATACATATTGGGGAGGCGAATGTCGGTCGACCCGAGCGAAGCGAAGGAGTGGTAGAGGGTCTGGGGGCATGCCCCCTCCCCCCCCCCCGAATTTTTTTTAAATTCTAGATGCCATTTCCTGCATTCTGAGGCATTTAAGATACAACTTTAATAGGTATCTCATACACATTTTTGTAGATTTTTATTTTTTTTCCAAAATATTGGGGCGGCTGCTGCCGCCCATGCCGCCCTAGCTACGGCGCCTCTGATGAAACTGTTGAAACAAATGACTTCACTGGAAATGTGGTTGTCTGGTTGTTGCAGAGATGTAAGTATTATGGAGAAATGGGACCTATGGCTTATGTAACCAGTGTAGCGCCATATGCGCAGCCTGATCAGGGCCTACACTATTCACCATTTATTCAATTAAACGCTCTTACTGGTTGAGTTGATTATGTATATTTATCAGGCTAGATAATTAGGAGGTAGACTGATAGTGCTGTAGTAGTACGGCCATGGCATAGTAGGATAACCAAACATGTGTACTGCCTTGCGGTACAAACCAGCTTTTATAGCGACGTGGTAGAGTGTTCGTCTCTCACGCAGGCGGCCTGGGTTCCCCAGCTGCCGACAAGATATTTTTCACTTTATACACATTCCCTCCTACTACATTCCCTCCTACTACAGTCCTATTTCATCCAGTCAAAGCCTCAAATATACATGTACATGGTGTTCTCTGCACGAGATGTGCCTGTAAGTATACATGTACATACACCGTATATTGTCAGGAAAAATAAACATTCATTGACCATCACCGGACATGCTAATTGGCATTATTATACACTGTACTTTTTGGATCAAACGTGAATTTCCACTCTTGATATCAGGGATGATAAACATTTCTCCTTAAATTAACTGAACCATTATATATTTTCACTATTTATTTTTTGATGTGTTATGATGTAATGATAATACTTTATAAGCTGCTAAAAAAAATGAAGTAACAATCAGTACACGATTACTTCGAACAACCAGTGAACAAAACAAGGTAGCAAGAAACGAGCCATGAAAACCCACTAGATCACGCCCTGAAGGATTCTACTCTTATTTCCCCGATTGTCTGCTGGTTTCTAAGTATACTTACTAATTAGGGTTAGGGATACGTTGTAAACATCATACAGTTACTTGCTATTCGCCCATCTGGTATATTCCGTGTGAAAACCAGAAACAAATATAGCGTTGTTAAAGGTACAGGCCCAGCACAAAATGTTCTTTATATCAGAGACATCCTCATCTGTTTCATTGAACCATTACCCCACGTATTGACTGGCATTATTATAAATTTCATATCAGACGTAAATTTCCACACAGTAGCCGATTTCACCAACATTGCAAAGTATACTTTTCTAGCGAATTATACTTTGAGGGAGTAATCAATAAATCATTTATTTTGCCTGAAATGCATTATTTCATATTCTAGAACTAACGACTTCATATATTTGATGATTAAAAGTATTCATAATTATTTTATAGAGTATATTCCATGGTAAATTATGAATAGCTGGAAATAATACACGAGTGTGCGTCGGCTTCCGCTTAAGCAACGAGTGATCGTAGCGAACGAGTTGCTTGCACGGTGGAATATCCTATTTATTACACACGTCCACGGCGGATATATATGCGCATTTAGTCTAGTTTTTATATTATATTTATATTATAATCAATGAATTGTGATGTGCGCATGAATAGTTATAAAATGACGTGTTTTCCCGCGTTTTGACTTTACGTTGTGTGACGTCAAATGTAACGTCATGTAAACTTTTTGAAATCCAAATTACGCAGCTGTTTCTATAAACCAGATATATTTGAGTGTATGTTTGGAATGTGTTCACATTAACGTTCTAGATTAGTCGAGACCCTTTCCAGATTTTCAAATAACTTTATTTTGACTTATTAAAATTAAACATTTTGTATTTTAGCTCGTGGTTTCCAAGAAAACAGGCGCGCAATTACGGGTGTTCTCTTCACGTTGCATTATTTGTAAGGAGTTGACTACTGGTTTTCTCTCACAGCGAAACCCGTGCAAATAATTTGCAAGAGTGTAAAATGGCTGTGATAATGTAATAAATTCATTATAATCAAAATTTATCCTAAACTTGATTTTTTTTATCTCAAAGTATACTTTGCTAGAAAAGTATACTTTGCAATGTTGGTGAAATAGGCTACTGATATCAGGGAGCTACAGCAGTAGTAGAGATGGAATGTCAACTATTTCTACATTTAAAACTACCATTATGAGTGTCGAATTTGTAAATGTTTCATTACCGAATTAGCACATATAAACTAAAGAATAAAGCACACAGTCTGAATTATTTAATTATATATTTACATCATAGTCAATGTTTTGTCTAGACATAGCACTATGGCTTTACTACCGATAAATATGTTCACAGACATAGAATTAATGTCTATGATCTGTTGAATCTGGTGAATGCCTAATCTCTTTCACACGACATAGCATCTCGTTTGAACGACATAATCAGGCAATATAATAGCAGATATTATAGACCTTGAGCCAGCAATAACCCCCCTCCCCTTGTGGGATTTTTGGTGAGTATGATTTTCGGATTCAGTAGCCAACAATAACAACAATACATTTTATTCACTCTAAGCCACATACGTGACACACGAGGTATACAATAGATTACATAATACAACGATGGGTAAAAATACAAAATGCATATGTATAAGCTCACTAGTCATTATAACCATAAAGCATTTCTTATAAAAATAGCTAAATTTCTTAATTGCTTTCCAGATTTTTTCTCAAATAGCTGTGCGAATTTTAAAATATTTGGTCTTCTAAAATAAAATGGCTTGATATACCGTTTTCGAACTTCATCATAGAAGCGGCACTCGAAAAGGAAATGAAACTCGTCACCGAGAGCACCAGCGCCACATTTGTTGCAGACCCTGCTTGCTCTCGGCACACCTGTCCATCTACCAGTTTCGACCGCCAGTCTATGATTACAAGTTCGAAATCTGGTCAATGTTTTTCTTAACCTTTCCGTGAGATTAATTAAATATGTTTCTAATCCAAACTCTGTTTTAAAGATTCTATACGTAATTCCACGTGAAGATGAATCGATGCTGGTGAGCCATGACTGAATAAACTGGTTCTGAAGCTGAGTCCTGGCGTAGTGGCTCAGCCAGATAGCATTAACATCGTTCTGGCTAAGCCATACGCCAGGAACTCCAATTTCAGTTAAAATAGATTTAGCATTCTGAATCCATCGGAAATGAGTCACATTTGCTTCATGTTGTGTATATAATAACTTATACATAAGAAACAATAATTTACTCTGCTTCCCTGAAACTAATTTTGCCCAAAACGAAATAATTCTACATTTAATGTCAATAATAAGCGGAAATTTGCCGAGTTCTCCATAAACCATGAAATTTGGTGTGGATTTCTTTACCCCCAAAACAGTTTTACAAAATTTCAAATGAATTGTTTCTATAGCCGAAATGTTTTCAAATCCCCAGATTTCACAGGCATAGCAGAGAATTGGAGTGATACATTGATCAAATAACTTAAGCTGACAGTCTACTGGAGTTGACAAGTTGTTAATCTTTCTAAATAGGCCGAAAAGAGCTTTGGATGCTTGGTCAATCAAATGTTTCTTAGTCTTATGAAAAGTTCCGTTTTGTGAAAAAACATTTCCCAAATATGTAAAGTGGTCTACAATTTCAATTGTGTTATCGTTATATGTAAAGGCTATCTTTTTTGATGATTTACGTTTTTTGAAAATCATAATTTTGTTTTTTGATGCGTTTACTTCCAATTTCCACTGAATACAGTATTGATGAAAATAATTTAGAGCATCTTGTAGGCCAGTTTCTGTCTCAGACATGAGAATAGTGTCGTCAGCGTATAATAACAAGAATAGTTTAACATATATATCTAGATGTTGAAACATGTCAGATGTAACCGATTGTAAATCTACAATACCGCATACATTGAGAAAATCTTCAAGGTCGTTCAAAAACATGGCAAACAAAAATGGTGACATATTTTCACCCTGCCTGACACCCACCATGCATATAATTGCATGTAAAGTAAAAATGTTATCAGCCGTACTATGTCCTTTCCGAAAACCAGCCTGTGCCTCAGTTATAAGCCCATTCTGTTCAGCATATGTTGTCAACCTATTTGTAATTATAGAAGTGAATACTTTACCAAGACAGCTAACTATTGTTATTGCCCTATAATTGTCAGGATCATGCCTTGAGCCCTTATGCTTATAAATTGGTATTATATGACCTTCGAGCCAATCATTTGGTACAGCCTATTGTCTATCGAACCTGGTTGTCTGCGCTCAAAAAGCCGCTGGATGAACAAATGGCGGCAATTTTCCAAGATGGCCGCCACACAGTATTATATGTTTTTATTAAGGACTGTTAACTTTCAGTCTGATCACTATTAACCGGGTAAATTGCTATAATTAACTTACAAATCAATGTAAAATGATTTAGAATACATCTTAAGTACAATTACATCAGCAAATGGCAATATATTTCAAAATGGCTGCCGAAATAGACTGTTTTACAAAATTTTTCTATGAAGCGTGTGCTGTTACAAACGATTATGTACAGACATTCATAAAGTTGAAATACATATACATATGTATTCCCTCCAAAATAAATGGAAAATACAGGAGATAGTAGAGAATAGTAGGTTAGTGCCGTGAATGGGGAAAATATCTGGCGAGGCTTAGGAAACTTGATGGGCGAGGCTTTGCCGAGCACATCTTGTTTCCGTGCCTAGACATATATTTGTTCGCATTCACGGCACTAACTTACTATTCTATTTATCCCGTCAACATTATAAAATAGCATTTAAATCAACTTAATTTACTAGTTAATTTAGCCTTCAAAGGCCAGATAAGTTAGAACCGAATTGCATCAAACGCTCCCTGGCGCTCAGGACATAGTTCGATAAAGTTTGGTTGTAAACTCCCTTAATCAACATTTATGCCAGTAGTATATAAGAGTCACAATGATACCATCACCCTCTGGAAGGCACCGGCTACGCGCGGCGCCCCCCACCGCATGGTGGTATCATTGGTGACTCTTATATACTACTACCGCGAGACCATATATTTATGACATGAGAAGATACACCCTATTAGAGATAAGAATCTCTATGTTATACTCAGTATATATATACAACAATCTGTCATACATTTATTACGAATAAAATAACAACTGACACCCTATTAAAGATAAGTTATCCATAAGTTATACTAAGTATATTACAGCAATCTGTCACAAATATAAACTGACACCCTATTAAAGACAAGTTATCCATAAGTTATACTAAGTATGTTACAACAATCTGTCATACATTTATTACAAATAAAATATAAACTTACACCCTATTGAAGATAAAAATCTATTGGTTATACTCAGTATAATGCCTACCATAAAGCAAATGAGAGAGCAAGCTAAGAGTTGGGGAATTTCCCTAAGAGGTTTGAGAGTCAAGAAAGATATAGCAGATAGGATAAGTGACGCGCGGAGGGTCCCAGGAGGGTCCCAGGATTCTCGCCGAAGAAGCCGAAGTTAGGGAAACTGTTGATAGGGGCAGGAGGAAGATAGTATGGACTTTCGAGAGGGGGGTAGATGGGGAGATAGCTAATCGCATAATGAATAAAATTCGCCCAGAGATGACCACGGCGTGTTATCTGAGGTATTCGTGCTCGTATCGTATTAGGAACATCGAGACCGACGAAACGATGATCTATCACAAACAATCAAAGGGCAGTCCGTGGATAAACGAGATTTCCAAAGCGGAGAGTTGGATAACCGATAGAGAGAAAGGTCGAATGGACATCGACAAAGTTGATAGACCAAACACAAAATGGACCTTCGTTCGTTGGATATCGGTCGAGGTGAAGATGATCATCGACGCTCAACAACTTCTCATGGGAGCGGGAAAACTCCCAGACTGGTTAAGACAGAAAAAGGGAATGTATTCCGTCGACACGTACGACGACTACTTGTGTCTGTTTAGGTGCATAGCCATCCATCGTGGAGGGAGACCCGACCGCTGCTGTGAGAAGGCACGAGCTCTAGCTAACGAATATCTCTGTCACGATAACGGACCGGATAGTAAGGGAATCCCCCTGGAGGATATTAAGAAGGTAGAAGAGCGCTTCAAGATGGGCATTCGCGTTTACGAGCCCACCGCCGACGGAGTGTGGTATCTCATGAAGGTTCCGGCAAATTACGACGTGGTTGGGGAGAAGATCATGACGATAGGAATGTTTGGAGGTCACTCTTTCCTCATAACGAACCTCCGCAAGATGACGAACGAGTACGGGTGCACCGGATGTCAACAACGGTTCACAAAGTCGTGTAACATGCACAGGCACGCGACCACCTGCATGGGTGGGAAGACCGTGGTGACATGTCCAGGTAAGAGGGTAGAGAGACCACAGTCGGCCTACGAGAAGGCGTTCTATCCCAAGGGGTCAGTGAGCGAGAGGTCGATTCAATGGTTGAATAGAGAAGAAGAGAGGGTGGGAAAGCACATACATCACGCGAGATGCGGTCACGGTAGAGAGAGGTGGGTGGCCGGCGATCCGGTCGACGGTTATTGTCACGAGACCGAGACCGTGTTTCAGTTTCACGGATGTTACTGGCACGGGTGTCCGACGCATTGCAGGAGAGGTCACGCGAGATCGCTGTACAGGAGGACGAAAATCCAAGACGCCAAGATAAGGGAGGCGGGTTACGAGCTGGTGGTGATGTGGGAGTGCGAGTGGTTGAATGAGGGGAATTCCCACTATCCACCAACGCCGCGCGAGGAGGCGACGACTCTGTACCATCACCAGATAGTCTACGACTTCGAGGCGTATCTCGACAAATCAAAAACCACGCGACCCACCAAAGACCTGACCTTCGAGGTCGAGCACGTTCCTATATCGATGTCGTTGGGGGATGCGATGCATGAAGGGATCACACACATATGCGAACGAGATCCCGACACGCTAGTCGAGAAGTTCGTGACCGAGCTGCAGATGAGAGGCAAGGCAATCAGGGAGGTGTTAGGAAGAAGTATCTGCCGGCCGACATAGATATGTTATCGAAGTCTCAGCAAGCACAAATTATCTCTTGGATTGACCAAGTCCCGGTGGTGGGGTTCAACTGTAGCAGGTACGACCTGAACCTCATCAAGCAGTACTTTGTAGAGAAGTTGGCGGCCACCGTGAATAAGGTGATGGTCGAAAAGAGAGCCAGCACGACGATGTTTCTGTTTACCCCGGAGTTTAGATTTCTCGACATCATCCAGTATCTAGGACCCGTTACCACGTACGACCGGTGGGTTAAGGCGTACGACTGTAAAACGGTAAAGTGTCACTTTCCGTACGAGTGGTTCGATAGCGCGGACAAGCTCGACCATCCGGAGCTGCCAGACTATCCCGAGTGGTACTCGAAGTTGAAGGGTGAGTTCATACTGTCGTTGTCCGAGTGGAAAGAGTGTAAGAAGGTATTCCGAGAAAATGGGATGAAGACGTTCAAGGAATGGTTGCAACACTACAACGACTTGGATGTAGGACCGTTCCTGGAGGCTCTGACTAAAATGACTGAGTTCTACAGGGGAAGAGGAGTGGACATACTCAAGGATGCTGTGTCTCTGCCCGGTGTATCCCTTCAGTACCTACTCCGCGGGTCGATCGATGGGAAGGCGGACACGCCCGAGCTGTGGTCACCGAAGTCTGAAGCTTACGAGATGATGAAGCAGGGATTGGTCGGTGGTCCGTCCATAGTGTTCTCCAGATACGCCGAGGCTGGCAGGTCAACGATCGGGGGTCAGGTAGGTAGTCGGGAGGAGAAGATGTGCAAGGCGGTGATGACCTATCTACTCTGTCGAAAGACATGCCGTGCGGGGAGGAGACGATATGGACGTGTGACGACTCGGAAAGACAGGCGTATATAGACTGTTTCGTGAGGAAGGTCAGGAATGAAGAGTGGTTCGGATTTGCGGAGTTGGATATAGAGGTCCCTGAAACGTTGAGAGACAAGTTCTCGGAAATGTCACCGCTGTTTGTTAATCGAGAAGTCGATGAGAACGAGGTTCCACAGCACATGAAGGACTACCTGGCCGGGACCGGGAGGAAAAGGGTCGAAGCACAGAGAAAGCTCGTGGGGGCAATGTCCGCCAAGAAGATGATCATATACTCCCCACTGCTAAAGTGGTATCTGGAGCACGGTCTGATAGTCAAGGCGGTACATAAGGTGATAGACTACACACCCGGCAAACCGTTTCAATGGTTCGTGGAAGAGGTCACCGCTGCCAGACGGACGGGGGACGTCGACAAGAGCAAGGCGGTGTTGGCGGAGATATTCAAACTGGTTGGCAACGCGTGTTGTGGCAAGCTGATAGAGGCACAAGAGAGACACCTGAACACCACATATACGAAGGATGAGAAGACTGTCGACCGGGCACTGAGGTCGGCGTGGTTGGAAGACCTGGAGGAGATTGGGGAGGCTTACGAGATATCGAGCAGGAAGACTCGAGTGGTGATCAACAGACCGTTTCAGTGTGGCATAGCGGTCTACCAGTTGGCCAAGCTCCGGATGCTGGAGTTCGAACTGATACAGATGGACACTGACAGCATGTAATTCGCGCTGTCGGAGAAGACGCTGGCGGCGGTGGTGAGAAAGAATATGAAGAGAAAGTTCAATAAGGAGAAGACCGAGTGGTTGGCGTGGGACGTGTGAAGCAACAGAACTCCGGGACTGTTCAAGCTGGAATTCGAAGGGGATAGAGCCATCGCTCTGTGTAGCAAGTGTTACTACGTGAGTGGTGATGGAAAATCTAAGCACTCGGCCAAGGGGATGTCGAATAGATCTAACCATCTGACTTGGGGAAGGTACAAGAGTGCTCTCGAAGGGGGTAGGGATATGGCGGAGAACAGGGGATTCCGAATGGTTAACGGGGTGATGAAGACGTACAAGCAGGATAAGTTGGGGTTGTCGGCGTACTACGACAAGAGGAGAGTGATGGAAGACGGGTTACACACCGAGCCTATAGGATAGGTAAACAAAAAATGAACTCTGAAAAAGGAGAGAATACTAAAGACTCTGACGATCCGGGGGTAGCTGGGTGTCAGAAGGCACCATAAGAAATTATTCGCGAACAAACCCTCGAGATGGCCCATCATCCAAATAGTAGAGCACGGGCTCATCAGGTTTGGTAATATATCGATCTAGATGATATACATTGAGAGACCACACGGGATCAGTCGCGCGGCGGCTGCCACCTTCGAGTTCTCCCGGTTGATAGAGGTACCGGACGTCAATATCCGATGGAAGCCGTTGCTCCTCTAAACCAACGGCAGAGGGCTTGCTCATCACCCTTTTAAACTTGATAGCATCTACAGGCTTCTTACCTATCAATCTGGTCACCTCTCCGTTCACTCGGTCGATCGCGAATGAGGGTCTACAAGTTCTTTGGCGTATTGGTGTCCGAACAGTCTCTCAGCCAGGGTTCGATTGAACCGCTCCACGATTCCCTTGTCTCGGTGGATGTTGACGCGGCCGCGTCTGACAGAAACGTTGTGCTTAGACAATAGATGGGAGACCGCGTCCATGAACTCGCGGCGGGATCGACCTGGAGAAGATTCGGCCATTTGAGAGGACTCCTCTTATATATTCGGGAGAGAGCCTCGGCCGCCTCCTTAGACTCTTTAATGGCCAACGGCTCAGCCCCCTTATAACGACTCGCTACGTCAACGATTGTCAGTGCGTACTTGTACGTCTTGCGACCGACGCGATCGTGAGGGAGAAACAGGAGATCCGCTTGGTGAACTTGGTTCGGCACCGGCACGTCGAATTTCGGGCGCGGAATATTGTGAGGCGCGGGTAAATAGATCTGCCAGATGGCCTGCTTCTTGAGCCATTCCTTGACAGCGGTTTCTGAAACCTTGGTCGCCGCCGCGAGGTTCTTGATGGCCGCGAGTCCCTTCCAGTAGCCGCGGGGGCTGTAGTACGTGTTCGCCAGCTTGCGCGTTAGGCGAACCGATAGTTTGGTATCAAGTTTGCGTGTGTTCATCGTATGCGAAGTACATGTATTCTAATATATCAGACAGTCTCCAACATGCCCTCGCCAGATCGTCCGGTAACTGCGTCGTTAATAATAAACCTTTGTAGGAAGTACAATTGCGATTGGGGGTTAAGTTCTGAAGGAACTTGGGAAAATCTAATTCATCCAATCCCCCATGATTGGTGGAGGAATCTAACATACGCTTTGCGAAAAGGGTGGCTGCTTTTTCGTCCTCGCTCCACGTCTCGAGAGAATCTCGGGCCAGACGAATCATACCCTTTGCGCCAGCTATGCGGTGTTTAAGGGCAGTGTAGCCTACATCAATCATAGCAAAATAAAGTTCGTCAACTGACATCGTTCTATATATATATATATTTATAAAAAAATTTATTTAAAATAATTATTAATTTTGTAAAAATTATTAATTAATTTGAAATCTCGATTGAATATAATAGCCGACGAGACCCACCACACCCATTCCCACGACGATGAACGCGATCTCGCGATCTTTTTGGGGCTCTGACGGTACATAGAAATCTGAAAGTTGGGGCTCGCGATCCAGCGGCGCGAGACTTTTCTGTGGATATGCCAGCGCATACTCGCGGTTGGCTTCTTCAACGTTCTGGAAAGTTTGCGCGGCGTGATTCTCGCGGCGAAGCTCTTCATTGACCCAGTCCAGATGGGCGGTTCGTTTTTTCGACCACACTTCCTTTGCGCTATTGAGTTGTTCTACAGCTAAATCCTGACGCTTGCGCTCCTCATCCACGTTCGAGCTTCTCATTTTCCAGAATATAAAGTTGCTACCGCTGAACGCCAATGCGTTTACAAGCGCACCACCTATCATTATTCCGATCGAAGCCATTATTTCAATATATTAGCAGGTAGAATTCCAGCTTTAACTAGATAATCTCGTGTCGCAACTGCGGCCGCTATATCTACGCCCACTTGCCAGGCGTCTTTCACAGTAAAGTCCAATTTGGGAGTGGACCTTCCTAAGACCGCCTTAAATAGTTGAGCATACCCGATACTGAAACCCGATATCACCACACCGTTATAAAGTGCGTTCACTAACATTTTACCATCTTGTTCAGCCATTGTTGATAATTATAATTATTGCATATAAAAGGGATCGCGATCAATGTTTAAATGGGGCGCATCCAATTGCGATTGGTGTTTCGTAACTGTTTTTGGATGAATTGATGGGGGTTGTTTTCTCGATAAGGATTGGTGTAATATGGGGTATTTCCACACGCACAGGGCACCAACAACTGCCAGATCACCACCAACAACCCAACTCCAATTCGTGAATTGGGTTCAATCGGATTCGTCCAACCTCGATTGGGTGTTGAGTGTGCTTCCAATTCGTGAATTGGGGGTGTTGTTGTACTCAACACTGTTGAACCTGATTGCTCTGTCTTCAGATGTTTTGCTGTCTCTGTCCCCGATTGCAACGATTGTTTAGCCTCTCGAAGCTCGGCGATTATTTTATCTTGTTTAACTTTTCTGGTAGCAGCCGCCGACCTCCCAGCTGCCAGCCTTTTTGGGTTTTTATGTCGTGCAACCCCCCCAACTCCAATCGCGATTGGGTTGGAGGATCAATCGGAGTTGGAAGTGCTGCAATCGGGTTCGATTGGGTTGGAGCAATCCCCAACGCTGTTGGAGATTGCTGTTCCGTCACTCTCGCAGGTGTGTCTTGTGTCATCATTTATGATATTAATATTAGGGCTTATAGTTTGTGGGCATATATGTCCAAATTGACAGTGTTTACCCGTGGTCAACGCGGTTGTCAGCGGAGCTAAGAACATTCCAAACTTGTGATAAATTGAGCAGCAGGCTGTTCTAAGAGTGTGACCTATAAAAGGGTCAGTCTCTAGATCGTCAATCAACCCCGCGGTGTTTGGTATAGGGAGAAGTATACTAACGGCGGTTGCGTACAAATGAATAACCGCCGATCCAAGAGTTTTTGTCATCTCCGCACCTAACCTAGATTCGTATCGCGCATACATTTTATTGATCTCCGCATCTGACATCTTATCCACCTGAAAAACTGAGAGATGCCTACCGAGGTAATGCTCCGATTGTCCCCCAGCAACCAGCGCAGCTAGCCGCTCTCGTCGCGCCGCATTTTCATTTTCATTCCGAGTCGTTGCACTCAACCCAATACCAACCGCCGTTGGAGTTGGAGTTGATCACGATTGCTCTGTCGGAGTTGATGTTTCATTATCTTTCAGGAAAGATACCGTGTTGGCAGTCGGAGTTGAGGTTTCTTCCATTAGCTGATCGAGAAGTTCGTCGCAGTTCATTATTGCTAAGTCTCATCACTTTAACATATTGCCAAGCGCACCACCCGATACTTATGATCACCATTATGCTCGCAACAAAGCTCGCAGCGGACCACCAAATTGTTAACATTGTTAACCATTGTTCAGCATTTGTTCAACATTTGTTAAGCATTTATTCAGCATTGTTCAGCATTTGTTCAGCATTGTTCAGCAATTGCTAAGCATTGTTAAGCATTTACTCAGCAGTTACTAAACGAGCGTTAAGTAATTGCTAATTAATTATAAAATTAATTAATTGATAACTTCGTAAGCAGTTGGTTGATCAGTCTTTAGCAGAAGCTTGGCGTGCTTTGTTTCCGAAAGCATCTGTCGAACTTCCAGGCGCTCCTCGCGGGTTGGGATAACGTCATTCTCTCAAAGACAGTCATCGAATGAGTCTCGGTCCTTGCAGTGAAAGAGGGTGACCCATTTCGTTTGCTCGCGCAGATCCTTGAGGACGGCGTTGTACTTTTGAGTGGAGATCCATACGCTTTGCCTAGCATGGCGGCCAGAAAATGCGAGCTCGGAGAGCATGTCCTTCTTTTTGGTCATCGCCGCCTTGGCTGAGCAATCGTCAATCACGTATAGGGTGGGCTCACCCTGGAATCTTTGGTATAAACCACGCAACCAATCGTGAAGTCTGTCGCCGGGGTCAATAACGTATATCTCAGGGTCGTCCCATATCCACTGGCGCCGCTGATAAGTCTCGTTGTGCCGCACAGTGGGACACAGGATCACAATGTGTCGAAAGGCACCGCGGTAGGACCCCTCGAGCAAGTCGAGGATGAAAACCGTTTTTCCACATCCTGTCTGCCCACATATTATGGCAGAGTGAGCATCTCCAATCGTGAATTGGTATTGATTGCTAATTTTCTTAAAATCAGTAGATCACTGATACGTATCGACCATCTTCGATGTTGAGTTGTGCGTCTGTAATTATATATAAGTACACGTTCAATGGCCCATCTCCATCAGCCTCTTTGGTTATCTGGATCGTCGCACCCTCACTAGCGTTCTTAACTTGCCGTCCGCTGCCGTGTATTTGGTCGTCGTCGCTGGCTCGCATGTCTAGCCATAAGGCGTATTTGGTATTCAGGAACTCCGCGAGGGAGACGGCCGAGAGCTGCAGGAGAGCGCTTAGAGCCGGCAGCAAACTGCTTTCTTGCTTCGTCCCACTGCTGGTGCGCGCGAAGACCCGCGCTGTAGAGTTGATTGGGGACTCCCTCGATCGTCACCTCTACCTTCGTGATTTTGGGGTTATAGAATCTGTCGGTTTTTCTAGCACCGAGCGCTAACCGAGCCTCCTCGAACAGCATCAGTATACCTTTCATCGAGCGGGCGGGTATGTTGACGTTAATATTTCACAATGTGTCGCTTTTGTCTTTCGTTATCTTGCGGTGGCGAAGAACTCGGTTGTAAAGTATGGCAACGCGCCCGGCGTACTGGGTTCTGATCAATCGCGCGAGTTCGGGCATCGTGACCATGTCGTACTCCAGCGAAACATTATCGATCGTATACGTCGATAACATGTCGGTGGCTATGAGAACTCGGCCGTAGTCGTTGAACGTTAGTTCGTATTCGAGGCGGTCAGCCAAAGCACTCTGATAGTAGGGCATGTGACTCTCTAGCAACTCAAAGTCGAGCGGAATGTAGAAGCGGTTGCCGTAAGCGGCCGCGATCGCGTTGTCACTCGCGTTGTTATCTACCTTGTTATCAGCCCCGATTCTAAGTCTGGTTACGTCCTGTTTCGGCTGGTGTCAATACCCTGATAAACCGCGTTTTCGCGCTTTTGTGACGTCTTCCACAGGTCCTGATAACAATGGTAGACGTCGCTGTCATCGATCTACATCACCTCATTACCAGAAATCTTTATCATGGTCTTCTTGACGATGGCGCGACCCAGGTTCTGAACGACGGTTCGGTTCGCGTCCGTCGACGTCAGCGAAATAGTGAAAGCGAGGCGAACAGTCCACGGCACAATGACGTCGTTAGCTCCGAGGTTGGGGAAGCGGACCAAAAGCTGCTGGTTCTGGTCGATCGTCGATGGGTTGTTCGTAATAACGACACTCTGTCTCACGCCTTTTGCCCCGAGGGGCTCACGCAGTCTGCGGTATGGATTGAGTTTGCGACCGTATTGACTCGAAGACATAATTTAGTGAAACTATATTAAACCCATATGGTTTTGTCTTTAATACATAATTAATATGGCTGATTACGATATTGACATGGATGAAATCGACAGAGATGATTTCCGCAATGATGATGACATCGATGATGACATCGATAACTATGACGAAACGACCTTCATAGAGACGCCAGCACCCCAAAATACACCTTTGTTTGTTCCAGGCGAACCACGAAATACGCCTTTGGTTGATCCAGGCGCATCTTTGTTTGTTCCAGACGCACCAGGAACTTCATCTGCTGGTGTCCCTATGTGGGAGGCCTCACCCGAGACTCCGGCATGGGCGGGCGGTGCCGAGATTCCTGCGGGGATCTCCAAGGATGAGCTGGCGCCTCTCACGGAAACGGAGTCTCGGGTGAAACGGTGGGAGAGTGAGGTGTCTAAACACGGCATCAATGCCACGTTGGAGTTCCGCAGCACTAAAAGAGGAGACCTGTGGGTTAAATGGGGGCAAGAGCTGGAAGTTGCTGACGTACAAGAACGACCCGACCCGGTTCCTCGGGGCCTCTTCCTTGAACCAATATGGAGTACTCTTCGCTCGAGCTCTCGGAGTGATCGATGATCGGGCGCAGCTGCCTCAACTAATGGTAAAAACCCTACAGTCTACCGACGAAACGCTGGTGAAGACGGCCGCCGCTATAGAAACGAGCGATATCAGCGAGGTCCCTCGTATAGCCACCGGCGCTATTAACACAGTGGAAACCACGGTCAACGAATTAAACGGCACTAAGTATGACCCACCATTACCTCTTCACGAACTCCTAGGACTCGATAAGGTTCTGCAAACGGTCCGGGTCGAACTGGTCAATAACCTCTCCAAACTCACGATGCTGAACGAACATATCGCGCTAGAAGAAAGAAAACTTGGGGAAGTCCGTGACGATAGAGAAATTACCGAGCGGATCAACAAACTCCTGCGGTCGTTGCGGGACGAAAGAGAAGCTCGCTTGGAGGTTGTCTCGACTAACCGTGAGGCACTTTCCGGCCAATTAAGTCGGAGCCACGAAACAATCTCGAGGGTCCTGCACGAGGACACGACACTCGGTGTCGCAGCTTTCGTATGATTATATCGACCCTAATTCTATCTATATCGTCTCTATTTGTAGCTGTCAATGCTGGTGCCGCACCCGCACCAGCACCCGCACCAGCACCAGCACCCGCGCCATCCGGCGGAGCCAAGGAGTGGGTAAAAAAACAACTAAAAGCCCTCGCCAGTCTCCTGGCTCAATTAGCAGGAAAGTTGGCTGCCGCGCTGCCTGGTTTGATAGGTGGTCACCTCTCCTTCTTGTTATCTATATTATCAAAAACGGTCGGATGGCTCGCCGAGAATGCTTGGGCTTTAATCGTGGCGATCGCCGCTCTCCTACTATTCTCCGCCAGAGAGTTCCTAAAACCAAAGCGCAAATAGTCCGACCGCCACGAGGGCAACGACGATCGCTAATTTCTCCTCCTCGTGTGTTATACTTCCAATCTCGATTGGTGTTTCCACTCCTGTTCCAATTACGATTGGATTAGGGTGACTCGATGGTGCATCCAATTTACGAATTGGGGTGGGTGTATCCAATCCAGCCACGATTGGATGAATTGGGGGTTTTATGAAATATTTTTCAAATTTATTTGAATTTTCACCTCCGCGCCCGGGCATCTTGGGTGGGAGCTTGATGATATCCGTGTTCACGTTACCGTTGTGGCCGATCTTTTGATTGGCGGTGGCGATTACGATTTGATTATTGTAACCGTCAACCGGGTCGTCTCGTAGTATCATATTGCTCGGCGCCATATAAAGACCTATTCCAAATACATAGTCTACTGGAGTGCTGGCATTTTGCAAAACGTCTTGATAATTCTGGATCGCCTTCTCCAGGTCCACCCTAGCTGAGATAGCGTACTCTACAAGTGCCAAGAATTGTTTTTGTGCATCAAACGCCGTTCCCGTGCCCAGTATAGAACTGCGAGTTTGCTTCTGTGCGCCGAGGATGGCCCAGACGTACGTGCGAATGGAGCCGTTGACGCGAGTAACCCCGGCCTGCGTGAACCCTAGACCCGTATCTAACATAAATGTATCCCACACGTCCTGAACCTCAGCAGCCTGCGGTATGTAATCGACGTGAGCCCGTTTCGGAGGTAACATTTTACAAGAAAACACGCCACAGTGCCGACCTCCAGACACTTCCGGTCCGAAAGTCATAGTCGCGGGGTCAAAATTCCCGGCGTTCCGACTGACGATGTGGTCGCCGGAGTGATCGTGTCTAAAATCAGTCTGCGTCCAATTCCCGGACTGGCCCCGAATGAGAACGTCCCCGAGGCCGGTGCTGGTAGGAAATGCTTTCTGTCTCCAGTCCGCGTCTTTTGAAACGTTAAATTCGTTACACAGTCTTTCAAACGCCATACGGTCGTATGCGTTGGAAATGGGATCCCAGGCGTCGTCTTGAGGTAGTGATCACCTAGTTCTTTGAGAATCCTCCTAATAGTATAATACACGTGAAAGTTGTAGACTCTTCGGAGTATGACATTCTTGGATGTCAGATGGTTTTTATGTGAAACTCCACACCCGGCCGTTGCGCACCATACAGCGAAATTTATTTGGTTCTGCCAAAACTGCATCGGTGTTGCTTTCCACCCGTTTACCGCCTCCATCGTAGTAATCTTGGGCAGCCTATATTGTTCAAAGATGTTAAGGAAATTGGTGGCAAAGCCACTGTCCGGTCTAACCGTTACGGTTGGGTGTACAAGGGGGTTAACAACGTCTTTTTGTGTGTATTTACCTCCGACCGCGTACTTTGCATTATAATTAAAGCTAAATGCTTTGGTATCCATTGAAAGATATTATTATGTTTGCTACTATCACTAATGTTCAAAAAGAGAGTTGTGAACTTCAAAAGTCAATCGACAACTGCTGCGGAAAACGCCGGGTAGGCCTCAGATCGATCACGTTCACGGTCGGGTGGAAAAACATTGAAACGCTCGAGTTTTTCTTATGAGATGTTGGCGAGCGTGCTATAGTACCTCATGGCCTTTGGAGTTTCGGAGATCTCCAAGCTTTTGTCGCGTCGAAGATTCCTGGTGTAGTCACTCTCGCAGTCTCGAAAGCCACGGGGCTTGCGACATTGACCGTTGAGAAAATTTTAAGGGTCTCACCGGGGTTGGGCTCACTGTTAGGATTTAAAATAACACACTCTGCCAACAATGATGGGATGTTTGATCCGGGCGAGCACGTCGGCACGACCCCAGTAAACTTCGCCGTCACGAAAACTCTCGCGGTGCACCTGGATCGGGTGAACACATCGTACAACACGGTAGACGGCACTCCCAGCACATTACTGAAAACCGTGCCCGCCAGCGACTGTTTCTTTGGCGAGACCCTGACCTTAGACTTCCCACACCCCGAGATGAAAGTTTTGGAATCGGGACACATCCACGAGTTGAAGATTTCTATTCTTGATGATAAAGGGCGAGAGTTGAAGAACGATTACCCGATTTCGGTCGTCCTAGAAATTTCAAATTAATTAATTTTATAAAATTAATTATAATTAAACGCATGTTCGTAATTTATATATATATATATATTATCAACATTATTGAAAATGTGTATATACGGACCAGGTAGGTCTTCCAATTCCAATCGGGATTGGATGACAAATTCAAAGAATTTGGAACCGACAGAAGGGGGATTCATCCCGACAGAGGGCGACTTTTTAAATACCCAAAAAACAAAGGCCTTGATCAATAGAACTATATCGGCGGCCACGGACGAGAAGTCCGAGAAGACCACCAGGCGGACCTTACGGAGACTTATGATGCGTTGCGTTTAAAGGACTCTCTCATCAGAGAAGCGGCACTTACTGAACTAGACGGAAAAATAACCAAATTTCGAAAAGAGACCCGGTCGGGTATTGATAAAGTTCGAGAAGACCACCAGGTGGACCTTGCGGAGGCATATGATGC
Source organism: Conchocele bisecta (assembly GCA_029237695.1). Taxonomy (NCBI): domain Eukaryota; kingdom Metazoa; phylum Mollusca; class Bivalvia; order Lucinida; family Thyasiridae; genus Conchocele; species Conchocele bisecta. The sequence goes on from CM055267.1 coordinate 66,111,219, forward strand.
GTTGCGCTTAGAGGACTCTCTCAGCAGAGAAGCGACACTTACTGAACTAGACGGGAAAATAGCCGAATTTCTGAAAGAGACCAGGTCGGGGGTTGAGGGTGTCCGAGAAGACCACAAGGAGGCCATTGCGGAGGCTTATGGGATGTTGCGCTCAGAGGACTCTCTCAACAGAGAAGCTGCACTTACTGAACTATACGAAAAAATAACCGAATTTCGAAAGGAAGCCCGGTTGGGGGTTGAGGGGGTCCGAACGGGCATTGATAAAGTCCGAGAAGACCACAAGGTGGCCCTTGCGGAGGTTTATGGGGTGTTGTGATCAGAGGACTCTCTCATCAGAGAAGCGGCAGTTGCTGAACTAGACGGAAAAATAACTGAATTTCAAAAAGAGGCCCGGTTGGGTGTTGAAAAAGCCCTAGAAGGCCTCCAGGCGACCATTACGGAGGCTTATGATGCGTTGCGCTTAGAGGACTCTCTCATCAGAGAAGCGGAACTTACCGAACTAGACGGAAAAATAACCGAAGTTTCCGATAAACTGAAACATGTTCGTAGAGCCGCGACCAAAGCTCTTGAGGAGGCCTCTGAAAATATTCGTGCTGAGGTCCATACCTCTATCGGGGGGCTTGCCGGATTGTTGAAAACAATGAAAACGCAAAAACGTGTCATAACAGTTTGGGCTGAGAAGCGGGGCTCATTGGTTGAGGGGCTCCCTGAATATTCGTTCGGTGCCAAAGCGAGTAATAAATATGGGGGATACACCATGACAGCTCCAGGTACACTTCTCCGAATGGCGGTCTGCTCGGTTAATGCTAATGGTAAACATGTGGGCGCGGTCACGATAAATCTCGTAGTAGATGGGGAAGAACGGGGGGGGGGGGGGGGGGGGTGGTGGAGTCAATAAACTCGCTGGAGATATTTCATCGGTGGTTTTGTTCTCCGGTGATGATCTAATTAGACTTTCCGAAGGTAGTGTTATTAACTTTGTTACGAAAATCGCTGACCCAGCGAGTTCTTCCACTATTGTCTCATTGTTAATTGAACTTTATTTGTAAATACTAATATATTGAAAATCATGAACGAATCACCGCTTCCAATTGTCAATACCACTCCATCAACACTGTATCCAATTAACGAAAGAAGTTCAGATTTTAGGTTGAATAATATCGTCGCTATGCAGGATATTTTAGTTAGAGAATATACAAATAGAAAAAGAAACGCTAAACAATATAGGCGCGCGGTGAACATAGCTGAAGCATCTAGCACGGCTCTGGCGAGTGTTTCTGTGTTGTGTGGGGCGGGGACAGCTGCAACTATATCCACCATTATAACGGTTCCTGTAGCGGGGGTTTTATGTGCGGTGTCGGCCGTTTCTGGGTTGTTGTGTATGGTAATTAGGGCGTCGGGTGGAAAACTCGAGAAAAAATGTAGAAAACATGATAGAATATCCGTTCTCGCTAGGTCTAAGAAAAATAGCATCGACGTTATGGTGTCCAAAGCGTTGGCCGATAAGAAAATATCAAATTTAGAGTTTGAATCCGTGGTGGAAGAAATGGGGAGATATGAAGAATTAAAAAATGATATAAGAATAAAGGCGCGCGCCACCATGCCCAAAATTGAGTGTACTGATTGGGATAAATTTAGGGTAAAACTTGGAAATAAAGTCGGAGGAAATTAATATTTTTATTAAATAATTAATTTTATAATTTTCTTTAAATTAATTATAAAATTAATTATTTTGGTGCAGTAAACTTTTATTAATTAATTTTAGGAAAATTATTAACAATTTAAAAAAAAAATAAACAAGTTTTAGGTCCCACCGAGGCTCGAACCCGCGCCAGCAAAACCCTTTTGGGTCCACCCCACTAAGCCTTCACTTAAATCTCTTCTATTATTTTTTTTTAGGCTTAGCGAGGTGTGTTACACTCACATCTCCTCCACCCCATCATTGGACCGATACCGCGGACCTCTCCCCTTCGTTACCTCCATCCGCTATAATGTGTAGAGCGGCCAGAGTGAAGTACATGTGGCGAAACCTGCCTCACTTTTGAGATTACTGCTAGCGTCCCAGCAATGTATATATGTGTTTATTTCTCATATATAAACCTAACTTTGCTGGTGGAAATAAAAAGAAAATTTGTTATTTATTATTAATTAATTATTTTATTATATTAATATGTTTTCTATATAATAGGGGGTGTTCAGCTTTAAATTATAAATATTTTTTACAAAATTAAATATCGAATCATCCCGGAAATTCGTGAACTATATAACCCTCACTAAGTGTTTATAAACTGTGTACACACCACCTGTGTAAATCGATAGCCCGTTTACATACCATCGATAAGGCTATAAATAACCGTGTGTGTAGTGTATATTACAGTGTGTTTATTTTACATCCCGGAAGATGTAATCGTGTAAATCTCTCTATAAATGGACACTTAATATACGTGTAAGGTGGGACACCTAATTTACATATTCATAACGCGTGTAATAGGAACATTGTCGTCTGGTTGGTGTTGTGATTACAACATAAATTAATTAGTTCTGTTCAATAATAATTTTTCAATATCTTTATAAGCGATATCTTATAAAAGTATATTCGTAAACGAATCGTTGGGTTTTAACAATTTTATATAATACACCTTAGTTTCATATCCGATACGCATTATCCGTCTTAATGTTTGTATTTGCCTCTTGTGTAGTTCGCATAATTGTCGGTATAATATTGTAAATGCAACGTTTTTATCGGAGCGTAATAAATTACGCTGATATTTCATGTATTCGATATCGCCTAGTGTTTTCATTTTATAGAATTTATATATAGAACTATAACCCCCGTATTCTTCGTAAACTTCTTCAACACAGGCATTAAAAGCTTTCAATTCCAATTGTATTGTATTATCCATTTTCTCTAATAATATTGGTAGTGTTTTTTCTGTTCAATTTCCAATTTTATAAAATTAGTTTGATAATGTTTTTTTTACAGTGTTTTAATGCTGTATAAACACCGTGACTTATCAAAAACTACACATCAGATCGATTCTATCTTTCTAACTGACTTTCCGATTTGAATTATTACTAAACGATAATACTTGCGAGCACGTAATCCCTTGTTAACCATTCGATGAGTAGCCTGAGTGCCACAGCAATGGTGGACACAGCAATGACTCGGCTTTGGTCCCTACCCCACAATGCCGACATGGGCTAGGCGAAACGGAACCTCTTCGCATCCATGTACGGTGATGTTTGCGATATTCGTAAATACCGGTGCGATGACACCTCTCGTGACTACCTGTCTTCAACCACGCACACTTAACTAGAACCATTATGTTATTATATATACTGAGTATAACATAGGGATTCTTATCTCTAATAGGGTGTATCTTCTCATGTCATAAATATATGGTCTCGCGGTAGTAGTATATAAGAGTCACCAATGATACCACCATGCGGTGGGGGCGCCGCGCGTAGCCGGTGCCTTCCAGAGGGTGATGGTATCATTGTGACTCTTGTATACTAATATGCCAGTAAATTGATCAATAATTGTTTTAGACTTTAGGCACTTTACTCATCGAAATATTTACAGAATATCCTTCGAACAACTATTCGTTTTTATTTAATTTAACCCTCACACTGTAAACAGTTCCATTTCCATCAGACTATTCAGTCAACTCAAGAAATATACTGGCAAAAGTAGTCACCAAGTTGCACACGAATGACGCGTATGAATTGTGACGAGGTAGTATTGACAGGATATCAACTATGTTTCACGGCATCGTGTTTCACGGCACATAGGATGCAATTCATTCCAAAATTGTCAGAAAGGTCAAAATGGCCGCCAAAAATGTTCGTGTTTTGTTCTATTCTTCTACGGAGTTGTTATATATAAACACCATTTCATCTACATAATTTATTACATGTGTCCATACCAGTTTGATATACAAATCAAATCATTTGAGATAAAATATACATATCCATGTATACAATGCTATAATTTTATTTTCAAAATTAACAGATGTTCAATAATATTGAAGATGAAGCTTCAGCTTTCAGTAAATAAACTACACAAACATTGTTATGTATAGAGTGTGATATTATGTTTATTTTCAAAGAAAAATACTGATGTATGTCCATCATTTTCAGTATTGAAGAAATGTTTTAAATTGTTTCAAAAATGGATTGACTATTGACAAGGAATATCATGTTATTATTGAGCTGTCTAGTTCATGCGATTGGTAATGAGCACACTTCTCATAATTAAGCGAGCATGATGATCATTTGCCAATGCAGTATGTGGTATGGTTTGAGGAATGGCATGGGTATGCTTATTGCAAATATATATAGCTTTCGCCCACATTAAGGCCTATGTCTTCACATGTGCCAATAATTTAAATTAACACTTGTTGATGTGTTGCAAACTTTGGAAAATAAATACAATACACGTGTACGATATATAATTCATGTAGTCACTGGTGTAATCAGTTCGACATTAAACACTACACATGCTGTATTTATTTTTTCTAATTAAGCATTATTGAAACTAATACACCCAAAATTTAATCATATACAGTGTCACCATGATTGTTGTTTTTCAAGATGACAATCAATATGGCTGCATTTCCAATTAAAGGAGATATAACAAGCTTCTGTTTTCGCGATACGCTTATGTATTCATCATTTATATATCAAATAAAGCAAATTGTACAGTAATCCGAACAGTATGGCCGTTCTTTTACGGATTTCATATTCCGGACAACCAGTTTTTCCTGCCATCACTGCATGACTAAGTTCCCCTTATTTTGCTTACCACAGTTATTTCCCTTTGCGGTCACGTGGGTATATGACGTATCAGTAGAACTTCCGAAATGTATGCATAATACGATTATTACACGTAATAGTTCAACAGACTACTTAGAACTCCAGTTTATTAGACCGCTGATATAAATATATGGGACTGTACTGTACTGTAAACATATAAGAATGACCTAGTCACAAACTACATACTGAAATGCGACAGTGGGTGACAAAATGGACATACTGTGCAATTTTCAACAGCTGTAGGATACCAGTCTGTATATACAGTTATTTATATTTACATCGTCAGGTTACAATCTATGTTTTCCAAATAGTACTTATATATAATGCTAAATCAGACAGGCAACATAGTAGACACTTATCAGAGCTGACAGGTGCATAGATGGATCTGGTGCTATGCTGGTCAAACTGTCATAACGTCATTCTTGTAGGCTATTGTCCACTTACAATGAAACAATGATATACATGGGGTCAATTAAGGAAAGCCCGGGATGACAGCAGTAGTAAAATTAGTCGCTCTGATTGTCACGTGGGATGGGGTGTTGTTTGAAGATTGTATGAACATCCGCTGTACACTGCGGCTGAGAATGTGCAATAAGTCAAACACAACACGGGGCTTATATGACGTTTGCGACCAGTGTAGATCCAGTTCAGTCTGTACATTCGCACAGCCTGAACAGGATCTTCACTTTTCGGCATTCTTTCAATAAAACACACTAACATGCAATCTAGATCGTATTTAGACTACAGGCGTGTTATATTTGATTAGGACCTACACTAGTCATAAATCACACAAACCCAATTTATCCAGTCACAGCAACATATAGGACCAAGCTTCGACGTAACCCTCATTAAACAAAACAACGATTTTCTTCTGGAAAACATCTTTAGTTTTTAACATCAAGTCCAAACATTTTCTATTTATTTGAAGTCAGTAGGAAAATAGATTAGAAATAGTAAAGAATTTACTTTACATGTGAAAATTGAATATATACTTTTAATTCTTTTTATCTGTCAACGAACAAAATATGTGATTTAGTTATACATTGTAAATATTTTATTATTCGAAAACAGTATTTACGGAAAAATTAGCTAGTAGACATTCAAGTTACACAATTTTAGTCTTGCAATATAACATTCATCCATGTTTAAAAACAAACACATCAAGATTGGATTTTCGGAATTGTAGAAAGCACCCTGATGTGTACAGTGTCTCTATTCTACCATGTCTGTCAAATTGGACTCAACCAATCAGCTTGGCATAGGTGTGGCCTCGCGGATTCAATATACACCTGCCGCATTATTGTTGACATCCGTTTAAACGTAGCTTCACACGTCTGTCACAGATAAACAAAATGGATTCAACCAATCAGCATATAATAGGTGTGACTTCATTGAATTCAGAATACACCTATCCCAAGATCCACTTCCCTATTTGCCTGCGGTCAAATCATCGGATAAGTTGGCCGGGTATGGAAGGTGTTCGAGCCAATTCCCACCCTTAAAAATATGAGCCGAATCGAATCGGATAAGTTGTTTGCTATTAATGACCTCCGGCGGCATCCGTTTGAATATAGCTACACACGCGTGTCACTGATTATTTCAACTCGAAATTGTCAAAGCACAAGTATGCTGAAATAACATTCTGCAAAGCATTGCAGAATCAATTTATGAAATATCGGAGATTAGCATTTTGTAAAAACAAAATAGAAATATAACATTTAATTTCACATTTTTTCACCGACTTCCGCACAGATAGTCGTCGCCGAAGATTGCAACCAACGTATAAATAATCCAAGTATAACTAGGCGAAGGAAAAAATAACGATTAACGTATATATTAAACGACGAAAACGAAGTATGCAACAAATACATGATGTCCGTAAATCCAAACGATATTATATAAGAAACCTTGATCCAGCAATCAGGTAAGCTGTTCTACTGCTACGCCATAGCGGTTATTTTTACAGCGCCACCTCGCGCCAGTAGGTCGCAGTAACAGGAGAGATAAGCGATGACCAATTCATTTAATGGCTCTGTATAGGTGTCAGATAAGGTGCGATATGAGAAATCTCAATATCACGAACAATACAAACGAACCGCAAATCGGTTATTAGTGTCGCCGTTGTTGTTTTTAGCGCGGTTTGAAGACAACAAGTGATAGTTTGTAATGTGACCTTTAAGATGTGATATTTACGGATCTATATAGACACTTTTCATACAGCTTAAATTTCTTAAAATAATTTATAATACCCTTATCCCGAGGAGGTCCCTCATCTTGCGGTGACACAAAAATGTGCTAACCCAAGACATATACACGAATACATATCTCTGGTTGCTATAATAATGTAATAGTATTGTCCATCAGGGGTGTGATACACTTTAAGGACAACCATATGGATTGTTATGTCGATTCAATGCAAAATATAGGTGTATGTATGTACATGTATGTCGCATGTACATTACCTGGTGTCTAATAGAGCAAGATATATTCCGATAACATCACAGAGCCAGCAAAATACAACCTGTGGTACAATGCGGCACAAAACGCATACCACAAACCGGATTCTGACAGCCTGTGTAAATAGATAGAATGCCATGTAGACATTAGTTCAATTCATAGTAAATTCCAAATTTAATGTGTCACAATAGAGGCCATGTGACATTGTTTAGATCAACATTTTTATTGCATAATATGTTGTGGAGAGACGTTTATCATTTATCAACATTTGAACGCAGATTGATGGTCTTATGAGTGTGTGTGGCTACACGTGGCAACACATGAGCTTGTGTAATACACATAATTTGACAGCTGTAAATTGATAAACTCGGGGATTTTGGTGAAAATGGGCGCATCCTTTGTGTAATTGTAAACTACATTCCAATCCGTATACACTATTTTGTGTTGGCTCCCAGTCATACTGGTATCAAGGGCAATGACAGGGCAGATAGTGCTGCCAAGGCCGCCTTGGAGCTACCGACTTCTAATCTTCCTGTTTGCTATCATGATTTTAAATCATTCATCAACTCATTCATCTCCGATACAATGCAGACCCAGTGGGATCTGGTCACAGGTAATAAACTTCATGCTGTGAAACCGACTCTGGGTGAATGGACGCCGGGATGACGTCGTCCTTAGTCGATTGCGCATTGGACATACACGACTAACGCATTCGTATGTGCTCAAAGGTGAGCCGCGTCCATGGTGTATTCTATGCCACAAGGCATTTACCGTGCAACACATCCTACTGGACCGTATCGACTTTGCCGACATTCGACGCAAACACGTCAATGTTACTTCACTTGCGGAGTTATTCCAGGTGGAGAACAATGAAGGTTTGTTTAGCCTTCTCCACGAAACCAGCTTGAAGATCTGATTTGTATCATTGTATACATGTTGCACATACTATAATGTTATCATTCTATACATATTGTTCATTTATATTGTTCATCATATTACTATGTTTACCCTAATCATCTGATTGCCTACCACATTTAACATACTATTATTTTTATTCTTCATCTACATTGCTTGGTCCTAAATGATACTCTTTTGTGTTGATGGGCCGTTAAGCACCATTCCAATCTATTGTGTAATAGTATTGTCCTAATGATGTACGAGTTTCTATCTGAATCGCCTTTGGAACAACAATACCACTAAACATGGTCTCCTGTTGTAGTTTGTATTTATATGTACATGTATGTAGATCAGATGTGCATACTTCTTAAGCTGGAATAGATTGATTTTTGAATACCTCGGAATGGCTTTTTCAGACTACATACATATTATTAGCTTTTATATATAGTTATATAATTATATCATGCATGAGCTTGCAGGACATATACATCTTTTCAGAAGTCATACATACTTTTAGCCACATTCGTCAAAGATTCATTTTGGCAAAGAAAATACTTTAGTGAAGCTATGTACTCGTCTATTTGAAATCTGTAATGATGGTGTTATCCGAATGCTATACAGGTATGTGCCAATCTGAACTATTACAACGTTGATTTTAAACCTACGTCATGTCTGTTTTTTTAGCTGGTGCATTTTTTGTCGAAATCGGATGGTTATGTCATCGAAGATAGCCGCCGAAAGGTCAAAAGGTCGTTATTTTATTGGAGATTTTAAAATTCTTCTTCACATGAACCGCTTGGCCCATGGTAGCCAAACTTAAAAGTTATGGTCCATGGGTGAAACCTTTTCAGATTTGTTAAAATGGAGGTCATCGCTTAGCCCCGGGGTCAAAAATAGGGGTCAAATTTTATTTTTGACCGAATATGGTCTATATCAAATATGTATATGTATATGTCTATATCAAATCGAAGGTATCAACGAGGCGATTGCTCTGGTACATTTTTTGTCGCAATTGGATGGTCATGTCATCCAAGATGGCCGCCGAAAGGTCAAAAGGTCGTTATTTTAATAAAGTCATGTCATATATCAAATCGAAGGTATCGAAGGTCACTCTGGAGCTTTGCTTGTCGAAGTCGGGTAATTACGTCATCCGAGATGGCCGCTGAAAGGTCAAAAGTTAGTTCTTTCAATGTAGATTACAAACGTCTTCTTCTCGTGAACCACTTGGCCAATATTGGCCAAACTTCACAGTAATGGTCAGTGGGTCAAGCCTTTTCATTTTTGTTAAAATGATGGTCATCGCGAAATCCAAGATGGCTGCCGTTGAAAAGTAGGTCAAATTCTCACGATTCTTCTCACGAACCGACAGGCCGATTTCTACGAAGCTTGATATAAATGATTGATAGTTAACGATGTTTCAGATTCCTTCAAATGGTGGCCCTCGGATAAAAAATGGGCGGGACAGGAGGGGTCAAGTAGGGGTCAAATTTCACATTTGACCGAATATGGTCATGTCATACAGTGGGGTCAGCGTGCAAGTGCACACACGAACGAACACGACAGGTTGGTTCCAACCTGTTGTGTTCGTTCGTGTGTGCAATTACACGATGACCCCACTGTATATCAGTTCGAAGGTATGGACGAAACTATCACTTATGAACATTTTTTGTCGAAATCAGATGATTACATCATCAAAGATGGCCGACGAAAGGTCAAAAGGTTGTTCTTTTGAATGGACAACCACGATGGACAACGGAGGACAATCGAGGGAAATATACAATTAGCTCGTGTATTTTGACTGAGGTGAAAATCTTAGACATATGACCTGTCAGTAGAACAATACTGTAAATGCGCCGTCGTCGGTTTCTATTTGATTTATGTCCTCATTAGGTGTGATGATTTCTGAATGACTTAACATTTCAGATTGTGGAACATAAATTACAATATATTAAAATAAAGTACAAAAAGTAACACACTTGATATTGTTAGCAGCATACACTGTGCTCATAACGATGATCGCAATATGCAGCTCAACATACAGTTCACGATTAGCGGTGTATGGTCCCAGGATCCGGTAAGCCTTGTAGTCCCGGTCTATGCTAGGACAAGTCGGAATGTGCCAATTTATCAGTGACACCATCAAGAAAACCATTATTACCGAGCAGCCAATATTCTTCACGAACAACTGGCTACTAGACAGAATAATGCGCAGTTACACAAATACCGGGGATGTAATAGCTGTCGGAGAACACACCTAATGATATTTATTCATTGTTCAGAGTTAGTTGGTGATATGTTCTTTCCATATTAGTCACAATTATGCGTGTCATTTTCATATCCATTTCAACAATACTTACTAGATACAAACGAACGCCTAAAACAACATAGAGAATACCCAAATGAGACTGAAGAACCCATGTAAAAAATTATATAAATAAAAACATAACGCAAATTATCCCGTCAACACAGTGCGTATGAGCCGTGAAACACTTCCTTACCAGATATTGTTTTCCCATTCACGGCACTAACCTACTATTCTCTATTTATAGTAACATGTGACGTGCACAGTAATGTAATAAAGTTACACTTGCACTGTATTATTTTTCTGGTTGTATTCGGCGATTGTTATGGATCTCATGACTTGCATTTTTGCACGATTGTCTTGGTATTGTGGATTTCAAATCGTCCATGCATACTAACTGGATCATTGACTACTGTCTGTTCCACGTTTTGCTGCCGACGAACTTCTGGCTATTAAACAGATTAAATCTAAAACATGTTTAAAATGTAAGTACTTTTTTATCAATAACAAAAAAGTCACCCTCCCCCAAAATAATTATTTGATGAAATTCCATTAAATATTGATTTTGTTACGAAAACACGATTTTCATTAATTTAACATGGGGTGTCAATTTCCAAAACTTTTCGTTTTTTGATGAAGGATATCGTGAAGATCACGAATACTTAGTATACTCCGTTACTGCTCCGTTACCGCTCCGACATTATTATGTAAGATATTCATGACACTCACAACTCTCGTGTTTATTATGATATCCGGGGGGCAACGTGGATATATATATCCGTAGAACTGAGTTCCAGGGGTTGGTTTTTTATGGATATACGATCTTGGGATGTGATGTGTTTATTCTCTAGATATTTGGATATAAGTGAAAATAAAAGTTTAAATTCGGAAACGTGTTTGTGTATTAAAAAATTCCATTGTGGTATAAATCACCACATTGTTTGGTCCCTCGAGGCGGATACGACTGCCGAAATAAAGTGAAAAGAAGAAAAGTGTCAACGGATGTGTTAGTATTACAATTTAGTGAGCATAAGTGTTAGAAAAGTGAAGTGTTTTCTGATAAATATGGCGAACTTACCTGAAAGGAGTGAGAACACGATACAGAAACATTTTAGGAGTTAGTTTACAGGATGCGAGGGAGTTGTTATCTAGTGAAATAGAAGAAGTGGATCTAGAACAACAAATAGTGAGTGTCGAGAAATGCACAGAAAAAATAAAGTCATACAATGACAAAGTTGAAAGTCAAAGTGAAAAGTTAGCTTCCGCATTAGGTGAAACCGACGACGAACAAACATAAATGATAGTTGATGAAGATTGCGGATTGAGTTCTCCACCTGCATAGTGTCATCAGCCTCAACAGAATCATCATTAAACGCGTCACTGATATCACTGTACACCGAATCACTGACGTCGCTCAGCACCGAATCTTTGTCGTCACCGGAAACCGCATCACTGACATCACAATGCACCGCATCACTGACGTCACCGGAAACCGCATCACCGACGTCACCGGAAACCGCATCACGGACATCACCGGAAACCGCATCACTGACGTCACTCAGCACCGAATCAATGACGTCACAGGAAACCGTATCAGTGACGTCACTATGAACCGTATCACTGACGTCACAGGAAACCACATCACCGACGTCACCGTAAACCGCATCACCGACGTCACCGGAAACCGCATCACCGACGTCACCGGAAACCGCATCAATGACGTCACTCAGCACCGAATCAATGACGTCTCCGGAAACCGCATCACTGACGTCACTCAGCACCGAATCAATGACGTCTCCGGAAACCGCATCACTGACGTCACCATGAACCACATCACTGACGTCGCTTGGCATCACATCACGGACGTCTCTGACCTCCGTGTCACCAGCCTCATCACCTAGCAGGCTTAAGTCAAAGCTCTCGAGTGTCGAGTTTACATAATCCAGATCCGAAAGAATGTCCAGAATGTCAACATCAGAAGACACGTCCTCGTAACGACTGAAGGTTGTTGATGGCTCCTTATTTACAGGTCGCACGTGTAATGTTTTCGCACGTGCATCACATTTGGAAGACTTGTGTTTTGTAAATAAATGCTGCCACATATAACTTCGTCTGATGAATGTAACACCGCATCCCGCCTCTGTACATTTCCAGTACGACTTATTAAAATGTTTTCTGCTATATGTCTTTTGAGATTTCGTTTATATTTGTATTCCTTATCACAATTATGACACGTGTATCCTGACATTGTGTCCACTATAAGTAAAGCACTAGTAACGAATGAACTGAAGAAACTATGCACACTGTCCGCGATATCCTCGTGCAATTTCGCGCCCTAGTCGTGACACCCTCTGCTGGTTTGCTCCGGTGTAATGCTTTAGGCACGTGCAACGCATGACAGTATTTGTTTATATACCCTTTGCTCCGTTGTAAACATTTGGCGGGAATATGTGTACTGTTTCAAATAGTTGCTCCTGTAAGTCATTCAAGTATACACATCAGTTAATAAATACTGTACAAAAACGAAAACATTTGGAAATTGACTCCGAAACCTGGCGAGATAGCTTGAAAATGTAACTAAGAAAACAAGTTAGATTTTGAAAATCGGTTCACAAATAAATAAAATATTAAAAAAATCTATTTTTAGCCCCCAGGTTAAATTCCCATAGAAAAATCTTTTTCGCAATAAAATCCATCAAATAATTTTTTTGGGGAGGGTGACTTGATGAAAAAGTATTACTTTTAAATATTGTTTAGATTTAATGTGTTGAATGGCCAAAGGTTCGTTGGCAGCAAAACGTGGAACAGACATTAAATATACATCGTCGTTATGTGCCAAATGTAGCTTCACATGATCCGTAGGATGGCTTCCGAGGTTACTGTGCTACTAGAGCTTTATATATAAATAACACAGATACACACACGTATCTTATATACATCTAGGTACTATCGTTTTTATTGATAGCTGCACCACCCACCCACACTGCCACAGTAATGTCAAATGTTCCGATAAAATAATAGTCCAACCAAGTGTTTACCGCCATTTTGGAAAGGATGTTATGGTGTTAACGTTTTGTGAAGACCCAAATGGAGTGCACACCTTTGGTCTAGTGTGGTACTTTATGCAACGTAACCATATAGGTATTTCTCATCAATACAGTTAATATTATTTATTTGTTTTTATTTTTGTTTTATTTGTGTGTTTTTTTTATGATAAAAAAGTACCTGTTTTTATGTAAAATTAAAATGAATATACGTTGTATGCTAATTATTTACAAACAATTGTAACACATTGTTACAGACATAACTTAACAGTTAATTAACATCAAACAGTTATTATCAACCACTGTGATAAAACAGGGCCGTACATCATTTGTCTTCAGACAGTGTGGGCATCTAAAGACGCTATCTGTCAGACTGTGGCAGAGTTTTTGTGTATTTGTCCTGATACCACAATCCAATTGTATGCTGATAAATCGTTGAAACAGAACACAGGTCTATCGCTATCATCTTTGTTAGAAAGCCAGATAGAAACAAAATCAAATAACAGTATCCTAATGTTATTCACGACCAACAACCTGGTGGTATGAGCAATCCACTTTATAATAGGTACACACAATGCATGGACAAATCATGATGCATGCCAAGCTCGAATAAAAGGCATGGCGGGAATAATCCCCGTGATCCGTTAGAGTAGTTTATCTGAGCAGACGCTCTACTGGAGCAATTATATGAATATGAAACAATCATCATGATTCACGACACTCCCCGCACAAAAGTATTATAAATCAATGTAAAATTCATGAAATATAAACATAAGTACATGTATGAATGTACTCGATTGTTTGATTTCAATATTCATAACTGTCAGTCGAATGCTCCATACTTTCCACAAACGCATTACCATTTACACAATGTACCACCCGCATGAGAGTAATTGAAACGACTTGGGGTTTAACAACTACATCTGAAACAGTCAGTAGTACGAACAATGGGGTTTCTTGGCAAGTTCTCCACAGCCACAGACGGCATATTTGTTCGCTTGTTCTACTCCAATCGAGCTTGCTTCGGGGGGCCCTCCTAAAAAAAAAAGACCGGGGCGGCTCACAACCCTCGCTGGGCCGGGGACACAAGAGACACAATGAGGTTAGGTAAAAGCAATTGTCAATGACTTACCTTGAGAAAACGACAATTTTATTTCAACCCTAGTCGTGTTTACCATTGCACGGTGTGTAAATATACTGCATCAGGGTTTCTTGCGTGTTTACATATGTTTACATATGCCTTCCGTACGTGTCAAAATGTTTAAATTATTTATTTTTTGGGACTCTGGATCGCAGAAGGGAGCAGGACGACTCCATCATACTGCATAACAGGGTTGAGTCGTTGGACTCGATGGAGACCGAAGAGTCTACTGACACTCCAACGCCCAAACCTGTTGTACCCCATAAGCCCATACTTCTACCTACATAAACATTGATAGTATTATATCCAATAGAATTGTCGCGGAATTAAAGCAAATCGTGATGAATTAACAATATTATTAACTCAACACAACCCCATTCCTGAATGTTGGACGATACATTGTCTTTTAAATCGCATGCATTATACAGTAAGTGTTCAGATATCACGGAACGCGCATCTGGTGGGGTCTCCATCCTCGTTAATATGAGTACCCCACATAGTCTTGTGAACCTTATCATTAATCTTCAGGCTGTGGCCGTTAGTGTTACGATGCACACAAATATTACATTATGTTCTATCTACATTCCACCATCTGCAGTTCTGTTAAACTTGATGATCTTGTTTCTCAGCTCCCTTCGCCTTTCATTCTCCTTGGCGATTTTAACGGACATAACTTGCTTTGGGGTTGTAAAGACACAAACAAAAAGGGGGAACTTATTAAACATTTTCTTTCCGACCACAATCTCAGCATTTTTAATGATAAATGTAGTACATATTTACATTCCGCAACTGGTTCATATTCCTCTCTGGATTTAACTCTGTGTCATCCTTCTCTGTATTTGGACTTTACGTGGAAAGTTAGTAACGACCTATGTGGGAGTAATCAATTTCCTGTCTTCTTACAGAGCAATGCACCACCTTCCACTGACAGAGTCCAGAGGTGGAAATTACATAAATCCGATTGGGACACATTTCGTTATACAGGCTACGCTCGTTTGCTCAAAGTCCCTTACGTCGAAATCACCGGTTACGTCGAATTACTAGCACGGTCCCGTTTAAAATCCTATTATTTTCCATATAACTAAGTTCGGTCAAGTCAAATTTCGATAACTCAAATTTTCCGTTTATTCGAAGGTATATTTAGGTCCCGAAAACGTAAATCTACTGTATTTCACACTCGTTAAGTCGAAATGTCAATTTGCGGAGGTAAGTAGAAGTTTGTCACCTGCAGTTTACCTGATCAAAGTCGGGTATTCAGACCGTAGTTAAAGGTGTTTGCGTTGACACTGATTAAACAGGTCTCCCGAAATGACCGTCGGTGATCATTATGTGGTGAGCAATAAATGGCAACTATTTTAATTGGACTGGCATTAAATGCTTTTACTCGAACGCTAATTAAAGTGAACACAAGTTGCGCGATTAGAAATGAGTGAAATATTTCACACTCGATCGTGTGTATATATCTCCCGAATGTGACAGCATCAGTATAGGGACGAAACATTGAATGGGCGAGTTTTATGTTCTAAACATTATTAGTTTGTACAATCAAGTCTGGTCAGAAATAATCATTTATAATAGTGTTACAAATCAGTATTTCTTGTTGTTTTGTGTTGTTTCCATGTATAATTTATTAAAATAATTCATAAAATATTATGTTCTTGTTATTATTTATTTCATTGGTGAACTGAATATGTACATATCGCTACATGCACATGTCACGTGTGCCACATCCGGGTTATCTATTAATTACACACAGACATGCATATGTGTATTTGTAAACAAACCGAAAGTGTTTAAATATGATTTGTCTTAGAAACAGCATTTAACATGTATCCATGTACATTTAATTGCTAAAATAAATCATATTTACTACTCAAGGCTACATCAGCAAGTAATCATTTGGTTCTAACTGTCAATACAATAGTTTGTTGTCCGACAGGTTGCGTACTACGGATACGTCAAACTACGGTTAACTCAAAGTATTTTTAGCTCACCTGAGCGAAGCTCATGTGAGCTATTGTTACATGTACCGCAATGTGTCCGTCGTCGTCGTCGTCGTCGTCGTCGTCGTCGTCGTCGTCGTCGTCGTCGTCCGTGAACATTTTCAAACGTCTTCTCCTCGGTAACCATTGGGCCTATGGTCACCAAACTTCATGGTCATGGTCCTTAGGTAGGGGGATTACAAAATTGTTAAAATGACGTCATTACGTAATCCAACATGGCCGCCGTCTAAAAATAGCACAAATTCTTCAAAAATCTTCTTCTCAAGAACCGCCAACCGGATTTCGACAAAACTTGGTAGGAATGATCGATGTACATTGCTCTTTCAAAGTTGTTAAAATGGTGACCCTGGGGTTAAAAATGGGCGTGGCCCGTGGGGTCAAATTGGGGTCAAATTTTATTTTTGACTGAATATGGTCATTTCATATATCAAATTAAAGGTATCAATGAGGCGATCACTCTGGTGCATTTTTTTGTCGAAATCGGATTGTTATGTCATCCAAGATGGCCGCCGAAAGGTCAAAAGGTTGTTCTTTTATTAGAGATTTCAAAATTCTTCTTCACATGAACCGCTTGGCCCATGGTAGCCAAACTTAAAAGTTATGGTCCATGGGTGAAGCCTTTTCAGATTTGTTAAAATGGAGGTCATCGCTAATCCAAGATGGCCGCCGTCTGAAAATAGCATAAATTCTTAAAAAATCTTCTTCTCATGAACCGCTTGCTGGATTTCGACGAAACATGCTAGGAATGATCGATGTACATTGCTCTTTCAAAGTTGTTAAAATGGTGACCCCGGGGTCAAAAATGGGCGTGGCCCGTGGGGTCAAATTGGGTTCAAATTTTATTTTTGACCGAATATGGTCATGTCATATATCAAATTGAAGGTATCAATGAGGCGATCACTCTGGTGCATTTTCTGTCGAAATCGGATTGTTATGTCATCCAAGATGGCCGCCGAAAGGTCAAAAGGTCGTTCTTTTATTAGAGATTTCAAAATTCTTCTTCACATGAACCGCTTGGCCCATGGTAGCCAAACTTAAAAGTTATGGTCCATGGGTGAAGCCTTTTCAGATTTGTTAAAATGGAGGTCATCGCTAATCCAAGATGGCCGCCATCTAAAAATAGCATAAATTCTTAAAAAATCTTCTTCTCGTGAACCGCTAGCCGGATTTCGACGAAACTTGGTAGGAATGATCGATGTACATTGGTCTTTTAAAGTTGTTAAAATGGTGACCCCGGGGTCAAAAATGGGCGTGGCCCGTGGGGTCAAATTTTATTTTTGACTGAATATGGTCATGTCATATATCAAATTGAAGGTATCAATGAGGCGACCACTCCGGTGCAATATTTGTCGGAATCGGATGATTATGTCATCCATGATGGCCACCAAAAGGTCCATTTATTCAAGATTTTTAACGTCTTTTTCTCAGGAACCACATGGCCGATGCTGGGTGAAGCATTTTCAGATTTTGTAAAATGAGAGTCATCGCTTAATCCAAGATGACCGCCATCTAAAAATAGCACAATTTTTTTAAAACACATGAACTCAATGTCACATTCTCCTCTGGTGTTCATGGAGTCAGGTGAGCGAATTAGGGCCATCATGGCCCTCTTGTTTTATCTCCCTTCGAATTCGAGTAAGTGAGTGTGGCCTGTATGTGCATGATTAGATTTTGACAGTTTTCGAGATGCAGAAGATCCACCTGAACACTATATATCCCTTTTATACGATATTGCAGAAAAGACAATACCAAACACCCCTGAAAAGCCCAAACGTGTCAGTAAGCCATGGTTTGACGAAGAATGCAAAGAAGCAATTACTACTAGTAAGCAGTATATACGTCAAATCAATAAACGAGCAACACAAGGCAATTTGAATGCTCATCGAATGTTTAAAGCCAAAGCTAGACGCAGTATCAAAGCTAACAAGAGAAAGTTGGAGATATTTTCTCTCCAAGTGGAACTCTCGATCCAAAATGAAAAAAAAACATTGGACATGATTCGTAAGATAAACCCAAAGTGATCTTCGATCTTAGTCACCACACGAAAGCAACAACTGATCCATCTATTTTTAAATCACATTTTCTGGAAGTTAAAGACAGATACAATACATACACTCCGCTTTTTACTGATGGCTCAAAGGACGGGGACCGGGTAGCAGCTGCTGCCACTGTCACCGAGAGAGATCTTCAAACTAGATTCCCAGATAAGTCGTCGATATTTTCCGCGGAATTGACGGCAATTTTACTTGCTCTTGATTTTGCAAAAATATCTTGGAGAAAGCTATTTATTTTATTTTCTCATTCACTATATTCACTACAAGCTTTGTACAACATGAAGCTTGAACATCCACTTATCCGCCAAATAATGGAGCTACACCATATTTTACTTTCGTCTGACAAGTACATTATTTTTGTTGGCTCCCCAGTCATACTGGTATCAAGGGCATTGACAGGGCAGATAGTGTTGCCAAGGCCGCCCTGGAGCTACCGACTTATAATTTTCCTGTTTGCTATCATGATTTTAAATCATCTATTAACTCATTCATCTCTGATACAATGCAGACTCAGTGGGATCTGCTCACAGATAATAAACTTCCTGTGAAACCGACTCTGGACGAATGGACTCCTGGCTACGGACATGTACGCCGGGATGAAGTTGTCCTTAATCGATTGCGCATTGGACATACACGACTAACACATTCGTATATGCTCAAAGGTGAGCCGCGTCCATGGTGTATTTCATGCGACAGCGCATTTACCGTGCAACACATCTTACTGGACTGTATCGACTTTGCCGATATTCGACGCAAACACTTCAATGTTACTTCACTTGCGGAGTTATTCCAGGTGGAGAACATTGAAGGTTTATTGAGGTGGTTAACTGTTAGCATTTATTGAACTAAACAGTCTATGTACAATATATTAGTATGTGCATTTGCCATATTTAATATAACATGTTGTTGTGATGAATCAGTATAAAACACTCGGCGTTGCTAAGTGCTTCATTTGGATTACACATGTGAAATGGATCGTTTTCATTCAGGATGAATATTAGTTCATTAGCGCAGATTTCATACTATAATTGGGTCGATTACTACGAAAGCCACATGTCTACGCGAGAAGAGCGTGCCCACAGATTGTTCTGCGCATGGACCAGGGCCGAAGTTGTTCACCATTCATGATCAGTCACTGAAACAGCCCTTTTCTGCTGACTAAACATAACTGGTTTGTATGTATCTACAATATTAAGGACTCGGGACTACAATTGTTTCAGTCCCAGAAAAGTCGGTTTTGTCACCCAATTACCGAATTAATAGCTCACAGGCTACTCCTGAAGTAATAATCAGGACAAATAATACGATAATGACCCCCGAGTTGTCGGTTCATTACTTTGAACGCTACATGCTGTAGGGAGGGACATGCAAGGGATAAGGGGACACTTAAATTACTATAATTCAACTTGTGTTTTTATGCGATCGGGTAGAGTTACCGCCGTGTCCGTCATGTCATGTTCATTTCGAGTTATCGTGGTCACATGGTTGTGACGTTTGCGTCATCAACATGTTTATGTTGACGATACATATACATGGCGAGTTCTTATACAGCGTATGTAGGATCACATGGCCATAACTCCAAACGTTAACGTTTTGATTCACTAATACGTATCTGTTTATACTAATGCTAAATCGGGGCAATTCTTATACCACACATATCTGACGTATCCGAAGCTAGATCATCTTCCTTATGTCTAAGTAGTTTGACAACGCGATGACCATTTACTAATCTGATAACCTTCAATCATTGTTAAGCCAGGAATATCCGCTGACATTACAGGATGTATGGCCCTTCGCATTTTAGTTATGATGTCTATGACATTGTGATTTTTCGAAACATTACCATTTATCTTCACCGAACTTTATCAACATTCACGATACCACAGAAAAGTTATATAAACTACGTAGTGTTTGCGTTTACTAATATACTTGAGACCGTTATAACATGTTTGAACATGTTCGTAGAGATGATACATGTACCTGTTTATAAACGACACATATCGCACACACACAAGCGTAATTTGTTTGACAATTTACCATGTTGTTCCAAATTGGATAGTAACCTTAGGTTTTGAATATTTTCCAGCTTAAACATAAACAGGCAGAATCGAGTGGAGTGAAAGTTTGCTTTTTAAAAATAATTGGCAGTACGAAAGTTACATTATTGCCCACACTAATCGCTTGTTGTTATTCGAGCGATAGCGAAGAATTATGCAACCAACATCCAAATTTGAAGTCTTCCAGAATTTATGCCGTTTAGCATATGTCGGTCGCAGCACATATTTTGTGGTTTTTAGGAAACACGGGTAGGCCATAAAAATAGTTCCAACAACTTAGTTCGATCGCCTTTTCAGTGTAATAAATGTTTTGTTTGCTTTCTTTGTACTAAACTTATGTTATTGCAAATGTTTCCGTATTCTAAGGGTGCGACGATTAACCGCCATATTCGATAATTTGCGATTCGTAAATCCATGATTCGGTGCACGAATACAATCTTCTGTTTCGGTTTCTGCTCTCAGAATAGCTATTGCCCTTTTTGACATTCCGGAAGTGATAACACGAAATGGGCGATCCCTATAAGCCGGTACCGGTAGCAACCAGGATCGGTACTATCTGGTACCTCCACGAAGGTAACTGTAATGCGTGGCTAACGCGAATATGGGGCGTGTAACTGACATCATGTGATGGTCAAGTAGTACTTGAAACATATACTTATTCAACATAGTGGATTGGCCGTGCACCATACATGCGATATTACATATGAATTACCATGTCTCAAGGATTTATATATCCTTGTAAACTCGATTGAAGCCTTATTTTCGAACATGTTTTTACCAAACCTGCTCACGCAGGCCGTAGCTAAAAATGAACAACATCTTTAACTGACCAACTGGCCATGCATAGTTGTTCGGATCGTTTTCATATTTTGCCAGAAACACGCGCATTCACTTGTCAATCGTGCCAAAACGTCCGCATACCTTCTATTCTTCGAGTTTTCAAACTACAAATTGAATGTACTTCAAACGTTTTCCACTCTAGATTAATCATGAGTCTATGTATCATCCACAATCACATACTGCGAATAATTTCAGGACGTTCAGTCCTTTGATTGGTATACGGCACACTACATTCCTCTTCTCACTGGGTATTTTACTTGCACGGCTATCGGTCCTGTAAATTAATCACAGTTCGTGTTTCTGCCGTTGTATGTTGTGCAACTGTTGTTATTATGTCCATTGTCATGGACTGTTGCGTTTACTGTGGTATGTTAAACAATTGGTTTGTTTAAAGTACTGGTCTCCTAGAAAACATTAATCATACCAAAAGTGCGTCCCGAGTAAAAGCAATAGCCAATGATTTGTGTCGAGCCCGCTTGCAGAAAGCGAGGCATAGTGATCACAATGACATCCGGGTGTCCGAAATCTGCGTTAAAGTTCTTAAATACCTTATATCTCTGCAGTCCTAAGTCACATTGACTTAAAACCTCATATACTTATTAGTCATCATCCATATATCCATGCTGTATCTCACTCATGCGGCCCCTGTATCCAAGGTCAAGGTCAATTGACTTAGAAGTTTGCATTAAAGTTTTTGTCAAAAGTTGCGTGAAAGTTTTCACATACCTACTATTTCTGTAACCGTCAGTCAGATTTGCTTGAAACTTCGTATGCATATTGGTCATCATCCATATATTCATTCAATGTCACACACATGCGGTCCCTGTACCCCAAGGTCAAGGTCAAATGACTCAGACGTTTGCGTTAATGACCAGGTGGAGAACATTGAAGGTTTGCTTAGCTTTCTTCATGAAACCAGCTTGTATCGGAAGATCATTGTATACATGTTTCTCATTCTATAATTTTATAATTCTATACATGTTGTTCATTTATATTGTTCATCATATTAATAGTTTTACCCCGATCATCTGATTGCCTACCACATCTATCATACTATTTTACTATTATTTTTATTCTTCATCTACATTGCTTGACCCTAAATTATACTCTGTTGATGGGCCGTTAAGCACCATTCCATTTCACATACCTAACACATTTCACGTACCTATTATCTCTGTAACCGTAAGTCTAGGCTAATGTCAAGGTCACTGAGGACTTGATTTTTATTATTATTATCAAGGCCGCCAGTGAGGGGATTATCTTCGTTTAACGATGCCAGATCTTGTTTTTCAATGTAACTGTTGCTACATTATATATATCTTACCCTGAGATCACCAGATGCCACGGCGGGCTCGACATGCAGGCCGCGGTCATCTGGTAATAATGTTATTATATTTACACTGCATTTACCATGCGATTTTGTACCTAAGAACATGTGCAATATCTCATGAATAAATTTCATGAAAAATCGCACATGTTCTTAGGCACAAAATAGCATGGCGCGTCTCGTTTCATTTCACGAACCATGGGGAACAAACATCCAGTCATATGCGGTGCCGGTGCCGGTTATAGTAAGTGGACATTCCAGATTGCTATTGGAATTCTTGCCGAATGGGCTGCAGAACTCTGTGTCACAGTGAGCTGTGGAGATAACAGCGAGGGCGTTCACATTAACGATTTCTCCGGTTAATAAAGAGGAAAGTACGCATTGATAAGAAGTAACTTAATTGTACTACCCATTGGATATCTGGCGCGTGCGTGGAGCCATAATCAACTCTGGGAGTGAACTGTCTTGGTTCTCATTTGTAAAAGAACAAGGCTATTGAACAGGTGCATGTTTTTACATTTTCATGCGGAATCTGACATGTACTGAATCAAACGTGCGTATACTGTTTTATTAAGTATTAAATATAAATGTATAGTATACATGCACATTGTATAGCATAGCATGTTCATTACACGTACACACGACGGACCAACAACTTATTTTCCGAAAAAAATATTTTTTTACATTCGTATGAATATACTATAATTATTAAAACATAGTACATGTACGTCTAAAAACATTTGTTTTAACTTCGTTGTGGGTATGGAAAAAATATAGTAAATACATGCAAAGTACGACGTACATTTACGAAAAATATACTTACTCGTCCACGTGCGTTTATCACTATCTCTACATATTCTATTGAGAAATAATATGTTGCGTAGTAGCTAACGTGTAGTATTGTTTTATTTTGACATCTGACAAGCACATCCGCGGTAGGAATTCCGCGATGTAGGCCTTACCATAAAGGACATGGGCTTTAACATCACACTGACACCATCGGCATTTAAAACAATGGATAACGACACGGATAGCACAATGAACAATTCTTCGGAGGAGTACTACGAGCTGTTCCGTCATCCTATCTACATGATGGTCCTGTATTCGCTCGCTTATACGACCATCATGATATTCGCGCTAGTGGGGAACCTCATGGTCGTGGCTGTCGTTGTCAGGAACCATTCGATGCACACCGTGACCAACTATTTCATCGTGAATCTGGCGGTGGCCGACATTATGGTGGCTCTGATCTGTCTTCCGATGACACTACTGTCCAACCTGTATCAAGGTAAGACGTTGGTCACACTTTCAACCTGGAATGGATTTTGATATGTTAATTATCCCACCAATTCAATCGTCACAAAATGATTACTTTTTCAGACTAGTCCATTTATGAAAAGGGGGTGTTTTTATCTAAAAAAATATGAAAATTACTTGCAAAAAGTGCAGATCCTGATGAGACGGCTCGTCACGAGCCGGCTCATCTGGATCTACACTGTTCGCAAACGCCGATATATAGGTATGTAGTGTTGAAAGGGTTAACTGGCTGCGACGGAGAAGTGGTGCTTATGGGAGTTACATGTATGACCAGTGTAGCTCCTGATCAAATAGTACACTTCTGTAACCCGATAGCGATATGTAAGACGTTGATCACGCTATTAACCCTTTAAACTCTGGATATCCTTCATGTACAGTTTGTTATGCCACCGGGTTTCGAAGAAACTGGTGGCATATAGTGTTTGGACGGTCCGTCTGTCCGTATGTCCGTCCGTCCGTCCGTCACACCATTCGGTTAACCACTTTGTCACAGTTTCTCAAATATGCTGCAGGTGGCATCCGCGTTTGACAGACGCATTTCTTGTTCATATTAAATCTTTGACTATTTCATTAATGATAAATTATGGATGTATTACAGATGAATACTACTGTCTGTTCCGCGTTTTTCTGCCAACGAACTTTTGGCTATTTAACACTTTAACACATAAATCTAAAAAATATTTAAATGTAAGTACGTTTTCACCAATAACAAAAAATTCGCCCCCCAAAATTTGTTGTTTGATGAAATTCCATAAAATATTGATTTTATAGAGAAAAAACGGGTTTCGTATGGGAATTTAACATGGGGTGTGTGGGGGGGGGGGGGGAGTGAAAATAGGAACATTTTTGGAGATGTAAATAAGAAAACAAAAGTTAGAATTTGAAATTCGTTCCACAAATAAAAAAAGGATTTAAAAACATCTATTTTTAGCCCCCATGTTAAATTCCCATAGGAAAATCGTTTGTTCGCATTAAAATCAATATTTGATGGAATTTCTTCTGGGGAGAGTGACGTTTTTGTTATTGATGAAAAACTACTTACATTTATATATCTTTAAGATTTAATGAGTGTAATGGCCAAAAGTTCGTCGGCAGCAACACGTGGAACAGATGAATACAGATGCTGCAGTGACAAATGCTGCAGATCCTGGTGAGGCGGCTAATGGGGCTTATGGGATGTATGACCAGTGTAGCTCCTGATCGAATAGTACACTTCTGTAGCCTGATAGCGATATGTATTGCTTGTTATAAGCACGACGTGTGTTTCATTGATGGAATGGCGAACAGAGCAGACCATGACCAGACTATGCGGAAGCATAGGCTGATCTGGATCTACCCTGGTAGCAACACGCAATCACCTCATTTCTCCAGTTACAGCCACAAATAAACATACTGAATACCATTTCAGCAAGGACTATTTAACCCCTAAATATCCAACATGGTATTTTCCATTCTATTTTTTAAATATTCCCTAATGAGAAACTGTTAACGTGAATAAGGCTGACAAATGCTGAAGATTCTGATTATCCAGCTCATCAGGATCTACAGTGTTTACACATGTTGGCTTTATGGTATGTCGGGTTGAAATGGCAGTGACAAAGCCACCCATACAATTATCCTTCTGTCATTGTTCTATGTACAATGCTCTAGCACGTTTTTCTTTCTTCCAGTCAATATATTGTATCATTTTTTCTATTGAAGGATTAGTTCCGTGTAACGCTATTTGTTGTAGTCTAAACCCGCCATTTAATGTCTGTTTTTTCCTTATTAGCAACTTGCGTCAGACGCGTAGTTTATAACTCATTAGGGGTATAGTTCAGATTTTCCGATTACTATACCGCTTGGCTCATCATGTTGTAGGCTGTTTCAATATGCAATGACATAGCATTAATCCTTACATCACTGAATTAAAGTGTCGTCTGCTGTTTATTTTCCATTTTTCTCTCATCAAAAAACATGCGCTGGCATCAATTTAGAATCACTTCCAATTTAAATGATTGTAAAGTGGTGTCAAAACATGTTTTCATTGAGAAAAAAGGTAAAATATGAAATAACCGCAGGCGACAATTTCCGGTTCCCGCATTCTACGTGTACGACGTTCACAAATATAGTAGTACACAGTCTGGTATTATCTTTTCTGGGGTATCACATACACAAATCATACTTGTCGTGGCCACTTTATTTCTGGTAGTATGATATTTATTCAACCAGGGGAGCTGATCATCGTGAAATAATGCGCGGGTGATTGTATTTTTTCGGTAAATAAGCGAGTGAGTATAGCGAATCAAGTTTGTTTAGCGGGAGGACCCAAACACGAGCGCATTATTTCACGATAATCAGTACACCTGGTTACGCCTTTCACCCCTAATTAAGTACATGTAACTTGAATGGATGGATTTTGATATGTTAATTCAACGAATCCAACCTTCACAAAATGGTTTTCAGACTAGTCCATTTTATGAAAAGGGGGTATCTTTTGTTCTCAAAAAGTATGAAAATGACTTTCAAAAAGTGCAGTCCTGATGAGACGGCTCGTTACGAGCCGGCTCATCTGGATCTACACTGTTTGCAAAAAACGCTATAGCGGACTTTCGGGTTCAAAGGGTTACATAAACATGTTCTTACATTTTACACATGGTATTTTATGAAAACGAAGCGAATCAAGTGGCTGTAGTGAAGGTGACTGTCTCACGATTCAAAACGTATGTCTGAAAAAAGGATTTGATTGATCGACGTTTGTCCATGTAAGTGAACCATGAGAGTGGTGTAAACTACTGTTCCTGTACAGAACCGATTGGTTGGTGTAATTCTCCATTACATTTGAGACACGCCATCTGATTTTGTAACTAAGAAAATGTGCGATTTTTTCAAAAAAAATATTTACACAAACTGTGATATTGTCTGTAAATGTCGTCGAAAGATGTCAGCAATGACAATTTCGTCAACTCAAGTTCGTCAACTTTCGAAGTCATTTACAGAAAATATCGTAGATATTGCAAATATTTTTCATGCGATGTCGCACATGTTCTTAATTACAAAATCACATGGCACATCTCATCGTGTAAAATACTGGTTTAAATGTAAGCAACTCGTTTTTTTATAAATGCATGAACACATAATGTGGTATCTCCATATGTTCATGAGATATTTCGTTAGCGGGCATACGCAATGTTGGCGGCTGAATTATCATTATCGCGGGCGGGCGCGATCGAACGCCATGTTGATACACCCGATTTAATATCACTCCCTTCATTTGTTGGAAACAGCGTGAAACTTGTCAAACGGAGTAGGATAACAGCAGATAATAAGACACTAACAACGTAGCCACAGTCCTCATGTGCGGTGATTGATCATTTCCCGTGCATTGACCAAACTATTCAGAGATTACATGCGACCCAAATGACGATCGGGAAAAGCATTAGTCAACAGTTGTTAAGCTGCTCTGACCACTCAATTGCGTGACTATTTGTTTAAGCCTCATCAACAATTTACTGCTTCAAGGCCACATAGGCAATACCGTTCCGTTTCAATAGACATGCCATTGTACTTTGCACTAGCCATGTGAGTTTGTACCTAAGACCCTGTACCCTTTTTGCACAACGAATATTTACAGAAACTGGAATAGTTTCCTTAAATTCTATTTCGCATTTATTCTGAACATTTCGTCAACTTTCGACGTCATTGACGAAAATATCGTAAAGTTTATAAATAGTTTTCATGGTATGGCACATCTTCTTAGGTACACACTCACATGGTTTGTCTCACATGTGGTTCAATTACTTAGATAAATATTTAACTTCACATTGGATAACTGACTCAGTAACGCGTTCTTTTCCCACTTAAAAATAACACAATAACAAGCCAAAGTCGTAAATGTGACGCGAACGGTTTTCTTGGGTCAAATACCATGTACAACGTGCTTTTTAACGAACCAATTTCGGCTACTAATTGTCAATTTGACCAACATTCGTGAATGCACAGAGTGGTTAAAATCACGAGAGCATTTGCTTTGCCAGTATGGCACCATGGAGTCGTGACGGAAACAAGAAATAAAACGACCATGAAAGCTAATGCAAACATCAAATTCTATGACATTTTATATTGGTTTGTCAATAAAACGGACAACGCACTCTGTGTTGAAATTGGTTCATGTATAACGATATGTTTACTAGATTCGTTACTGTCATAGCCATATTCTGGCCACCACCATCTAACATCAGTAGCCCTTTCACCAACATTTCTAAGCATACGTATCTAGCTAAGTATAATTTGAGGGAGTAGTCATTTATTTTTTCCCGAAATGCATTATTTCATATAGAACTAACGACTGCGTATATTTGATGATTAAAAGTATGCAGAATTATTATACTGAATTTATTACTTTATCACAGCCATTTTGTAATACATTCCGTATAGTAAAAGTTGAAAAGTTCTCCCTGAAAGTCTACTTAGCAAGATAAGCATACTTCGCAATTTTGGTGAAATCGGCTGCAGGTCTGGACTCGTACAGATTCTTACCTGGATTCACACCTGTCGGTGTCGTAAGGGAGTCAGTTACCGGATCAGCAAACTGTGTTTCACTGTTGACCGTTTTTATTGTAATTAATTTCAGTGATAAATGCAATGTGCTCCCGACGTTGTACTCGCTCCCATTATTTATTGCTACCACTGTTAACTACAACATTAATAATAATGAAACTTGTGTAGACAATTCATAGACTGATTTAGCGAACTACCGGCATGCTTTGCCCACTCAACAATAGAAAATAGCAGGCTAGTGTCATTTGACATCAAGTATATCAGTCCAGGTGCGGAAACATGTAAGAATTTCAGGACTCTACCGTGTCCAAGCCCGGCCTTATGTATTAGATAGATAGATAGATAGATATTCTTTATTTATAGAGGGTGACTCGGTTGGTCGGAACCAATCTTCCCCGAGGCCCTCTTAAGAAGTGCATATACATGTACATACATAAATATACAATACATATTGAAATGATTACATGTTGTATGCATACGTGAATTTAACATGAAGAAATAATAATGATGAGCCATAACGAAAAGTGGTACATGTGTCCCGACAGTCCCATATCATACTGCGCATCGACGCAGCTTGAACTGGGTTTAACACGTTTATTTCTCAGTGATAGTTTCAGTTTTTGCTATAAGACGCTAAAATTCGTTCTCGTGCGCCTGATATAGGTTTACACGGTCGCTAAGCTCCACAAGACCAATTGTATCATGGCAAATCAAACACGCGGTCATTGTAAACTGTATACCATACATCGTAATTTCGTGATTAGTGACGCTGGCGGGGGGCACAATTAACAAGTTTATATTAATTGATAATACCGCTACTTCAGCCGCTATCGACCCTTCATCCAGTTAAGACAATTACGGGAAAATGTATTTAACGACGTGGAACGTCTTATGTCAATTGGAATACTATTCCAGATTAGCGCGCCTGAGTATGAAAAGCTGTTTTTAAAGAGATTACTTTTAGGTTTGGGAACTTCGTAATTCATATCTGTTTCAGACCTTAATACCATACTCGTATTTTGTAAGTGATTAGTGCGCATTTCAAATAATTCACATAAATATTGGGGGGCCATTTTATTAGTTATTTTGTACATAGTTTTCGCTTTTTGGAGAAATACGCTTTCGTCAAAGGTCAAAATGTTGAGTAATTCTAATGAGTTTTGCAAATCAATATATTCGTTTCCCAGAATGATTTTACATGCTCGCCGTTGAAGTTTGGTTATTATGTACATATTTCGATTTGACGATTTTCCCCATACTATATTGCAATATGTGAAATGTGGCTGAATATAGGCCTTATAGAATAATATTCGATGCTCAGTAGATACATAAGGTCTGATTTGATATAATAGCCAGAGATATGATGAAATCTTTTTTGAGATACCGTTAAATTGGTCATTCCACTGGAGATTTTCATCTACATGTATACCCAAAATTTTATTACCGGTAGTGATATCGAGGCTTACATTGTCATATTTGAGTTCAATCATTTTGTCTCGCAAACATGTTCGTTTTTGTGAACTTGTTATTAACATGATTTTGGTTTTTCTTTATTAAGCATCATGCCGTTAGCCTCACACCATAATTCTAAACTGTCAAGTGCTTGTTGTAAACGTGTTTTAAGTCCCCTACAGTTGATTGCATGTCATAAATTGTTGTATCATCTGCATACAGATCGGTTCCTGTTACGTGTTGACGGAGAATAAGTGGCAAATCATTTATAAACAAAAGAAAAAGTGTCGGTCCAAGAATTGACCCCTGGGGTACTCCACAGTTGATAGGTAGAGATTCAGATGTTTCTCCATTTACAGAAACAAGTTGTTGCCTTTGTTCCAGGTATG
This sequence comes from Conchocele bisecta, assembly GCA_029237695.1. Lineage (NCBI taxonomy): Eukaryota > Metazoa > Mollusca > Bivalvia > Lucinida > Thyasiridae > Conchocele > Conchocele bisecta. The sequence goes on from CM055267.1 coordinate 66,141,853, forward strand.
ATTTGAACCAACCCAGGCTTACGTTACTGCATTTGTATAGTCTAAGTTTATCCAGGAGAATTTTGTGATCAACAAGATCGAAGGCTTTACGAAAGTCGACTAAAATACACCCTACTAATTTACCCCGATTTATTGCTTGTAGAAAGTTTTCAAGAAGAACAATTAACGCTGATTCTGTCGAGTGACCTGTACGAAATCCACTCTGGGTTTGATGCAATAGTTTAAACGTTGTTAAATATTCCATAAAATGTTTCTGAACCCATTTTTCAATTAATTTTGAAAGCGTCGGTAAAATTGATATCGGACGATAATTATTCACTTCGTCTTTTGCACCGCTTTTATACAGAGGATGTACTTTTGCTTGTTTCCATGCACTGGGGAAGATCGAACTAGTGAAACTCACATTTACTACATATGTAATACTTTTCGAGATAGCGGTGGCAGATAATTTTAACAATCGTGGCCCTATTAAATCTAGTCCAGTAGATTTTGATATATCTAATGATGTTAAATACCTTTTTACGAATATTTCATTAATCAAAGGAATGTTAAAATTATAATTTTGCGGTGTATGTTCGTTTACGAAATTTTTAATATGATCAAAATTTGATTCTGGAATGGGACCTTTAAGATTAGATGCTATAGTGGAAAAATATTCGTTAAAAATATTCGCCATATGTGTATTTTCTGTGCATAGCTGACCAGTTAGACTGTTTATACCTAATAACTGTTCCGATTTACCATCATGTTTTGATGCACCAAATTCTTTGAATAATTTCCAGATAGTACGAGGGTCATCCTTGCCTTCTTCAATTTTAGATTTATACGAATCCGTTTTAGATTTTTCTATTAAAGCTGATACTTTATTTCGTAATAATTTGTATTGTTCATAATTACCGTTAATTTTACACTTATTTCTATCTTTTATGCAATCTAAAATTTCGGATGATAGCCAATCAGGTTGTATTTTAGTTTTAATCCTGTGTATCCGCAAAGGAGCGTGAGTGTTAACCACGTTAACAAACAGTGTCGTCCATGCGTCAAGAATGTCATCAATATGATTAAAATAATGTACAGTTTCCCATTCAACGGCGTTTAAATCATTTACAAATGCTATTTCATTAAAATGCTTAAATGATCTATACTTGATTTCATGATGCGCGTGTTTTCTAGGTATGTAATTTAGCTTCAGATTACAGAAAATTGCACGGTGGTCACTGATATTTAATTCTTTAACACTAATTTGCGAAATATGTTCTTCATGGGTTACGTAGATGTGATCAATTAACGTGCGTGAGATATCTGTTACACGAGTAGCCTCACTAATTAACTGGCTAAGGCCCAACGCGTGAATGTAATTTGACCATTCTCTATTAGTGGTATCGCATAACAAGTTTTTATTTACATCTCCTAATAACATTATTTCCTTTCCTACGTTCATTGTATTGTCATTAATTGTTCAAACCTGTCAGTCCATTCTACTTTGGAGTGCGGGGGTCTGTATAAACATCCTACTAAAAAATGACTTGCTTTTTTCGGGAGTAATTTCCAGCCAGATACATGATATATTAAACATTTCTAAGTCATCCCTACGCTTTACAATTACACCATCACGAACATAGACCATTAACCCCCCACCTGCATTGTCAATATTGTCTTTACGAAACGGAGTTTGAAATCCGTCTATCTTAAATAAACCTGTAGTTTTGTGATATTTCAGTTTAGTCTCACTTAAGCCGAAAATATGCAGATTTTCATTTTCGTTTGATTTTAACATATATTTCAATTCTTCAAATTTGCTAAGATTCCGCGCACATATACCCTGTATATTTAAATAACCAATGTTAAACCCTTTCTTGCTTAAATTTAGATTAACTACATTTGTGGATTCATTTTCCTTGTTGTTTTGCATATACGATGGCGAGCGTAATGTATTTGTAGAAACATTATCACATATATTGTTACCGCATGTTTTGACATGTCGCGTAATTTCACAAACGTTCATATGCTGTGCTGAATTACCACCTGATTGACAATCATTGGTAATTGTAGCCGTGTCTAATTCATTTAGTTCGATATTGTCCTCAGGGCAGTGTAGCCTATATATACTTTATTGCAGGTGCACCTAATTTCATTACACACGGAGCACATTTCATGTAATTGAGCAAATCTATTATGTAATGTTATGTGTCCGCCTGCATTCCACGACATGGCATTAATGCCTAAATGCTACCTATTTGGACAGTCTGCAATTTTGTGCCCAGCTAAACGACAATAGTAACACAAGCCGGCCCTCACATTGTTCCCATGTCCATTTTGTCGTGAACCACGGTTCGTGTTGTTTCGACTAACGTCTTGGTGATCACGAGTTCCTCTGGCTCGTCTGTCGTCAGACCCTCGTTGGTGGCGCACGAAAACACATGTTTCGTAGTCTGTAACCACGGCGATGTGGTTGTGTATTGCGTGCAGCAAACGCTTTATCCCGGGAAGTGTCAGATGGATTCGGTCGCGGTTGAAATATCGTTGTAGCAGCATTTCATTCTTATCATAAAAGAATCCGTTGGTGTCTGCAATACACTGCACATCCTTGTTCGACCAGTAGACGGCCAATCTGTCTATGCTGGTGTTTATGTGGTCAACGTTAATATCTCCTCTCGGGGCGACGCTGCATATGTATATATGACAGTCACTATTTGCCGCCTTAATTTTCGCCAGTAGTTGATCGTACCTCTCCTCGAACAGTTCTATGTCGGTGTCGTTTGCAGCATCATTACCGCCACAATATATCACTACATTGGAGAACGAATTCAAATCATACATGTCAATTTCCGCTGATACTGTCCGGATTGTCGCACCCCCAATTGCATGTTTGTGAATGCCCCCCCCCCCTTTAAGCCCTTTCTTGTTCACACCACTTAACAGGGAATCACCAATTAGCAGGGTTTTGTTTCCTGAGTGTGGTACTGTGGGGGGTCGCGCCTGGCTGGACGGGATCTGGTTGGAATTTCTAGATGGCACGTTTTCTGGCGAGAAGTTCAATGAACAAGGCGTAAGGTGGTGATTTGACCGACGTGTAATACGTATGGGAATGTCGAGACTGGGTGTGCCCTGACTTGCGTCCATCGGGGAAATCCTCTGATGTTGCTGTACAGGCTGGCGATTTGTAACGGTGTCTTTTACAACTGGCCTATTTTCCGTACAGCTACTGGGCATAACTGCTGGCTTTCTTCGAAGATGATGTGGGAACTGTCTGCGTTTTCTACAAAACGCTTGAATAGAGCAGTTGCAATTTTGTTAAATTGACACTCTCTCCACAGTTTGTGGCCTGCCCCTGTGACCGTTACAGTTCTCTGATGTGTGTCCATCACAATCTCACAACGCATGCCACTGACGTGCGTATGGCATTTAGTAATGCCCGACGTGTTTTCAGGATCTACACTGCTGGAGAAATCAGCTTTTAATTTTGACACAAAGTCGTAGAAAAACACGAGGGATACAAATGTTAGTTGGGTCCTGTGGTTGTCATGTGTTGTGCTATAGAACACGTCCTCAAACTGGTCGGCTGGCGACGGGTCCACACACAAGTTTTCGATGTCTCCGGCATTACACGACATCAGTGTACTCGAGCAACTGGTGTAATTAAAGCTGACGTCTTGGTTGGCGGCGTCATGTATACTTTCCTCACATGTTTCAGTTATCACAGAATCATCCTGAAGATGTTGTATTTCCCCATGGTTGTTTTGTATAAGAAATACGGTAATCCGGTAGTTAGTTTTACATACACGTGGTCAGGATCACGCTTTTCAAAAAAAATCACTGTTTCTTAGTTTCTAACTTAAAGAAGAATATAATCCAACAAGTAAGAATTTCTTTTAATTTTCCCAGCAGAAAACACGTTAACGTTCTGACGGTATCAACATAATTTAAAAACGTTAATCCATGATTTATTCCGACAATTAAGATATAACAGAGAGATCCGTAAACACGTGTTATCAGTACGAGCGCTGGCTGTAAAAAAAAGGTATTGGATGAGATACACTAACTTGGTATTGTATTTATCAGGTAAACTGTATCCTACATACTTGGTAATTATGAGGAGAGTTCGTTGCTTGACATGAACATGGACTTATTATATGTAGCGTCATTACACGGACATCATTCGAAAACGACATGTGACCTCTTCCGCCCAATGAAGCGAAGCGTCAGCGAACGTAGTTTTGAATCCGTATGTCCAACAATAAGATGAGACACCCAGCCTGTCAAAAGTTGCTGAACTGTTCATCATATGTGCCGATGCGACGACGTTCATTAATCTAATGTCAATTATCCATGCAGACATGAAACATGGTGCAACAACATGAAGTTGTCCTTAGACGGTTACGTATTGGATATACACGACTAACGCATTCGTATATGCTCAAAGGTGAGCGGCGCCCATGGTGTATATCATGCCACAGCGGATTTACCGTACACCACATCCTACTGGACTGTATCGACTTTGTCGATATTCGACGCAAACTCTTCAATGTTACTTCACTTGCGGAGTATTCCAGGTGAAGAACATTGATTGAAGGTTTACTTAGCTTTCTCCGTGAAACCAGCTTTTATCAGAAAATATAATTGTCACGCCCGTTTGCGGACAGCGTGATATAGTCGGCATGTGCGTCCGGGTTAAAGTTTTTGGTTAAAGATGTTTGTGTGGTTAAACTTTTTCAGGATATATATACTATCAAAGCCTCGGCGGGCGCGACATGCGGGCCACGGCCATCTCGTTTTATCATTGTATGCATGTTCCTCATTTCTATTGTGTTCCATCATATTTTTATTTTTACCCTAATCAAATGATTGCCTACCTAATATAATGTTATTATATACATGTTTCTCATTTCTATTGGTGTTCGTTGTATTTTTATTTTTACCCTACTCATTTGATTGCATACTACATCTAACATACTACGTTACTATTAAGTTCTTCTTCATCTAAATTGATTGGCCCTAAAAATACACATTTGTGTTGGTGGGCCGTTAAGCACCATTCCATGCAACAACAGTTAACCTGGTCATATGTTTATGCAAATTGCCCATGCTTACAATGTATTGTTACGATCCTAAATTGCAAAGTAAAACTGGTTTGTGTCATGCACTGTGACACCATTGTACAATCTGTGACACAAACAAGTACGTGCAATAACCCTTGTAATGGTAGTGTATATTTTCAGGGAGCCATGTTGTACGATTATCATGGATCCTTTCACAATGTGTGGTAATTCATAGAAATCAATCAAAGGTATTGTGATCTAAATCGCGAAACAAATGTTTACATCGGGTCGTTGTTTCTGATCCATCCGACAAATTACATATGATATATGCCATGCTGAGCTGTAGCACAGCTCTGGCTCAGCCAATCAAGCTGATTACGTTCATACTTACATCACCACCGGCGTTAATCATGACAAAATGTCAACGTTTCTGAACATGTATTAGCAATATATACTCGCAATCAAGCAGTTTTACTGGCTGTGCCTCAGTCTCACCCAATCAATATTAAATTATATTGTCATAATTCCAGCACAAAAATATTTACACAATTCCCTAACATTTGAATGGCCCGTAGCAAGTCTCTGTCCAAAATTTATATCCCAGTAAACTTCCACGCCGAACTACTTTCTACAGGTGCGCTGTCAGTGCTGTCAATCTAAACAAATGGCTGCCGTCTGTCAAAATAAACACATTTTCTTGATGAATTTATTTCAAATGCTGGAATTATAAGGAATGAATGGCCTTTTTGTGGAATTTATCGGGGATATAAACTTGGAAAAGTCGCGGGAATACTGGACGAAGGCCTTCCGTTTATACTTCCGGCCTTCGTCCAGTATTCCCGCGACTTTTCCAAGTTTATACCCCGATAAATTCCACAAAAAGGCCATTCATTCCTATAATAAACACATGGAAATAGTAGAAATATTAGCGCAGGCGGAGGTACACTTGTCTCCAAGAAAGGAGGCGTGTTTAACTTAAAGTTGGTATTCTTTGGTTGAAATCGTCAAGTTGCACGTTATATCTGGAACAGATAAATGAATCGTGTTATAATGTGATTATGTCCTGCTGACACGCAACCCGCCTCCGTAAATATTACCTTTGAAGCAATGTATACCCTTGTGCGGGACCAGTCATCTATGCGATTTAATATGGATGTAATTGTCCAATATAGAAAGAAAATTAAGCATTGAAATTCCGTTAATTAATTATTCTATCGACGTTATTATCAAGTACCCGGCACTACGGGTTAGAAGCTGTGATTCGATCACTCCTGTGTGCGTTCCATATTCGAATTCATTTTGTGCAACGTGTGCATTGAAAGTATTGGTCTGGTATTTTTCGAAGTGTCATTATCTTATTAGCTAACAGTTTTCTTACCACAGAACAGAATATAGCTTTATTTAAATACAGGTTACAAGGTAACCATCTGACTGAAATTAGTAAGCTACGTAGGTGGATAGACATCTTGACGATGAATCCATAATTGCGTGGATTCATATATTAGCATCGAATCGTACTGGGGTTTTCAGAATATGTATCACATTTACCTTACATATGATTTTTGGTACGATCCTGAGACAATGTAAATACAAAACGGTCATACGTTGATTAACTCTTTCAATAGTACAAACATATTGGGTTATGTTTTCAAACGGTGTAGATCCCGATGAATCGGCTCGTAACGAGCCGTCCCACAGGATCTGCACTTTTTGCAAGTAATTTTAATATTTTTTAGAAAACAAAACAACCCCTTCTCATAAATGAAAATCATTTTGTGACGATTGGGTTGGTCTGGCATTTAACACAGTCCGTCCATTCCAGTTGTTTAGGGTTGAAAGGGTTAAACATGTACATGTATTCTCTAACACTGTCATTATGTCGTCAAATATTACAGATACATGGCCTCATAGTTTCACTGCCCCCTTCAATTGTGATATCAAGAGTTAGACATTTTAATTTACAGTTGCACATTACTGTACTATGTTGACGTTTCTGTCACGGACTCCACAGGAAAGCCTGAGCGATTGTTTATCGCCTAGCCAGCCAATCCTCTTGTCAGTCTCAGAGGGATATAATCGGTCGTCTTCGGTCTGATACCTAGCCATACGTGATCGGTCATTTCAGTATTTGAAATGTTAATCCGACACGAATGACGATTCATTTATTTTGACATAAACGAGATGCAAGACACGACTTGGTGCATGAAATACAACAGTTTAAACATGGAATGTCGTATTTTATTCCTTATTTCGGAGAGTACATGTACATATTTCAAACACATTTAGACATATGTGATATAAATTCCCTGGACAAAATGTGCAGGAAATGGTAGATGCGTACATGTATTTACGTGGGTTAAGATGAAAAATGCGCATTGTTTAACATACGTTTTGAATGGTTCTCATTGTTGCAATCAATAGTTGAGATGGCACATGCTTATTCAGTGTACGATGTCATTTCTATGGCTGGTACGAGGTTCACACATTTCAAAGAATATGTGTAACTTGTAACCATTTGTACACGCTAACTTCATTAATTGTCACAAACTACATCTTATTAGTAATATATCTGGGCATAACAGGGAACGGCGGACCTACACATCGGGCATTCGTATGACATCAGGTACTTTGTGTTAGTGAACACACGGCTTAGCTCAATTCCCCAGAATAACGGTATTAAGACGTACTGCATATAATGATGTTCGTCAGTCATGCTTCTAGTGGAAATACTGTAATGTGGCATGTCTTCTACTTTAGAACGAACTACACTTGCTTACATTATTGCTTAAAACGGCAGAAAATGTCGTTTTCATGTAAATTGGAACACGTAAATACGGATTAGCGTTCATACTAGTAATTGGAGTTGACCCGATCTTGTGATCAGTAGAAGTTCTAAGAATTCATTGTTATTGAGCATGACCGATATTTCTGTGAGCCCTGATTTGGAAATAACGGCCTTGTGGTATCTCCATATCTCGCCAATATTTGTAGCAGACGATAATGTTGAACTACTATTTATTGTTTCACTCAGTTTTCGAATGATCGGCCATGGACCATGGCCGAACATTCGCAAACTAAGTGAAACAATAAATAGTTGTGTTTTGCATTTCAAGATATGGAAAATCAGTGAAAATAGTGATGTTGAAGGTTGGAATTTTTTTCAACGCCAGTTCATTTTTAGCCTTGTTTCTTTTTTAAAAAATCCCGGCTATTGGATTGGGCAAATCCTGGTTGGCGGGCGGGCGGCGGGCGGCGGGCGGTGTGCGGTGGGTAGTGGGCGATGTCCACTCCAATATGCAATGTTACGTGCAAATGTGGACAGAGTGGCAGAGATGCCAGCGTCAATAAGATCGTAAGGTATTAATTGACATTGGGTGTATTGAATAACACATATATTCAGACAGCGTATACACGTGCAGCCTGTACATGCATCTCAAACGGAACGCGTCATGTTAAAGGTACGTGCCCACTCAGTAGGCACAACATGTTCTTTATAGCAATTAAATAAGTGTATAATTGTATCACTATTCTATCAATTCTAAAAATTACGAGTGCCCGCTATACAGATATAATCATGTAGAAATATTTATTTTATTGATAGTGACTAGCTGGTATTTTCATTTGCAAATGAGGCATGATATTTTTTTAATTATTTATACTAATTGAATGCGTCATCTGAAAAAATAATATCTTTCGACATATTGTGAAGTATTGTTAGGATATCAGCTAAACCCTGGTTGGCAGTTTAAAGTAGACTAAACAAGATACAAGTTTCAGTTTCTTTATTATTTATATCACGATTTTTGTCAGGATGGCATTACACTGTAGCATAGACATATAATATATAAATTCACTGCTCCGTGCGTATAGACCACATTTTGATAATATCTCGTGACGCCGCGAGATTTCGCGCGATTTACGATACAGCCGTGTGCGTGAGAAAGAAAATGATATTAAACCGAACAGGTGAGTAATTATTTCTGCCATTTTACCGACTGCTTATTATTTTTTACATAGTACAAACATTCTATTTTCCAAATACTCCCAAATAATTATAACCCGGCTATGTGGTTTTCACATTGTACAAAAAGTGTTTTGTTTACGCCTGTTTACGCCAGCAAATATCTGCTAAAACAACGTTACTTCCGCCTGGTCGATGATTTCCCATCCAAATTATTTAATATAGACTTGTAAGACAACACAAACAACTAATTATCATGTTAATTGGCATCTGTATGAGATTATGACACCGCGTAAAAGCATATAAAGTCAGCTCATTTGTTTACAATGTATACAGGCTTGAACCCATTATTCGACTGTACCAGTAGTCGGCAGCAGATTTTCAATAATGTTATGATGCGGTACAATTAATATATGCTTGACACGCATCGAATAGTGCATAAAGCTATTTGTAAATTATAATTGTATTATCCTCCCAATTCTCTGTATCTGGTTAGTTAGACATTATATTTTATTTCATTCTATTTGTCCACTTTTCACATGATTTCTATGTGAATCAGAATCTGGTATTGCAATACTGTAGTGCTCAAAACTGTTGTTTCATTTTATTGAAGTTGTTGATTTTTTTTCCAAAGCATATTATAATGGTAGTATTGTGCGGTAAACATTATTGTCATTTGTAATTCTCTGTTACCCTTATGTCCAGAGACTTTATATTTCATGCGATTTATCCACTTTTCACGCGATTTCAATGTGAATCTGAATCGGCTATTGCAATACTGTAGTGCGCAAAACTTTTGTTTCATTTTATTAAAGTTGTTGATTTTTTTTGCAAAGCATATTATAATCGTAGTATTGTGCAGTAAACAGTATTTCCTTTTGTAATTCTCTGTTGCTCTGCTATCCAGAGACTTATATTTCATGCTATTTATCCACTTTTCACGTGATTTCAATGTGAATATGAATCGGCTATTGCAATACTATAGCGCGCAAATTTTTTGTTTCATTTTATTAAAGTTGTTGAATTTTTGCAAAGCAAGTTATAATGGTAGTATTGTATAGTAAAAAGTAGTGCCATTTGTAATTCTCTGTTACTATTATGTCCAGAGACTTTATATTTCATGCTATTTATCCGCTTTTCACGCTATTTCAATGTGAATCTTAATCGGCTATTGCAATACTGTAGTGCGCACAACTTTGTTGTTATTTTTGTTTACAAAGCATATTATAATGGTAGTATTTTTAGTATTCTTTGTTACTCTTATGACCAGAGACTTTACATGTCATGCACGCCAGTTATCCACTTTTTACATGCTTTCAATGTGTCAAGGTACAACATAACTTTGAAATTTCCCGTGGAGTAGATTTTACATTTTGATTCAGTAGATTCATTCTGCTACAACTTTATCATATGAGTGATTCCGTTCAAACGTCATGTGCATGTTTTTCATCATCAGTATAATATTTTCATTTCGCGCCCCACCCTTGACCCCCACCCCCACCCCCTCATATTAATGAACTACAGCGCTAAACATTGGGACACTCTTTGTTGTGGGAAACCAGATATTTATTAGTGTCTCCTAGAATAAATTGTGTCCAAATATTTTGGATTATTTCAGTAGTCCAATTATTTAGCAGGAGCAAGTCTACGCCACTTATTTAGGGGTGAACTGGTTAAAACTGTGTTAATTCTTTTCGTTTCCAGGAACTCCATGAAGACAACTTCTTTCTCTATCGCCTACAGTGACGGAGAGGGTATGGTGCGCAGAGTTGCCCGCAATGATACAGACATCACAGATTTTCACCACCTTCGATTATTGGATTTTCTTACCTCTACAATTGAAATGGAAAATGTGATGATTTGTGCTTTTAACCCTTTCAAAAATAAATGACTGGAATTGAGTTTGATATGTTAATTTTCCGACACGAAATGATTTTCGAGACTAGTCTACAGTATTTATACAAATGGGGTTGTTATTTTTCTAAAAAATATGGAAATTACTTGCAAAAAGTGCAGATCATGATGAGACGACCCGCTACGAGCCGGCTCATCTGGATCTACACTGTTGGTAAACACAGCTATAGAGGTATGTAATGTTGAAAGGGTTAGGTATTTGAAACAAGTGTCTCAGAAACTATTGAGTTCCCATTTTCCATAAAATGATGCAACCGCTCAGTTCTGATCGTTGTACATTTCCTTTCTGGGGCCCATTTCACTTAACTTTGTACGATACAATATGTCCGTACAAATATTTTATAATTTTACTCAACACATCAATGTGGCTCATTAATGCTATCATATGAAATTTAGTGAAGCGGGGCGCCAGAAAGATAATATCATGTTAAAACAGTGCTGGTTTTCCAGATAAGCATTGTGTCTAAAGACACACCCTGATTTCAACTTTGTTGCATATTTTATTTTTGAAAATGGATCACATGGTTTATGTTTTGGTAGACAATTCACTTGTTTGCTTTTGTCAGCTCAATTAAGTGAATTCTCAATTTTATTAGAAAATGTTTTCTCCTCAGTTTGAAAGTCAAAGAATAGTTTCAAATTAGTGTGCATACATTCTATTCCCACCTTTGAAAATTAATCGCATTGAGGTAAATAAATGTGTAAAATACACCAATACAATACTTTACTAGCTCTGTGTGCATGTACTGTAAATAAATGGGCCACCCACCGATCAAAGGAACGGGAAGACATTGGCAGCAATTTTAGATCCTGATCGTCTTGCACGCTGCAACATTGCACTTCTGGTCTAACCGTTTTGCTAATGACAGCACAATTACTTCAGTCAATTAATGGGGATGGGCCATGCCGTAGTAGGAGATCTGGTATTGAAAACCAGAGGTTGTGAGTTCAGTCCTCGTCATAGGCGTGAACAATACTTGCATACTATTTCCATCCCACTAGTCTGTCTGATCAGACTTTAAAACTGTTGTCCCGTCTCTATATGACCTTAGCCCATCAGTAACTGGATGTGGAATGGTGTAGGCCCTGGTCCGGTTGGTTTGCGACTATGCTGGTTGCAAACATCGTGAAGTACTTTTTCCCAACATGTTGCACAACTATGTTGTACATTACATTACATATAGCACAGCCGGAATCAATTGAATTGGTGTTGGTACCTGACAGATTGATTGAGTGTGATTGATTGAATCAGATTATTGGGACTTCGCTGGTATCACATGTTGTAAGGTGCCTTTTATTCGCCTGTGGCCCAATATATAAATAGACAAGCTGGTAGTACCCACAGGTTGTAGTAACGGACGAAGGTTCATTCATACATTAAATATACACAGAAGCATCAATAAGTGGAAACAAAATAAGCTAAACATTTTTTTACTCCCTCTTATAACATAGTAATGTGTTATAAGATGGGGTTTAACAATGTTAGCTTATTCTTTTTATAACTTATTGGTACTTTTATGTATATCTAGGACTCCCAAACCCCTCACCCTACGATGCGCTTCGCGCGTCATTAACCCTTTTTTACGAGGAGGCCTTGCGGCCCCAATGTCATCTGCCTTCCGACTCGCTTGCATGGTATACCGCGGTCTGTCCGTCAGTCCGATTTGCATTAATGCAGTATATACAGGATGATGAGGAGACTATTTTATGCATATGTACATACAATAAAATACAGTTTACCTTTCCCTTTAATTGTCCGGATCCCGTTTACACCTGAACGGACTGATGCAGTGTGTGCGTAAAGTGTCTTGCTCAAGGACACAACGCATTTGCCTCTGGTGTTGTCCTATGTGCGAGACGAGACTTTGCTGGAACAATTCATTTCCAAAGTACAGGTAAACTAAGCTAGTTACCTGTTGGCAGTTTGTTTTAAAAGCGCTTTGTTGACAAACGGCGACAGTTTGTCGTATCGGATTTATACCAGTCGATTATCGATTATTAACCTAGCCGCCATATTGTTTACGTTATCGATTAGCGCGTAACAGGTGCTCTATGAACTCACGCGAAAATCTCGGCGTCACGAGAACATACGGGATCTCGTTGTATTATACCGGAGTAGTGAATCTATATATTCTATGTCTATGACTGTAGTACTTGCAGTAGCCGAAATGTTAGCGACTGGAAGCATCTACAACAACAACTAATGACCGAACGAAGTTTTATTGAAAGTGAAAGTTCTGCATTTGAGCGTCGGTCTGCTCTTTGTGACCGAAGTGACCGAAATGAGAATCTGTGCTGACAGTTAGCCATTTCATTGGTTGAAATTAGAGCGTTGACTGTCAAGTTTCCACCGTCTTGGATTTGAAAGTTACATTTTTATGCTTTATTATCTCACCTGAGCGAAGCTCACCTGAGCGAAGCTCATGTGAGCTATTGTTACCGCAATGTGTCCGTCCGTCGTCCGTCGTCCGTCCGTCCGTCCGTGAACATTTTCAAACGTCATCTCCTCGGTAACCATTGGGCCTATAGTCACCAAACTTCATGGTCATGGTCCTTAGGTAGGGGGATTACAAAATTGTTAAAATGACGTCATTACGTTATCCAAGATGGCCGCCGTCTAAAAATAGCACAAATTCTTAAAAAAAAATTCTCAAGAACCGCCAACCGGATTTTGACAGAACTTGGTAAGAATGATTGATGTATAATGCTCTTTCAAAGTTGTTAAAATGGTGACCCCGGGGTCAAAAATGGGGGTGGCCCGTGGGGTCAAATTGGGGTCAAATTTTATTTTTGACCGAATATGGTCATGTTATATATCAAATCGAAGGTATCAACGAGGCGATCACTCTGGCGCATTTCTTTTGTCGAAATCGGATGGTTATGTCACCCAAGATGGCCGCCGAAAGGTCAAAAGATCGTTCTTTTATTAGAGATTTCAAAATTCTTCTTCACATGAACCGCTTGGCCCATGGTGGCCAAACTTAAAAGTTATGATCCATGGGTGAAGCCTTTTCAAATTTGTTAAAATGGAGGTAATCGCTAATCCAAGATGACCGCCGTCTAAAAATAGCATACATTCTTAAACAATCTTCTTCTCATGAACCGCTAGCCGGATTTCGACGAAACTTAATAGGAATGGTCGACGTACAATGCTCTTTCAAAGTTGTTAAAATGGTGACCCCGGGGTCAAAAATGGGCGTGGCCCGTGGGGTCAAATTAGGGTCAAATTTTATTTTTGACCGAATATGGTCATGTCTATATCAAATCGAAGGTATCAAAGAGGCGATCGCTCTGGTTCATTTATTGTCGAAATTGGATGGTCATGTCATCCAAGATGGCCGCCGAAAGGTCAAAAGGTCGTTATTTTATTAGAGATTTCAAAATTCTTCTTCACACGAACCGCTTGGCCCATGGTGGCCAAATGGTCCACGGGTGAAGCGTTTTCAGTTTTCAAAACGGAGGTCGTCGCTAATCCAAGATGGCCGCCGTCTAAAAATAGCAGAAATTCTTAGAAAATCTTCTTCTCATGAACAGCCAGCCAGATTTCGACGAAACTTGGTAGGAATGATCGATGTAGAATGCTCTTTGTATGGTGTCAAAATGGTGACCCCGGGGTCAAAAATGGGCGTGGTCCGTGTGGTCAAATTTTATTTTTGACCGAATATGCTAATGTCATATATCAAATTGAAGGTATCGATGAGGCGATTGCTCTGGTGCATTATTTGTCGGAATCGGATGATTATGTCATCCATGATGGCCGCCAAAAGGTCCATTTATTCGAGATTTTGAACTTATTTTTCTCAGGAACCACATGGCCGATGCTGTCCAAACTTCATAGTAAGTTAAGATCATTGGGTGAAGCATTTTCAGATTTGGTAAAATGAGAGTCATCGCTTAATCCAAGATGACCGCCATCTAAACATAACACATATTAACTCAATGTCACATTCTCCTCTGCTGTTCATGGAGTCAGGTGAGCGAATTAGGGCCATCATGGTCCTCTGGTACTATAAATGCAGCGTATATATCTTAAGATATCGTGACGGTCAGATGTCCAGATGCTTCTGCATGTAACAATACATCAGGTAAGTGTAAACGTATGAAGATAAACATGCATTTAATGAGTGACCGCCAAACAAAAATTCTGCGTGAACTTGACAGTCAAATAATGGCGGTCACGAAACTTTGCGAACACTGCGGAACAAATAATTAGAATAATGGAGATACTATGACGTCTGAAATATGATCATCTATGCAAATACTTAGGAGGAGGGTTGAGCTACCAGCATATGTAGGTATGACGCCATGGTAAAGAATATCCAGCCCAAACTGGCCCAATAAATGTGGTCACGTGACCTCCACAGAAGTGTAAATCAATGTCAACAGTCAACAAGGGTCATTCCACTGCATTATATTGTGATTCACACAGCAGAATGTGAATAGTATGGCTTTGTTGGCAGTTAGGTAGTTCATCACCCAATATATGCATCACTGTGAATGTGCTTATTAATATTGATATATTATTGATCGCCCCTGCTATCAGTGTGGAAATGTACGTCTGATATAAAATGTATAAATGCCAATCAATACGTGGGGTAATGGTGAATTAATGTTTATTTTGCCAGAAAATGTCTCAGATGATGTCTCTGACATACAGAACATGTTGTGCATACTGAGTCGGCATGTACCTTTAAGCATGGGCAATGATGTTGGACATTGATGGTCCGACTGTCGGTAGTGTCGAATGGTCGTCTTTAAAATACAAAATGCAATCAGCACCAACGGCATATATTGCCAACTTAATACACATGTACTACTGGTGTACCGACCATGTAACGAAACCGTCATATACTAGTAAACTATTTCATGTATCTCCACGTGTGCGATTTCAATACATGATGTCATTATGAAGTATTTCATCACTTGAATTCGTGCCGGTACATGCCAAGATATACGCTTGTTGAATGTAGCTTCCACATATCCAACATTGAAAAGAAGATATGAAACAAATAGAGAATATAACTGTTTAAACATATACACGTTACTGTTACGTTGCATTTGTCCACCTTACTGACGTCAATCCCAACGTCATATTTTCCCCGTGTTGCGAGCGATGACGAAACCGTGGTGAGCAATATAATATTAGAATAAGATGATGCATATTTGTCATGAATATAGCCCAGAACAGAACATGTGTATTCATAAACAAATAAATCAGTGTATATCGCTAAATAACGAAATAAGACACAATAGGACACACTTCTTGGAATACATTAAACCTCATCGGCCACTTCAAAATGTGTAGATGGATTGCATTTATACGCTTTGCCTCTTGAAATTATTTTGTCGGTTTTCGATTATGAATGTCTCGACCGTCATTAGTCGAGAGTTTCCATCCAGTCGATGTGTCCGACAGAGAACACATCGCTTTTTGATCAGTCATTATAGCGTATACTGTTGCTGTTATGCTTGTATGCATACTCGATTGATGAATACCCAGATGTGAATTGGCACGTTAGACAATAGATGTATCAACTATTTTGTATGACAGCTACCATATGTAGATATTACCGAGCTGAATATGAATGCCATGGCTGTAACTGGTGAAATGAGGCTCAGGCAATTGTTCTGGCCTATTATCACCAGGAGCCCGTTTCACTAAACTTCGTACGACTAAAATATTCGTAAGTGCAAATTTCGGATGGTATAGAAAATTCATTTGATGGATTTACATTTATTGAACGCAGCCTATGCTCAATAAATGTAAATACAATAATTGTTTACAAGAAAACATTGTTAATGTGAAATTTACAGAATATCATAATTTTGCACTTACGAACATTTTCGTCGTACGAAGTTAAGCGAAACGGCCCCTGGTTCGCTAGCTCACTCATGCAACCTGATAATGAGCTACACTGTTTGGTAAAAAACCACACTGACTAAATGGCAAACATTGTATGCTTTGATCAGCTGGCGCGGATGCGCTGCCTTGTCTTCGTATACACTTGTAGTAGGCAATAAGCCCCATGTTCGCCATCAAACCATTTGTGAAAAAAGTAAGCCACTCAATCACCCAAACCAATACAATGACATTAATTGAATATGATCTGTTAGACCACAGTCAGCATCGTTGGCCGTATAACGAGTACAAGTACACACTGTGTCAACGTTTGATTGTGTTGATTGGGGTATACCGACTAGTTAACTTTATATCTATACGTTTTGTTCGATTTGGCAGATGCGTAATACAATGGAATTCTTGTGTATAATTATCTCATCAGAGTGGCTCATGCTAGATGTAACATCGCGGTCCTTATGCGACGTCAGTAGACAACCGGCGGCAGCTTGGTGTAATGGCGACTCCCGCGTTCACATTATATATCAGGGACCCGATTCACTTTGTACGACTAGAATGTTCGTAAGTGCAAATTTAGGATCGTCTGGAAATTTCAATTGATAAATTTACATTTATTGAGCATAGGCTGCATATGCAGCCTATGCTCAATAAATGTAAATCCAATAATCGTTTACAAGAAAACATTGTTAATGTGAAATTTGCAGATCACATGCATATGGTTTATTTATGTCAGTCGCTTTTGTTTTAAAGTAGAAGCCACAATGAGAGTAGAACTACCTTAAATTAAGGAATGCAAGTGGTGCGTTTACTGATTAAATAGAATTCCGCATTTGCTCTGAATTTGTTTTGTCATCTTTTGACGTCATTTACAGAATATGTCACAGTGTCTGTAAATATATGCATGGAACATCGCACTTCAAAATCACATGGCTCGTCCTATATATGGACGCGATATGGACTACCATTGACCTATAGGAAATGTGCAGCATTAACATCACATTAGTACATTTAGCATGTGACCACATGAGATCGACCAAGTTTAACATTACCATGAGTTTAGTTATATTTCCTGAGATTCCGTTTGCGTTGCGAGTATGTTTTATGACGTTTCTGCTCCATGTAAGATATACTTTCTAGTTGTGTTTATCTATTTCTTTGTGGGACCGTGCACTGCTACGTGTAGATGCACTCATTGATTCCTCGTTGGAAAGTTCCACTGTCTATTTATCCGTCATTCTTAGTGGCCCACGTGTGTTAGGGTTTATATCGTTCAACACTGAAGGAAATGTTCCTGTGTCTGGTCATGTCATGATATTGCAAATGGAAGGTTCCGCACACACCATTTTTATTTGTAAACCGACTTACTTTAATAGACTGGAAGCCTTGTATGTATTTATATTTGAAAGGTGTCGTCGTTCACAATATTAACATTCAGTTCTGAAGCCCTACATGAGTGTCAACGGTATGTGTCTATGTACATGATCAAAGTAGGAAGTCAAAACTCACGTCTTTGTGTTCTATTATTTGTTTATGAGTTCGTCTTAACCACGAATTATTACGAACCATGTTACTGACAGTGCACGTGTGAGCGGCTCCTAAAATATATCTGGACAGGCAAAACAGTATATAAATATAGACGTAATTATTATGTCTCCAGCCATGTGAAAATATGACTTATTTATTGTTTTACAGTTAATACCCTAACGACTGTTTGTACCATGTTTTCATTTCGACCAACATTTTGCTATTAAACACATTAAATCTAAAATAACATTTAAATGTAAGTTATTCTTTATCAATAACAAAAAGTCACCTTCGCCAATTTTGTTTATTTGATGAATTGTAATATTGTATTGTAATATGTTTTATATATGGTATTACCATGGGATGGGGCTAAGCTACTAGTATATATTGTTTGTCCACCCTCCTGACCACACTGCAGCTCCATCCATATACAAATTGCTTTTCGCAATGAAATCCATATTTGATGGACTTTCATTAAATAAAACGTTTTCGGAGGGTGGCCTTTTGTTTTTGATGAAATGGTACTTACATTTAATTTGTGTTTACATTCAACGTGTTTACTAGCCAACAGTGGTCGGCAGAAAAGCGTGGAACAAACAGCTATACATGTAAATGTATTAACGCTATGGATATACTTTTTATTTTCTTAGACTGTAGGTGTCGTTGGTCGGTGATTGCTCTGATCACAAACTGTATATCGGTACAGGAGACACATTGTCATTCCGGTCTCAATATACCGATGAACACCTCATTTTATGCATGCTATGCTATTTATATCAGAAGCCGATATTTTCATATCAAACATATAATTATGTGACTGTGCCTGGTGAAATGGGCTTATAGGTTTTGCGACCAGTGTATATCCATATCAGCCTGTGCATTCGCACAGTCTGATCAGGATCTGCACCGTTCGCCACTCCATCAATGAAACTCTCTTCATGTTTCTAACAAGCAATATAGACCGTTACATGTATCATGCTACAGGAGTGATTATTTTTATCAGGAGCTACACTGGTCACAAATTACATAAGCGCAATTTCTCCCGTCGCATCCACATATACACATTGAAACAGCATATAACGAGTTGCTGGTATGTTTCCATGTGTGTTACGATGACGAACCGATTCAGAACGACAGTGTCAAAACATCAATTACTGAGCGAACGATCGACACTGCCATAAATGTCGACCTAATTAATTCTGCCCCAATGTCAAAGGCAGCGTATCTATTGATGGCTGCTGGCAGCAACTGTGTTAATCAGTGACACAGATAGTTACCATAAATTGACAAACTAATCTTGAGTAGCCAATAGGGCGTGTAAATGGGCAATAACAAGAACGACGTGAGCAATATCGGTCATGAAATAAACCAGTTTAGTAGACTACATATTGAAATCACACTTACATGCGATGTACTGCT
Source organism: Conchocele bisecta (assembly GCA_029237695.1). Classification (NCBI taxonomy): domain Eukaryota; kingdom Metazoa; phylum Mollusca; class Bivalvia; order Lucinida; family Thyasiridae; genus Conchocele; species Conchocele bisecta. Next base: position 66,161,567 of record CM055267.1, read on the forward strand.
AATCTCCGTACAAACGTCCCATGTAATCCATTTACCCTATTTATGTATGTATTTATGTTAGTTCATGAAAGTGTTGTAGAGCCGGTTTGTGAAATCGGGGGTTACAAAAACCGACCGACTTTGAGCGAATGGACTCCTAGCTACAGACCTGTACACCGGGATGAAGTTGTCCTTAGTCGATTGCGCATTGGACATACACGACTAACGCATTCGTATATGCTCAAAGGTGAGCCGCGTCCATGGTGTATTCCATGTCACAGCGCATTTACCGTGCAACACATCCTACTAGACTGTATCGAATTTTGCCGATATTCGAACACTTCAAAGTTACTTCACTTACGGAGTTATTCCAGGTGGAGAACATTGATGGTTTGCTTAGGTTTCTGCATGAAACCAGCTTGTATCGGAAGTCATGTTTTGTATCATTTCTCATTTCTATAGTTTTATCATTGTATACATGTTACTAATCTTTATTGCTCATCATATTTGTACTGTTACCCTAATCATCTGATTGCCTAACACATCTAATATACTAGCTTACTATTATTTTTATCTTCATCTTTACTACAAGCTTTGTACTACATGACGCTTGAACATCCACTTATCCGCCAACTTATTGAGCTACACCATCTTTTAATTTTGTCTGGTAAGGACATTATTTTGTTTTGGCTTCCCAGTCATACTGGTATCAAGGGCAATGACAAGGCAGATAGTGTTGCGCCAAGGCCACCCTGGAGCTACCGGCTTCTAATTTTCCTGTTTGCTATCTTGATTTTAAATCATCCATTAACTCATTAATCTCTGATACAATGCATACAATAAACGTCGTGCTGTAAAACCGAGTTTGTGCGAATGGACTCCTGGCTACAGACATGTACGTCGGGATGAAGTTGTCCTTTGTTGATTGCGCATTGGACATACACGTCTAACGCATTCGTATATACTCAATGGTGAGCCGCGTCCATGGTGTATTCCATGCCACAGCGCATTTACCGTGCAACACATCCTACTGGACTGTATCGACTTTACCGATATTCGACGCAACCACTTCAATGTTACTTCACTTACGGAGTTATTCGAGGTGGAGAACATTGAAGGTTTGCTTAGCTTTCTCCATGAAACCAACTTGTATTGGAAAATCATTTTCTCATTGTATACATGTTGCTCATTTATATTGTTCATCTTAGTTTTATTTTTACCCTAATCATTTGATTACCTACCACATCTAACATACAGTTTTACTATTATTGTCTTCTTCATCTAAATGGCTTGCCATAAATGACTTGCGTTGATGGGCCGTTAAGCACCATTCCATTCCATTCACTTGTGGAGTTATTCCAGGTGGATAACATGGAAGGTTTGCTTAGCTTTCTCCACGAAACCAGTTTGTATCGGAAGATCTGATTTTTATAATTGTATATACATGTTTCTCATTTCTATAATTTTGTCATTGAATACATGTTGTTTATTTATATTGTTCATCATATTAATAGTTTTACCCTGATCATCTGATTGCCTACCACATCTAACATACTATTTTACTATTATTTTTATTCTTCATCTATATTGCTTGGCCCGAAATGATACCCTTTTGTGTTGATGGACTGTTAAGCACCATTCCATTCATTCAAACTTGAAATAAAGTTTAAAATTGACCATGTTTCAGCCGTTAACTACTAAGAGTCTGCCAATGCAAAGTTTAGCAACATTACTTACGTAGTTAATCTGAACATTCTGCAGAGAAATTTAAATCATGACCAAAATTAAACAACGTTCGATTTCGATTCAAATGTCTATGCAGAATGTTCATATTAACTCCATATAATGCTGCTAAATGTTGTATTGGCGGACTCGTAGTGTTAACGGCTGGAGCATGGTCATCATTAAAAGGAAGGAACCGCAGTCGTATTGATGACGAATAAGATTTACCTGAGACGTCATAGGCGCCGCCATTAATCTAGTGTAAACAATAGAATCACGTGATCCCATACCATGGTACGTGTAGTCAGACATATATACATGCATTATGTACTTTTTATACATTTTTTATTTTCTCAAATCTCAATACGTTTCGCTACGTCTTGTAGATCTATATATGTGGATGTGTCTGGAGAACGCTAGTGTGTCTGTACATACGCACAGGCTGATTAGGATCTGCATTGTTCGTCATTCAACAAAATGAAACACCCGTCATGCTTTTGACATGCATTATATATATCTCATGCATATACAGTGGAACCTTTATAAACCGGACACCCTGGGAGGTCCCCAGGGTGTCCGGTGTAGAGATGTTCCACTGTAAAACAGACATACAACTACTTCAACTACATATCTTATAAGGTACCACTCGCCTATAGTAGTAGTTCTCACATTCCCTAAACCTATTCCCACCTCATTCAAACGTCACATTTGGAAATATGATGAAGGTGACTTTGATAAATATCGACAGAAACTGCATAATACAAACTGGGAAAGCAAATTAACAATATATAACATAGACACTTCTGTCAGCAACATTAGTTATACTATAATGAACGCAGCAAAACAGTATGTACCTAACAAAATACTAACCATACGCCATAACGATATACCATGCATGATGAGCAATGTAAGAAAACTAATCAGACAACGAAGACGACTTCACAAAAAAGCGAAAAACCTCAACACTGAACAAGCTTGGCAAACTTTCAGAAACAAGAGAAATGAAGTAACAAAATATATACGAAAAGCCAAACACTACTATAAAAAATGCATAGTAGATAAAATTAATGAATACAACATAACGGCTAAAAACTGGTTTAAAATGACCAAACCCTTAAAGGTACATGCCCACGCAGTAGGCACAAAATGTTCTTTATAGGAATTAAATAAGTGTATAATTATGTCACTATTCCACCAGTTCTAAAAATTACGAGTGCCCGCTATACAAATATAATAATTTATTAATTATCAATTTACTGTTATCGACGCGCGGCGGTAACAGTCTATTTTGATAATGTGCGGGGACGACGACTTTCACATCACGGCTTGCGGTGCGCATGATACTACGCGCGCCAGTAGGCTTCCCAGTATGTAAACAAGAATATCAACATGTCGAAACGTCCAGGACGGAAATTGTATGAAACGGCGTCGGCCAAAAAAAGGGCGAAATGTCTGAGGGACAGGCAGTACAGAGAGAGAGAGTGGTGGTTAATATTGGCGACCAGATCATCAAATGGAAAGAGTTACGTGGAGATTTAGATTTGGACTCGAACAGATATTTTTCTTCTCAACTTCCGATACTTCACTGCGCATGTCAAAGATGTGATATGATTGACCGTGTCACGTGGCGCGTGTTGGTAAAAATAGCACGAGCTCGGAAAATACTCTTTCTGGTCGCGGCATATAAAATGCGATTTAACACCAATTAACACGCGCCGTAATTAAAAATAACTCGTTAGTGGGTAGACAAATGGCTCATATAAGGCATGACAGAAAATGAAAAGTAGTAGTACATTGTAACCTGCTGCATGTACCTTTAATAACCAGTGCTAATTCGAGTAATCAGACACCAACACTAATTCAGAACGACACAACTGCGTCTGTAGATAAAGACAAAGCAAACTTGTTGAATGAATAGTTTTGCAAACAATCAAACGTAGATGATAAAAACAAAAGCCCACCGCATTTAGCAACACATACTAATAACTCACTGCCAATTATAGTTATATCAAATCAGGAAGTAAAAGATGCAATTTTGCAAATGGACTCCTCAAAGGCATCTGGCCCCGACGCTATAAGCCCCCGACTGTTAAGAAAAGGTGTAAACCAACTTTCAACACCCCTAGCAAACATTTTTAACCTATTCATTTCTTCTTGTCAGTTCCCACTGGCATGGAAAATGGCCAATGTTACTCCGATATATGTGAAATCCAACCCGGCAGATCCCACGAACTACCGACCAATATCACTACTTAGTTGTATTGGTAAAATCATGGAGCTATGTACCCACAAACACTTATATAATTACTTAATTGCCAACAACATACTAACACAGTATCAATCGGGCTTTAGACGTGGTGATTATGCAACTAATCAACTTGCTTACATATACAACGACATTTGCAAAGTTTTAGATGAAGGTAAAGAAATTCGGGTAGTTTTCTGCGACATTTAAAAGGCATTCGACCGAGTTTGCCATCCGGGATTACTAGCGAAACTCTCATCAATAGGTATTATCGGCATCCTGCATAAATGTTCTCTTCCTATATTTCCACACGACAGCAGCGTGTAGTAATACATAACACACATTCTGAGTGAAAAAATAGTAATGCTGGTGTACCACAAGGTTCAATCGTAGGGCCACTCTTATTTCTCATCTATATTAATGACATAGTTAATGAGATTAATTCCAACATACGATTATTCGCTGACGACACACGTCTTTATTTTATAGTTGAGGAACCAATCACTGCTTCGCGTATTCTAAACGACGACCTTGACAAAATATATAACTGGTCGACGATTTGGCATGTAGACTTTAACCCAAATAAAACAGAGGCTATTGTTGATATCCAGAAAACAAAATAGACGACTTCATCCTCCCCTTCTTATGAACAATACCGTAATAAAAGAAGTTGAAATTCATAAACACCTAGGCATCGTATTTTTCCGATATTGGTAAATGGCAGCCTCAAATTTCATCGGTCATTAGTCGCGCCTGGTAACGCATCGGATTGCTTCGTTGTTTAAAATTTACATTAAATAGAAAGTCTCTAGAAAAAGCATACTTCTCCATCATACGCCCCTTGCTCGAATATAGCGATAGTACTTGGGATAATTGTTCAATAGAACTAACAAATGAGCTAGAATCTATACAAATTGAGGCCGCACGAATTGTTACTGGGGCCACAAAACTATGCAGTATAGACAAACTTTACACATAAACCCAATGTGAAAGCATCGCACAGCGAAGAAGAAAACACAAATTACTTTTATTCTACAAGATGAAACACAATATGACAACAACTTATCCGAGTAATTTGATCCCGGAACAAACACAAATCGATACAGGCTAAGAAACGACGAAGACATTCCATTAATATACACACGTACTAAACTGTATCAAGATTCATTTCTTCCATCTACCATAAAAAATGGAATTCCCTATCCTCGAATGCAAGAAACAGCCCAACCCTGAACTCGGTTAAGAATGCACTAAATGTTAACTTGCGTAGTCCACCAACCTACTACTACACAGCTGCTAATCGACAAGGCCAAATTCTCCTGACTCGTATCCGGCTAGGGTGTAGCACGCTTAACTACGACTTATTCCGGAAAGAAATAGTTAACAGCGCTACATGCGCCTGTGGCGCAATCGAAAATGCTAATCACTGCATTCTCTCATGTCCCCTTTATACAAATCAACGACAACGATATTTGTCATCTCTTCTTTGTCCACCGATCCTTAATAACTTAATTTACGGCAGCGAATTTTTAAACGACAATGAAAACAGCCTTGTATTCCGAAGGGTTCAACAATTCATTATTGCCTCTAAACGTTTCACTGCATGCCGGGAGACTGCCCCTGCGACTGAACGGTTTGTAATGATTATCTTGTAAACTACCAATAGCAGGACAAATGCTAGTCGTGTATAGTTATAACACTTCAAAACAATGCAAATGGTTCGGAGCGCATGCTTGAGATACCTTTCGTTTTTTCATTAAATTATTTAACAAAACTTACATATTGTAGCGTGTCGGCGGTCAAGGGTGATGCGAACACTACACTGGTTGCAAATACCAAAGAAGTAGTAGTAACTATTGTAGTTGCGCTGCCACCAGCAACCAGTGTAGATACTTATGCTTGACCGCAGATAGGCTCAATATCGCCTCGTATGGTATGACAAATGACAGAGACAGATGTACACGATAAATGATTTATATAGTAACCAATGTGAATGTTGATATACAGGAAACAATCGAATAAAGTCAGTATTCGCTTGACAAGCCTTCTGTTGGTAATGGCCTCGGATGTAAATGACGTCCCGGATAAGGGTCTCCGTTTGCTGGACAAATAGATAGGCACACGTTGTATGCCTGGGATGACCCCGTCTGTTGATTAAATAGTCCAAACGTCTGGTCACTCAACGGTGGGCGTGTCACAAAGTATCCCCCATCAATGGACGTCGATTTGTTGATGGGTTCAGAAACAAAGGCTGGTATCTTCCAGTGTATGGGACCTGCCGACGGTCTGGTAAGCCACCGGGTTCCACGATCTTCTGGTAGATATTAGCGGTCGAGATCCACTTTGTTCTTCTAGATATTCGCGGTGAAAACGCCACAAACCGGGTTACGTATCCCAGCTTGAGTAACGAAAGTATGACGCGCGTTAGCGATGGTGATATGGGAATTACAGGTGACCGGAAGATTTCCCAAACGTTTACAGCCCAAATACGTGGTTATAGGAGCAACATTGTGAGTACATTCTGGTTAATACAGCAAAACAATATTCCATGGGTCAATGGTACATGTACGTGTAGATCCGGTGATAGCTGTGCACGGATAAATAGGACACTAGCTTGCAGTGTATCTTGATGGTACTAAACATACATCATGTTGGCAAAACGAGCATGTATTCATCAGTATGTATCTCCCTGCACCACTTCAGAGTATTATAGACATGGATGGAGTAGGACAAGGTGGTGACCTAAGTGAGGATCTGTGTTTGAGGATCCCAGGTGAGGATCTCTGGTGAGGAACTGTGTTTGAGGATCCCAGGTGAGGATCTGTGTTTGAGGATCCCAGGTGAGGATCCCTGGTGAGGAACTGTGTTTGAGGATCCCAGGTAGGATCTGGTTTGAGGATCCCAGGTGAGGATCCCTAGTGAGGAACTGTGTTTGAGGATCTCCGGTGAGGATCTATAGTGAGGATCCCAGGTGAGGATCCCTAGTGAGGAACTGTATTTGAGGATCCCAGGTGAGGAACGAACTGTGTTTGAGGATCCCAGGTGATGAACTGTATTTGAGGACTCGGTGGGATTCTATGTGAGGGTCCCAGATGAGGATCCCTATGATGGAAATGTATTTGAGGATCCCAGAGACCCCGGGAACTGGTGTTTGGAGGATCAGGTGTGAACTGTTTGAGGATCTCCGTGGGATCTAAGTGAGGATCCCAGATGAGGATCCCAGGAGGAACTGTATGAGATCCCAGTGGATCTGTGTTTGAGGATCCCATGTAGGTCCCTAGTGAGGAACTGTATTTGAGGATCTCCGGTGAGGATCTATAGTGAGGATCCCTAGTGAGGATCTGTGTTTGAGGATCCCATGTGAGGATCCCTAGTGAGGAACTGTTTCAGGTGCTGTGTTGCCGCAAATCTCGTGTTTTCCACAAACACTGGTTGTGTGTAGAGGCGTGAATCGACGAATCTAGCCCTGGTCACAATATGGTTACTCCGCAAATGCTATAAACGTAGGGGAGGCCAGGTTAGTTGCGACAATGCAGTTGATAGAATTCTGTCCTGGTTGTGAAAATTCTCACAAAGTCAATATGTTCATAAACCTAGCAGTTGGACGGACGAATGCATCCACAATAAAGCTCTAATTACTCACGATATGGTCATTGGGCGAGTGTTACCTTTCGAATCAGTGCATTCAGAATATTAAAACAAATGCGAAGTCTCCGAGACGATGTGATCACTTTGACTGTTGGAACACGACTGCTCGATGCGCGTTCAAACCTCACGCGCCTGCAAATGACGGATTTCCCATAATGCCCTGATGACGTCACTCACAATCCAAGATGGTGGACAAGAGAGAAAAATCATTTCCTGTTAAATTGTAGAAACGAATATTATCCAATATTGGCTTCGCAAGACGTTGTCAAGCGGTAACAATGTGAACAATGTAATTAATAACATATTTACATTCCCTAGGACTAATTAATGTAACTGTCCACCTGTTTGGATGGCAGAAATTTCCTTCGAAGATACGGTTCGGAAAGACAGTTCCGATGCAAAATCCAACTGCGCATTGGCGCTGTATATGCCACAAAATATAAAGCTAGATTACTGAATCCAGCGTAAATATCCAGTAGATACGTTTTGAGTGTCCCAGACTCCGTATCGATACTTCTTAGTGGACATAAATAGACGAAACTTCACCACACGTCCCGCACGTATTCGAGGTGGGTGGGGTAACGTCATAAAATGTAGAAACTGTATGAAGGCACCACGGCCCATGTGGGACATCCCGACTTCTGTGGCGGGCTACTGAGCCACCCTAAATATGTATATGTTGCATATTAAAACGACATAACTGTAAAAATAAGTGTCGGGGGAGTTACAAAATATGCCATCAAATGGTGTATACTCTTTTTAACGCTCGTGACAACGTAATTATCTTGGCACGATGAATGCTACCCCATTCATCACAGTGACACGCAAATTGCGGATTTGCGTTGATTGGAGCCACTAATAGACACGTTTGCTTTCTGTTCGAAAGGGGACACGATTCTGATATGTGGCTGTGACTGAAGAAAAGGGGCTTATGGGTTATACGACCAGTGTAGATCCAGATCAGCCTGCTCTGATCAGGATCTGCACTATTCGCCATTCCACCAACGAAACACCCGTCATGCTTGTAACAAGTAACACATATCGATATCAGGATGCAGGAGTGCGCTATTTGATCAGGTTCTACACTAGTCACAAGTTCCTTTAGCCCCATTTCTCCAGTCAAAGACATATTACTCACAGACACATTCAATACAATCATGTTCAACATAATAGCGCCAGACCGCCTGCGGGGTGAGTGTAAACGACTCTATCAACGTCCATTAGAATTGAAATTAGTTAGTAGTCGCTAGCCCACCAGCACCCGCGGTTACATGGAAGTGGGTGGGGTAGCAACACACATTGTGGTATCATCACATCATCTGACACCACAATGGAGCAAGGAGAAATAGGTAGATGGACGGGCAGATTGAAGTAACTCGTAGTAGTCTTTATTGTGGATGCAATTGTGCGTGAGTGTGAGGAGTTGTATTTGATTAATGTCTATCCTAGCTTCCTATTTCATCGAATAGAATCAGTGAAACGGTCACCATGTTTAGGTTCCTATTGTGCCAGTTGGTCTAACTGGTGCCAGACAGACCCGACGGATATTCTCTAATTTCCAAGTCGTCTGCCTTAATTGCATTCTTGGTAGACATGGATCCTTTGGCCATGTTTAAATGACCAACACAGACGATTGTTTGGCTTAACGTTGACTTACTGTAATTCGTGATGAGACGACAGACAATTACAGGGAATTGTGTTTCCTGAAATGAGACGCGCCATGTGAATTTGTACCTAAGAACACATGAGATATCTCATGAAAAATGTTTGCTGAATTAACGATATTTTCCGTAAATGACGTTGAAAGTTGACGTTGAAATTTACATAGCAGATGCAGAATTATATTCTATTGTCAACTCTGTATTTGGGGCAAAATCAGTAATTTGTAAGTTATGTTTGTACGTTCTATAATTTTAAATTTGGGGCAAAATCAGCGATTTTATAAAGATAGATTTCAGAAGGACCCCCGTGTAAGGATGTGAATTATGTTTTATAAAGTTGTAAACTCGTGGGGCCTGAGCACTTCAATGAAAATAAATTAGTTGTTACTGATTTATACCTTTTCTAAATGTGTGTTTAAAACAACAAACATTGGTAGAACTTCCTAAATCTGTTAGAAAAATATGCGTCAGTTTATTGGAACATGTTACCATAATTAACCATTTTCAAAATCACCATTTTGCACAAGGACGTGCAATTTGGGTAGCATTATACAGTTTTCGTTGTTCCTCATTTAAATAGTTGCAGGAAACGATGCCCGGTACGTGTGTAACCAATATACTTTGATTATCTTCAGATTCACTGAGATATATAAATTTCAAGCCGACCTCAGTTTAGGCTGTCCGGTTAAAACAACGGGCTAGTATATACACGTCAACAATACAGTCAAACCCAGGGTGTCCGGTTTAGATAGGTTTGACTGTAAATCAGGCGTTTGATCATACCGAGCCATAGTTGAGTGCTATGCGATCGCGAACAGGCATTATCATCTGAAATAAATGACTAAGAACCCATCAAAAATAAGATCACAGCTGTTTCATTGATGTCCGGTTTAGAGAGGTTCCACTGTACATATCAAAAAGGAAATAACAGCCCGGCACTTCAAGTATGCGACTTGCTGCATGCTTTTACCCAGGTCACATATTCAATTTTGAAGGAATTTAATGCTAGGGAGCGTTAGCGACATTTAGCAGCATTTTGTTCGTTAAAAATCCAATATGTGAAGAATAACATACTTATAATTAACTAGGTTTATATTGCAGTCTCACATCAGATAATTGATTTTCCATTTCCTATCGAACAGGTAGTCATTACATCTGTAGCCGATTTCATCAAACTTGCAAAGTATACTTATCTAGCAAAGTATACTTTGAGGGAGCAATCATTTATTTTTCCTGAAATGCATTATTTCATATAAAACTCACAACTGCATATATTTGATGATTAAAAGTATGCAGAATTATTATACTGAATTTATTACATTATCACAGCCAAATTGGCTGTGATAATGTAATAAATTCAGTATAATAAAAATTAATAAATTTATCGAATTATTATACTGAATTTATTACATTATCACAGCCAAATTGGCTGTGATAATGTAATAAATTCAGTATAATAAAAATTAATAAATTTATCCTAAAATTTAAAATTTCTCCCTCAAAGTATACTTTGCTAGGAAAGTATACTTTGCAATGTTGGTGAAATAGGCTACTGATATCAGTGTTGGTGAAATAGGCTACTGATATCAGTGTTGGTGAAATAGGCTACTGATATCAGTGTTGGTGAAATAGGCTACTGATATCAGTGTTGGTGAAATAGGCTACTGGTAATATGTAACTTATTGGGGTTAAATCTTGCAATATGTGAAATAAGTCGAGCGCGATACTGGCCAGCGATTGGCTTAGAAATTAGGTCGAAGTATGCATTTTGCTACAATGTATATTCTCATAATTATGTTGCATATTAAAACGACATAACTGTAAAAATAAATGCCATCACATGGTGTATAATCTTTTTAACGCTCGTGACAACGTAATTATCTTGGCACCATGAATGCTACCCCATTCATCACAGTGACACGCAAATTGCGGATTTGCGTTGATTGGAGCCACTGATAGACACGTTTGCTTTCTGTTCGAAAGGGGACACGATTCTGATATGTGGCTGTGACTGAAGAAAAGGGGCTTATGGGTTATACGACCAGTGTAGATCCAGATCAGCCTGCTCTGATCAGGATCTGCACTATTCGCCATTCCACCAACGAAACACCCGTCATGCTTGTAACAAGTAACACATATCGATATCAGGATACAGGAGTGCGCTATTTGATCAGGTTCTACACTAGTCACAAGTTCCTTTAGCCCCATTTCTCCAGTCAAAGACATATTACTCACAGACACATTCAATACAATCATGTTCAACATAATGGCGCCAGACCGCCTGCGGGGTGAGTGTAAACGACTCTATCAACGTCCATAAGAATTGAAATTAGTTCACAGTACAAACAACAGACAGGATAAAATTGATATTTTATAAAAAATACCTTTGTACAAAGAAATACGGGGGCCTTCCCAAGATGTCCGGTTTATGAATGTTTCACTGAATGTTCGACTTTGACCATTGACATATCATGTACACGTAGTTACCACATTTAATAACGGACAACTGACTGTATCAAACTGCCTTCCCGAAATAAATAACATCAGTTCGCTTCATCTATTTGATCATGTCGATGTATTTAGCATATTACTTGTTACATGTATATACATTGTGTCATATCTATGTTCATGTTATATATCCCTCATGCTGTCATATCTATATGACCTGAGTGAATAAACGAATTTATAGTTCACCCTACTTTCTAAGCCAATCGCTGGACAGTATTGTGCTCCACTTATTGCACATGTTGCAACGTTTAACCACAATAAGTTGTGTATTACCAGATTTAATGATTAACTGTTCGACAGCAAATGGAAAATCAATACTCGGATGGGACATTGTGTTGTACACTTGGCTGAACTATAAGTCCGTTATTGTTCATATATTGGATTTTTCAGGAACTAAATGCTGCGGTCGTTAGCGCTCCCTCGCATTTAATTCCTTACAAATCCAATATATGAACAATAACGTATACTTCAATTTGAATAGGATATTATTTCTGGCCACTTGTTAGAGCAAAGTCTGCAAATTCACTGTAAATACATGGGAACAGCGCCACCCACGCGGCATACTGACGGAGTCTACAAAGGCCCCACATTACTTACTACTCAGCCACGACGTGATCAGTGGATAAGTGGCTGTTAAAGTGGCTGTGTCTCAGATGTTGTCTCTCATGTGATTGTTCGCTTCATGCACAGTAAATTACATATGTAAATTAATCGCACCATTTTATTTGGTCACATTCCCAAAAACATGCGCTATATTCTGGTCAGGTACGTGCTATCAGAAACAGTGACTGTGATACGCAGTGGAGATACTATGGCTTAGCATACGTTGTTATTACATATATCGGTAAGAATAAATTGTTAAATTTCTTTATTTATTGTTGTGAAATGATAATACTATAGTATACCAAATTTAGAAAGAAATTCCCATTATAGACGCCATTATAATTAATTTAATTAAAGCAACTTAGTAACCATAGATTTAGGTTTAAAATACTGAAAAATAACTAGTAAGAGTTATTGGAGACCCAGTGCCTTTACTAGCATTACAACACCGACAACCGATCACCAACAATATCATACTATAATCCAGACGGATACATGGACGGACATGTTCTACGCGATAAGGCTTACTCTCTCTTTAATGAAAATACATAATGCATCTGATGGGTTCAGACATGATAGCCGGTATATAATTATGTTATTATTTATTAATAGCAGATTTATTAATGTTTATTCGATAAACATGGAGATAGATATTAATACAGACGTTGTACATGTACGTTTAGCATTCATGTAACATTATCAGCACGAGCAGACGCCTATACATATGCTAACTGTCCATGTTGATGTAATATGGATATAAATGGTATATACTGAAACTGAGAAGCGAAATGAGAAAGGAGACGGAAGAACTTGGGCAAACCAAACGTAACCATTTAACGCACACCAAGCGAACATCGGCAATCACAGTCCCCAACAGGCACCGATATGTACATGTACTGTAAGACTAGCGGTGTACGGTCGCCCAATACAATAAAGCAATCGATGACATATACTTATAATGATTGCAACGAATGTGCCATAGAACATAAGCATCATTGCTATGACGCCCCGGGGTAGGTATAATATATCATAACACACACACAAAATACATATACAGTAACATTGTTTATGCAAAGAAAATATATCACAAGGAAGATGAAAGAAAGCGCATGGAAGCACATGTACGCAAATAGTACGAACTCTGATAGGGGACGAAAGAATGACTCAGTTAAAATGGCAATATAGAGAAGCGGGGCCACCCAATCAATCGTACAATACATAACACACAGGGATTCCCATGGTCATAACAAATGTAATGAATGTACATGTGTGTGCAATAAAACACAAGTATACAGTATGTAGTGTAAGACCTCAAACGTGCCAATCATTTACTAACTATATAACAAAGTGTACCTTCGTCGCTATTATAATATATATATATATATATGGGGTGTGTTTTCTAAAAAAAAAAATACTTGCAAAATGTGCAGATCCTCATGACACTGCTCGTTACGAGCCGGCTCACTAACTTACTATACGAGCAGGATGCTACCATGTGTCATGTTATTTGTTCAGTAGCAGATTTCATCAAAATCGCTAAGCATACTTATCTAGCTATGTATACCTTGAGGGAGTAATCATTTATTTTTCCCGAAATGCATTATTTCATATAGAGATAACGACCGCATATATTTGATTATTAAAAGTATGCAGAATTATTATACTGAATTTATTGCATTATCACAGACATGTCTTGGTCTTATCTTTGATTCAAAACTCACTTTTAAACCTCATTTACGATACTTGAAAGCTAAATGTCAGAAAGCACTCAACTTAATGTGAGTGGTAGCAAATCATGACTGGGGTGCAGACCGAAAGGTGCTGCACCGTCTTTACATCGCACATGTTCGCTCAAAACTAGACTACGGATGCACTGTATATGGATCTGCCAGTAAATCCGATCTTCGGATTCTCGATCCAATACACCAGCAAGTCTTAAGACTATGCCTGGGAGCATTCCGTACATCTAACGCACAGAGCTTATATGCCGAGGCAAATGAGCCTTCTCTCCACGACAGATGCACCAGATTATCTTTGCAATACGCCACTAAACTACATTCCAACCCGTCTAATCCAGCTTATGATACTGTTTTTCATCGAAGTACAGATGCTGTATTCGATGAGAAACCAAGCTTCAAGCCACCATTCGGCAAGAGAACGGACCATTTAATACATGATGCTGGCTTGGATCTGGATCACATTGCCAAATACGCTGTCCCAGATACACCGCCCCGTGGCAGTTTGAGCAGCCCAAGGTGATCTTCGATCTTAGCCAGCACACGAAAGCAACAACTGACCCATCCATTTTTAAATCACGTTTTCTTGAAGTTAAAGACAGATACAATACATATACTCCGTTTTTCACTGATGGTTCAAAGGACGGGGACTGGGTAGCTGCTGCTGTAGCTGTCCCCGAGGGAGATCTTCAATCCAGACTCCCAGATGAATATTCGATATTTTCTGCGGAATTGAGGGCAATTTTATTTGCCCTTAATTTTGCGAAAATATCTTGGAGAAAGAAATTCATTTTATTTTCTGATTCATTATCTTCACTACAGGCTTTATACAACATGAAGCTTGAGCATCCACTTATCCGCCAAATTATTGAGCTACACCATCTTTTAATTTCGTCTGGCAAGGACATTATTTTTTGTTGGCTCCCCAGTCATACTGGCATCAAGGGCAATGACAGGGCAGATAGTGCTGCCAAGGCCGCCCTGGAGATACCGACTTCTAATTTTCCTGTTTGCTATCATGATTTTAAATCGTCCATTAACTCGTTCATCTCTGATATAATGCAGACCCGGTGGGATCTGCTTCCAGATAACAAACTTCATGCTGTGAAACAGACTTTGGGCGAATGGACTCCTGGCTACAGACATGTACGTCGGGATGAAGTTGTCCTTAGTCGATTGCGCATTGGACATACACGTCTAACGCATTCGTATATGCTCAAATGTGAGCCGCGTCCATGGTGTATTCCATGCCACAGCGCATTTACCGTGCCACACATACTACTGGACTGTATCGACTTCGCCGATATTCGGCGCAAACACTTCAATGTTACTTCACTTGCGGAGTTATTCCAGGTGGAGAACATTGAAGGTTTGTTTACCTTTCTCCATGAAACCAACTTGTATCGGAAAATCTAATTTTATCATTGTATACATGTTGCTCATTTATATTGTTCATCATATTTTTACCCTAATAATTTGATTACCTACCACATCTAACATACTATTTTACTATCATTTTCTTCTTCATCTAAATTGCTTGGCCCTAAATGATACTCTTTTGTGTTGATGGGCCGTTAAGCACCATTCAATTCAATTCATACATTATCACAGCCAAAATAGCTGTGATAATGTAATAACTTCAGCATAATAAAAATTAATAAATTTATCCTTAAATTGATTGTTTCTCCCTCAAAATGTACTTAGCAAGATAAATATACTTTGCCAATTTGGTTAAATAGTCTACAGGGCACCAGTTTAAAAAAAAAAAAGTTTTGTTGTCGAGACGTGCACGTACAATGATGAATGTTCAAGGCAGTACATCACTATGCCACTCACAAAGCAATATTATCTTCTATGGTTACGTATTCACAAAGAGCTATAATATAATTACATTTTATATCAGCACTGACTGTTTCATAATGTCCTTCTTTCCGCTACAACAGTAATGCATACATGTACACAATGGATATAATGTACCCAAAGGACACCGAAGAGCACAAGTAAACTGAAACGTAGCCATTCAATAGGGTAATCAAACCATTCAAGCCATTCAAACAGGTAAAACAAGCGGACAACTGGTGTACGTAATTTCTCAAACAGGGTGGATGCATAAATATACATACAACTATGTTACTATTAGTATAAAACGACACATTTTAAATGGTTCACGAACAAGTACATGAAGTATATGTCAGGGAAAACCACACCTGTGTGAATGCGAGTACATGTAGGTTGTTGTTTTTGTAAACTTGGATTCAGATGGAAAATCGGCCATATATACCGACTACGTCTTTTGTACACAAATATTTACGATGTAATTCTTACTTGAACGATTTGGAAATACACATTAGGCAAATGCATTTGAAAATAGAAGTGCTCCGTTCTGAGATTATGTGATATCGGGGAATCCATTAGGGGGGATGAGAGATGAAATCGTCTACTTGTGCCAGAACTGAATGGGCCTATGTCATTTTATTCGCTTGACAAACTAGTTCTGAAATAAATAAAAAATAACAGCATTTAATTGAATAAAAAGTCTTAGAAAACAAACAACGTTACAACTTCATTGCGTTAAAGACAGACAGCCTCCAAGGTTTAATTCTATTTTTTTATAAATTGCGCGTCGTGGGAAACTGTAGTTGCGAACTGTAACTCTTGCAATCTACTCCCGTACCGTGCTCTGCAGATCTGACTCGCACTTAAGCAGTTAATTGTGACATATTTTATATCTAAAACAATATTAGTATTATAAAAGTAATACAAACTAATAATTCTGAAATAAATTATCATTGTAGAAGGTTTAGAAAAATAAATTGTCCCTTTCCCGAAAATTGACCCCATCTTATCTTTTACATGTTGAATTTGTCTCCCACTGACGAGGTCACGTGTTGATTCTATCTTTATCAGGTCATCTACATCTGTAAAGTTATGTCATCATTATTGCAATATGTTATATTCATAATATTTACACTCATATCAGTTACACAATTATAGAACATCTTTCAGAATGAACTGCTAACGTGCGAATCAGATCTGATATTCTGCAGAGGAAGATTTCAAGAGTTACTGTTCGCAAAATAAATGTCTGATCAATGTTTAATCTGACCACCAGATGTACATGTATCGGATATATTTTCACAACAGTGCGTGGATATACATGCTCATCAGCGCGAGTGATTGTAATATTATCCGAGTACGTACACCAACGTTATACTCGAAAGCATGCAGTTTGATTGGCCGAGACTGAGCGTAGCTCAGCCTCGGCCAATCAAACTTCATGATTTCGAGCATGAGAATTCAATATTCTCAGAATATTGCTTAGTCACGTGTCCTGTTGCTACATGTACGATGGTGGTCAGTGAAGTAAGAGTCGGTTTTATGTCACCGAATGGCGTGTTTACGTGGCAGACAAAGCCCGCCAGCGGAGGCATCTCGTCGTCATGTTATCGTGTCTTCTTTTGTAAACAGACACATTGGTTTATTCTGTGTTAGCGTGTTAATCGAATATAGAACTACTCTTAAATATATAGTATGGTCCCATGTGATAGAATACGTCTCCTTCCTTAGTAAAGCATTTCTTAACTTGATTCTTGAGCGCATATATTTACGTAATACTATACAATCCATGGTTACACGTAACCCGTTCACGTTGAAATCAGTATGCAATAGAAAAGAAAATGACTTTCTTACTGTTCCAAGTCGGCATCCTTGTCGTAACTTGTATTTGTACCGTGAAACCTCTCTAAACGGGACACATTGTGAGGTTCCCAGGATGTCCGGCCTAGAGAGGTTTCACTGTAAAAAATCAGACATGTGATCATTCTGAGCCATAGTACCGTGCGATCCGATTACGAACAGACATTATCACATAAGATAAATGACCAAAAATCTCATCAAAAATAAGATCACATGTGTTTTCTTGGTGTCCGGTTTAAAGAGATTCCACTGTATCGTCATTCAATGTTTACATTTTTTATCTCACGGGACCTTTGTTTGTTATACGGCCTTGTTGGCGTTTGTGTTCTCGGACGCATTCGTTGCATCATATTTTCTTGTGTGCTTAATTTCGGGACTGTCCACTGATTTTCTTAGAGAGTACTATTGAACACTATGTCCAGTGTACTAGTACCTGATTATGTATTAAATAGTTCCATTCTGTCCATTTACATATCGATTATTGCATTATATTACTTGCTACCCAATGATTTTCCGTGATTCTGGTAGGATTTATTTCCTTGAAGGAAACATTTCCTCCTAGACGTTCGTGTACGTCATTTCCGGCGAGGAAACAATTCATACACTAGCGTTAAAATTGTCAATTTTTACGTTATGAGCTGGTCTGAGAGCAAATTTCACATCTTTTGAAGAGCATATAATGTAAAATTTATTCCTCAATCATAAAAACAACAACAATTTATTCCACTACCATTTTGAAATACCGAATTTAGTTTTCAGATTTTAGATTTCCAGATGTCTCGGGGGAAATAAATCCGGTATTTCAAAATGGTAGTTGCATAAACTCTATTTACCAGCGGACATTGGTGGTCGCTGAGCACATTTAGACAGTTGTGTTGAGCATGGGTGTCACTTCGACACTTGGTCACATGAGGCACTAGCCTGGTATTCTATTTATCAGGCAACATTTATGCTATGGAACTCACACGTATTGTTGTTTCGTGCAAAGGAACGTGGACTTATTTACGCAGCGTCATAACGTTAACGTCATTCGGTAACATGACGTTCAACCAATGGAATTTGAGCGAAAGGTTTTATGTTCAAATTGACCGTGTTATATACATGTACAGTGGGGTCAGCGTGTAAGTGCACACACGAACGAACACGACAGGTTGGAACCAACCTGTCGTGTTCGTTCGTGTGTGCACTTACACGCTGACCCCACTGTAGTGTCAATATCAATCATTGTCATACCGCAGATAAGTTTATTGGCTTTTGATTGGCTAGCTTGCCTGGTCATATATATTATATGACCTGCCAAGGCCGTCAGACATACAGGAATTGCGATTTCCCTCCGGCGCCTCGCGTCCAATGAAGACACATTTTGCAAGCGTCTACCGATTGCGAATTGTATTCCTCACTAAGCACAATAAAACCCCGAATTGATCAATAAAAGTAACAAATTGTACACTCAAAGCCAGTCTTTATTGTTTATTTTTCCATAAATATTCTTCGCTCATCAAAATATGAGCGAAAAATGCCACAAACTGTCCCGTTTAGTGTTTTCAAATCTCAACACAATTGGCTTCGTGACACGGCTATATTTAGGTCACAAACTATGGGTTCCACGCACGAAACGCGGCGTAGCAATGACAGCGAATATTCTTCTAGAGGCGCCAAAGGGAGAGCAGATCGATAGAGCAGTGGAATATAAATTAAATTACACGATATAAAAAAACTGTCATAAAGTCGTTTTCGATGGATTTCTTACTTCATATTTAGTTTGTTTTCGTTTAATAAAAACAAAATGTTCATTTACGTCTTTATATTAAGACTGACGGTAGAAACTCGAATCTCGGATTATTTTTCCACATGCTGATTTGGATCCACGCTGGTCGCAAAACGTCAAAAAGTCCCTTTGTCAGCCGGTGGCCCGTTAATTGCTTGGCCATCGATAACATTACAGGACTGAGACGGGATAACACTTGTGTGCCAGTCGCCTACGACACCGCATTCAATTGAAACAGCGTTGTTGTGTTCTAGTTGTTTTACCACACCATCAATAGTAAGTATTAGTTGCCTCATGAAATTGTTTCTGTTTTTGTCTTAGTTAATAGATGGTGTTATTGGATACATTTATTTATCACGTATTTAATACGAAAACTAATTTGTTTACGCATACTAGGGATACAATTAGTCTGTTTCACGAAAGCTGCCCAATTTTACGGCTATATAAACAATGCAAACACAATATTGTTTTCGTTAATATTAAATTAAAGGAAAATTTAAGAGTGAGCCTTCTTTTTATTTCGTGAAATTTGGTCAAATATTGATTTTATTGCGAAAAAATAATTGCCCATGTTAAATCCCCATAGACATCTTCACAGAGTGAAGATGTCTAAGGGGGTTTAACATGGGGATTTTATTTTGGAATTTCAGAAATACTGGACCGATTTTCAAAATTTAACTTGTTTTCTTAGTAAGATCATTTCCAAGCTATCTAGCCAGGTTTCAGAGTCAATTTCCAAACTTTTTCGTTTTCTGACTCCTCTCCCAGCTCCTCCAGCTCCTTTTGTGAAATTCCCATAGACAAATAATTTTTTCGTAATAAAATCAAAATTTGACCAAATTTCACGAAATAAAAAGAAGGCTCATTTTAATATTATCGAAAAAAAAATACTGTTTTTGCATTGTTCTTTATACATTCACATGCAATGATGTCTGTTCCACGGTTTGCTGCTGCCGAACTTTTGGCTATTAAACACATTAAATCTAAAAAATATTTAATTGTACGTTCTTTTTCATCAATAGCAAAAAACTTGAAAGTCACCCTCTCCATTTTTTTATTTGATGAATTTCCATCAAATATCGATTGTATTGTAAAAAAACTAGTTCCCTATGGAAATTTAACATGGGGAAAAAAGGACGGTGTCCAGGAGTGTCGAAAAATTGACTCATAGCTTGGAAATGATGTAAATAAGAAAACAAAAGTTAGGTTTTGAAAATCGGTCCACAACAATAAAAAAGTATGTTTTTTTTTTTTTTGCCCCCATGTTATATTCACATAGGAAAATATGTTTTTTTCGCGATAAAATCAATATTTGATGGAATTTCATCATATAAATGTTTTTGGGGAGGGTGACTTTTTTGTTATTTATGAAAAAGAACGTACAATTAAATATTTTTTATATTTAAAGTGTTTAATAGCCAAAACTTCGTCGGCAGCAAAGCGTGGACCGTAGGGATACGATTAGTGCATGCACGGGCCAATGGAAGAAGGGGGCTAAGTCCGTTATGGATTTAGCCCCCTTCTTCCACTGGCTCCTTCCATTTATGGGAAAATATGGTCCAAGTCTTTACACAACAATACATGTCTTGCCGAACTCGTCTTGAAAATTGAAAAGTGGATATTGTTGTTGTACTAAGTGAATGTCGTCTGTGCAAATGAATCGGAACGCTAGCAATTCGCTGACAGCTAAATGAGTAAAATGATGTTTTACTACGTCGTAAATTGTCACAAAACCCGATGTATCGTGGGACGCATCGATTTTCCAAACAAAATGAAAACGGTGCTAACCAATTTGAACGAACGGATACACATGCAGTACTCTGTATACAACGTGCGATATGTAAGTTCGGTCGCTTTTGTTCCTATATATGGGTAAAACAAATAATAAGAACTATACTTGCCACATACACTAATTATTCTATGACCACACATTACATTGTAAGCGAAAGTATTGATACATATACATGTATATCCGTATTATGAGAATACGCGGTGCCAGGACATTACTTTTATTAACCCTTACACTGCTGAATTAAATGTCTGCTGTTTATTTTTTATTTTCGATTTTTCTCATCAAAAATATGATTTGACAGCAGTTTAGAATCATGTCCAATGGAAATGATTCTAAAGTGCTGTCAAACCATGTTTTATTGAGAAAGAAGGCAAACTATAAAGCAACAGCAGACGACAATGTTCGTGCTTGGCAGTCTAAGGGTTAATGCACGGTTGGGTATACTATATGGTTGTTGATCTATTCGCACAGACGAACATACCTTATATTTACTAATACTCACACTATGAATTACATTGGAACCTTTCTAAACCGGACACCAATACTACATCTATGATCTTATGTTTGATGAGTTTCTTGGTCATTTATCCCCGGTGATAATGTAACATAATGCTCGCATATCACACAACTATGGCTAGGAATTATCAAACGCCTGCTTTACAGTGAACCCTCTCTAAGCCGGACACCCTGGGGACCTCCATATCACACAACTATGGCTCAGAATGATCAAACGCCTGCTTTACAGTGAACCCTCTCTAAGCCGGACAGCCTGGGGAGCTCCATAGCACACATATATGGCTCAGAATGATCAAACGCCTGCTTTACAGTGAACCCTCTCTACGCGGGACACCCTGGGGACCTCAGGTGAACCCTGGGGACCTCAGGTTTACAGTGAACCCTCTCTAAGCCGGACACCCTGGGAACCTCCATAGCACACAACTATGGCTCAGAATGATCAAATGCCTGCTTTACAGAGAAACATCTATAAGCCGGACACCCTGGGGACCTCAATAACACACAACTATGGCTGAGAATGATCAAACGCCTGCTTTACAGTGAACCGTCTCTAAGCCGGACACCCTGGGAACCTCCATAGCACACACCTATGACTAGGAATGATCAAACGCCTGCTTTACAGTGAACCCTCTCTAAGCCGGACACCCTGGGGACCTCAATAACACACAAATATGGCTCAGAATGATCAAACGCCTGCTTTACAGTGAACCGTCTCTAAGCCGGACACCCTGGGGACCTCAATAACACACAACTATGGCTGAGAATGATCAAACGCCTGCTTTACAGTGAACCGTCTCTAAGACGGACACCCTGGGGACCTCTATAGCACACACCTATGACTAGGAATGATCAAACGCCTGCTTTACAGTGAACCCTCTCTAGGCCGGACACCCTGGGGACCTCAATAACACACAAATATGGCTCAGAATGATCAAACGCCTGCTTTACAGTGAACCCTCTCTAAGCCGGACACCCTGGGGACCTCAATAGCACACAACTATGGCTCAGAATAATCAAACGCCTGCTTTACAGTGAACCCTCTCTAAGCCGGACACCCTGGGGACCTCAATAACACACAACTATGGCTCAGAATGATCAAACGCCTGCTTTACAATGAACCCTCTCTAAGCCGGACACCCTGGGGACCTCAATAACACACAACTATGGCTCAGAATGATCAAACGCCTGCTTTACAGTGAAACCTCTCTAAGCCGGACACACTGGGGACCTCAATAACACACAAATATGGCTCAGAAAGATCAAATGCCTGCTTTACAGTGAACCCTCTCTAAGCCGGACACCCTGGGGACCTCAATAACACACAAATATGGCTCAGAATGATCAAACGACTGCTTTACAGTGAAACCTCTCTAAGCCGGACACCCTGAGTACCTCCATAGCACACAAATATGGCTCAGAATGATCAAACGCCTGCTTTACAGTGAAACCTCTCTAAGCCGGACACCCTGGGTACCTCCATAACACACACATATGGCTCAGAATTATCAAACGCCTGCTTTACAGTGAACCCACTCTAAGCCGGACACCCTGGGGACCTCAATAACACACAACTATGGCTCAGAATGATCAAACGCCTGCTTTACAGTGAAACCTCTCTAAGCCGGACACCCTGGGTACCTCCATAGCACACAAATATGGCTCAGAATGATCAAACGCCTGCTTTACAGTGAAACCTCTATAAGCCGGACACCCTGGGTACCTCCACAGCACACAACTATGGTCAGGAATAATCAAACGCCTGCTTTAAAGTGAACCCTCTCTAAGGCCGGAACACCTGGGGACCTCAATAACACACAACTATGGCTCAGGAAGATTCAAACGCCCTGCTTTACAATGAACCCTCTCTAAAGCGGACACCCTGGGACCTCAATAACACAAAACAATGGCTCAGAAGGATTCAAAACGCCTGCTTTTACAGTGAAAACCTCTCAAGCCGGACACACTGGGGACCTCAATAATCACACAAATATGGCTCAGAAAGATCAAACACCTGCTTTCAGTGAACCCTCTCTAAGCCGGAACCCAGGGGACCTTCAATAACACACAAATATGGTCAGAATTGATCAAACGACTGCTTTTACAGTGAAACCCTCTCTAAGCCGGAAACCTCTGAGTACCTCCATGCACACAAAACATGGCTAGAATGATCAACCGCCCCTGCCTTTACCAGTGAAACCTCTCTAAGCCGGGACACCCTGGGTACCTCCATAACACAAAACTATGGTCAGAATGATCAAACGCCCGCGTTTACAGTGAAACCTCTCTAAGCCGGGCAACCTGGGGTACCTCCATAGCACACAAAATATGTCTCGGAATGATCAAACGCCTTGCTTGGTTACAGTGAAATCTCTCTAAGCCGGACACCCTGGGTACCTCCATGCACACCAAAATATGGCGAGAAATATCACGCCTGCTTTACAGTGAAACCTCTCTAAGCCGGACACCCTGGGTTACCTCCATGGCACACAAAATATGGATCAGAATGATCAAACGCCTGCTTTACAGTGAATACCTCTTCTGGAAGCCGGACACAATGGGGACCTAAAATAACACACAACTATGCTCAGAATGATTCAAACGCCTGTTTCTTTAACAGTGAACCCTATCTAAAGCCGGGACACCCTGGGGACCTCAATAACACACAAATATAGCTCAGAATAATCAAACGCCTGCTTTACAGTGAACCCTCTCTAAGCCGGACACCCTGGGTACCTCCATAGCACACAAATATGTCTCGGAATGATCAAACGCCTGCTTTACAGTGAAATCTCTCTAAGGCGGACACCCTGGGTACCTCCATAACACACAAATATGGCTCAGAATGATCAAACGCCTGTTTTACAGTGAACCCTCTCTAAGCCGGACACCCTGGGACCTCAATAACACACAGATATGGCTCAGAATGATCAAACGCCTGCTTTACAGTGAACCCTCTCTAAGCCGGACACCCTGGGAACCTCCATAGCACACATCTATGGCTCAGAATGATCAAACGCCTGCTTTACAGTGAACCCTCTCTAAGCCGGACACCCTGGGGACCTCAATAACACACAAATATGGCTCAGAATGATCAAACGCCTGGTTTACAGTGAACCCTCTCTAAGCCGGACACCCTGGGGACTTCAATAACACACAACTATGGCTCAGAATGGTAAAACGCCTGCTTTACAGTGAACCCTCTCGAAGCCGGACACCATGGGGACCTCAATAACACACAACTATGGCTCAGAATGATAAAACGCCTGCTTTACAGTGAACCCTCTCTAAGCCGGACACCCTGGGGACCTCAATAACACACAACTATGGCTCAGAATGATCAAACGCCTGGTTTACAATGAAACCTCTCTAAGCCGGACACCCTGGGGACCTCAATAACACACAAATATGGCTCAGAATGATCAAACGCCTGGTTTACAATGAAACCTCTCTAAGCCGGACACCATGGGGACCTCAATAACACACAACTATGGCTCAGAATGATCAAACGCCTGCTTTACAGTGAACCCTCTCTAAGCCGGACACCCTGGGGACCTCAATAACACACAACTTTGGCTCAGAATGATAAAACGCCTGCTTTACAGTGAACCCTCTCTAAGCCGGACACACTGGGGACCTCAAGAACACACAACTATGGCTCAGAATGATCAAACGCCTGCTTTACAGTGAACCCTCTCTAAGCCGGACACCCTGGGGACCTCAATAACACACAACTATGGCTCAGAATGATCAAACGCCTGGTTTACAATGAAACCTCTCTAAGCCGGACACCCTGGGGACCTCAATAACACACAAATATGGCTCAGAATGATCAAACGCCTGGTTTACAATGAAACCTCTCTAAGCCGGACACCCTGGGGACCTCAATAACACACAAATATAGCTCAGAATAATCAAACGCCTGCTTTACAGTGAACCCTCTCTAAGCCGGACACCCTGGGGACCTCCCAGGGTGTCCGGTTTAGAGAGAGTTCACTGTATTTGCCTTCATTGTGCTGCATCTTATACGGGTGCAATACGTGGGTAGCAGGTGGCAGGTGGGAGAATGCGATGGGTAATTTCATTATCGAGGTTCATCCTTACCAGAATTCCGACTGGATACCTGGTTTGACCCTTACATACGGCATTTTGTATGTGACAGTTGAATCTGGTTATACCTATTATGTGAGTATTACGATTAATCGTAATCCTATTTAAGGGGGAGGGGCCAAGTGACTTGGTGTGGTATTGACCTGGTACCAGGTCAGGTTTTTCTATTTCCCCCAATGCAGCAGGTTAAAGCGGGATCGAACCCGTTTGCCCCGCCTTACATGACCTTAACTGTTGGCCGTTAAACACGAATAAAGAAACAAACGGGTACAATACGCATGTGCCCATATTACGACCCAGTTGGCATGATGTTGTCTCAGAAGGCTTAGTTATCAGGTTTCGTAATTAATGACGCTAAATTTCACCCTACTTGTTTTTACAACTAAGAATAGTTTTATCTGTATTGTATTATCGTTGCCGTGTAGCAACAAGGACGAGGACAGAAATATAGTATGCCAGGAATACATGTGGCTGTGACAACAGAAATGGGGATGATGGGTTTTGCGACCAGTGTAGATCCAAATCAGCCTGTGCATCCGCACAGTCTGATCAGGATAGATCTGCACTGTTCGCCATTCCATCAATGAATCACCGTCATGCTCCTAATACGATATATAGCTCGCTATCTGGCTGTATGCGTGTGCTACATGTATGCCATATATCAGGAGGTGCACTGGCTACAAACCTCATACGCCCCATGTATCCAGCCATAGCCACACATAACCATAAACACTTATTGGGAGCCTGGTAACTTGATGGTGCCATAAAATAGCGCACGTAGAACACTCATTAAGCGTGTCTGCGATAATAATATAAATGCCAAACCGGTTGTCGACCATCCCACTAGCACGTTTAATTAAACGAACTATATACACCGGTATGTATTCAGTAACACAGAAATGCGACATGTGATGTAAACCATAGACATACACATGTATTTACAGTGGGGTCAGCGTGTAAGTGCACACACGAACGAACTCGACAGGTTAGCGTGTGTACTTACACGCTGACCCCACTGTATACGTGTGATATTGGTGGACAGACCGAACAGCGTTGGTTCCCATAGGACTGAGCTCATCGCATCATCATAACGTATCATCGGTAGTTGCCCCATTTAGACTTTTAGTTGAGAATCAACACGTGGCCTAGTGGATAAGACATCCACCTCACAACTGGGAGATCGAAGGTTCAAGTCTCTTCTCGGGCTGATGTGGCCGGTTGGTGAGCCGCCAGCTGGTTATATAAATGGTACCGAATTGCCGACCTGCCTGATGCCTGGCATATAGGATAGGACTTGGGAAGATTAGGGGACCGTTTCACTAAACCTCCTACGACTAAAATGTTCGTAAGTGTAAATTCCACATTAACAAAGTTTTCTTGTAAACAATCATTGGATTTAAATTTATTGAGCATAGGCTGCATATGCAGCCTATGCTCAATAAATGTAAATACATCAATTGAAATTTCCAGACGATCCTAAATTTTCACTTACGAACATTTTAGTCGTACGAAGTTGAGTGAAACGGGCCCCTGATGTTCAGTGATTAGAGTGTCTCATAAGCCCAAACTGGCTGGCCCTTTCCATAGTGGTCACACTATACTAAACAATACTTATATATATATACGGATGTACAGGCTGATCCGCATCTACACTGATCGAAAAGCCCATAAGCCCCATTTCTCCAGTAACAGCCACATATGCGTCAATAAGCCTTGTTTGTCATGGCGAGTCACACATTATCCCGCTGATGATCCGGAGCCGAGTTCCCAGAGTACTCACAGCCTGTGTGGTCATGCCTGGAATAATGAGCCAGGATCGATGTACGTTTCCGCCTTTATTGCCTGTCATTGTTTAGCTCCGTCGGATTAATCTGTATACCATAATGATATCGATGGAGTACATGGTATCAGCGAGGACAACACAGCTTTGACATCGGTGTACCAACCAGACTAAACAATTAAGTTGCAGACATACGAGGTACAGTCATAAAGTCTCTCAGACTTTGCTTATATCTAAATACTATTTGGTCAAATCGGTTGTGAAATATGTCTTTAGAAAGCAAGTTCATTTGTGGAAACAGTAACATATCGGTTCCATGAAGTAGATCACGAGATTTCGTAAAGTAGTCAGCACGGAGCAGTTTTGAAGTGGTCTAACGTTACGTAATGAGTTAATAGCATTGTTTATTATTGTTTTCGAAGTGCTGTCAGCAGCCAAATAAACATTTTCATTGCACATGCGCCATTTAGTTAAGTAGATATGTTATTGTACTGTAACCTGTTTCATTTTATATATATAAGTATTTTCACCCAATGCTCTAATTAATTTCGATGGAGTGCCACTTACATAGTTACAGTGGGGTCAGCGTGTAAGTGCACACACGAACGAACACGACAGGTTGTTCCAACCTGTCGTGTTCGTTCGTGTGTGCACTTACACGCTGACCCCACTGTACTATATTTAGCGCATGGTTGGTTACCTGTTGTTTTCGTATATTAAAATGTCATTTAACACTTGATGCTCTCCGTCCTGGGTGAAAAACTCATACAAATTCAAGCATATCTGTATATAGACATGCGACAATAGTTTGCCAGGGTATCATAGTGCAGTTGAAGTCACTATGCAGCAAATCAGTGAAATAACCACGGAACGCTGCTTCGTACATTGACTCGACGTCACCATTTTTTACATCAAATTTCCGGCACTACCTGCATCCGTGTAAGATAATACGTTTGTCGAAACTGTGCCATTACATAGTTCAGACATTTCGTTGCTGGCAAGAGCAATACAGTTAGAGTCCTGGGGTCCGCCGTTTCAGTAAACTTCGTACGACTAAAATGTTCGTAAGTGCAAATTTAGGATCGTCTGGAAACTTCAATTGATGGATTTACATTTATTGAACATAGGCTACATATGCAGCGTATGCTCAATAAATGTAAATCCAATAATTGTTTACAAGAAAACTTTGTTAATGTGAGATTTACAGACTATCATAATTTTGCACTTACGAACATTTTAGTTGTACGAAGTTTAGTGAAACGGCCCCCTGCGCCATATACTCCGTAAACTCGAAGCACAGATATTTCATGAAATGTTGGATTTTGTTCAACTGCTTCGTAGTGACGTTATTTCGTTGCTATAGTTACGCATTACGTGCGAACGGATTGTCGCAAAGTATGTTCTTATTTTCTAATAAATTCAAGTTGACCACATGTAAATGTCATATAAAGATGAACAATGTGGAAGGTATTCTAAGCTTTCTATCAAGAAAGTCCGAGAACTTTATGAATGCACATTGTAGACTCTGATAACATGATGATTTTCAGACATTATTTTAGACATATATATAAAAGAGGACATTCAAACTTTAAACAAGTATTACATACTAGTATTACTGTTGTTGGATCATCCGTCAAATTTATGGGATACTTTTGGTATTGACGTATTTCACTGGATTTTGTGTTTGTCAACAGTTTTCAAATGCACATATACAATTCATTGCTTTTCTGTTGGTTATTTCCATCACATTTAGTTGTCAAGAAAGACCATTATACATTCGCACGTCAAGCTGTCCCTAACTCTAAGTACATGTATGTATAATATTTCGATCTTGCAAGAGGTGGTCAGAGATTAGCTACAATAATGTGCCTCCGATATGTTATCTACGTGAGAGGTATGGAGCTGGGGCCGTTTCACTAAACTTCGTACGACTAAAATCTTAGTAAGTGCAAAATTATGATAGTCTGTAAATTTCACATTAACAATGTTTTCTTGTAAACAATTATTGGATTTACATTTATTGAGCATAGGCTGCATATGCAGAAATTTCCAGACGCTCCTAAATTTGCACTTACGAACATTTTGGAGGAGTCAGAAATTTTGGAAATTGACTCCGAAACCTGGATAGATAGCTTGGAAATGATCTAAGAAAACAAAAGCTAAATTTTGAAAATCAGTCCTGTATTTCTAAAAAGTTCCCCATGTTAAATCCGAGAGTGAAATGGGGAAATTATTTTTTGCAATAAAATCAATATTTGACCAAATTTCACGAAATCAAAAGAAGGCTCATTCTTAAATTTTGCTTTAATTTTATTAAATCAGTTTTATAGAAAAATATTGCATTGTTTATGTAGCCGTAAAATTTGGGCAGGTTTCGTGAAACATCTCTGAAATGAAACCGCATAATCACCCGTGAAGTGACAGCGAATATGGCTACTCTCAATTAGTTTCATATCTTTACGCGCTTCCGACCGATTTACGCAAAATAATACCGCGCGAATTCGATAAGATGCGCTGTCTGATGCATGTGACAATTCATTAACGTGTTTTCTCATATCATTTTTGTTGACGAGTAAACAGTAGGCTGATAAATAAGACTTAACCGCGACAACATTGACAATGTTCAGCCGCAGATGGAATTAAACTGACAAATGAATACGTGGATTGTTTATGTTTTCGCACTGGTTACATGCTGAGAGTCCGGAATCAGGGGGCCGTTTCACTAAACTTCGTACGACTAAAATGTTCGTAAGTGCAAATTTAGGATCGTCTGCAAAATTAAATTGATGAGCATAGGCTATGCTCAATAAATGTAAATCCAATAATTGTTTACAAGAAAACATTGTTAATGTGATATTTACAGACTATCATCATTTTGCACTTACGAACATTTTAGTTTTACGAAGTTTAGTGAAACGGGCCCCCAGATACGTACACGGGTTATATGGCTCATAGCGCGAATGTTCTGGCTGTCACGCAGGGCGACTTGTAAGTCGCCCTGCGTGACAGTCCGAATATTCCGGGTTGGCTCCACGCTCATACATTGGGACCCGGTGTAACATTAAATTGTTCAACCGTTGATAAATAACCACACGGATCACTTTTCAACGGATGAGTGATCAATGTTTAGCGTTGAAAACTGAAACCGACTGTTAATTAATGACCCACCCATACGTGAAAAATTTACCCTCGTTAAAATCTGATGACAAACAGTCGGATCATATTTCAACAATAAACAAGGACCCCGGGTAAATTTTCAACAATTGTCGACCGTTAATAAATGACCCACCAACGTGCAAAATTGACCATGGCTTGTTAAAATCTAATCACCAAGAGTCGAATCATATTTCAACATCGAAAACTGACCCCAATAGTCGGACCACAATTCAAAATTGAAAACTGCCATTATATTTTTGGACGTTCTCGTAGATACAAGCAATGTGAACTATATCCGGAAACTATAAAGACGATTCTAATGCGCTGTCAAAGATTGTTTTAGAGAAATAATACACATTTGGAAATGTTCTATCAAATCATATTGTTGAGCAAAGACAACTTTGGTAGCACATTAGAATCGTTTCTTATGGAGACGATTATTTATGGAGACGATTCTAATGTGTTGTCAAATCATGTTTTTGTTGATAAATAATACAAATTTGGAAAACAGCAGATGACAATATGTGAATCAACCACAGTAAACTGAGTTAATAAAGGACCCCATGTCTGATCAAAATGTAACACTGATCAGTTTTCAACGACTGTTGTGATCAAAATCGAATTTTGAAATGTAACCACCGGGTCAATTTACAACATTGAAAAATGACCCGTGGGTCACGTTTCAACGGGGTCAAAAGGTAATGTTACACCGGCTCTGAAAATGACCCGTGGGTCACGCTTCAACGGGGTCAAAA
Organism: Conchocele bisecta; assembly: GCA_029237695.1. Classification (NCBI taxonomy): domain Eukaryota; kingdom Metazoa; phylum Mollusca; class Bivalvia; order Lucinida; family Thyasiridae; genus Conchocele; species Conchocele bisecta. The sequence continues at coordinate 66,193,239 of CM055267.1, forward strand.
GGTAATGTTACACCGGCTCTGAAAATGACGGCGAAGTTGACAAACATTTGCATTGCCAACAGGGGGCCGTTTCACTAAACTTCGTACGACTAAAATGTTCGTAAGTGTAAAGTTATGATAGTCTGTAAATTGCACATCAACACTGTTTTCTTGTAAACAATTATTGGATTTACATTTATTGAGCATAGGCAGCCTATGCTCAATAAATGTAAATCCATCAATTGAAATTTCTAGACGATCATAAATTTGCGCTTACGAACATTTTGGTCGTACGAAGTTTAGTGAAACGGGCCCCTGATGATTAGAAACGTTGATAAGCTGGTCAAGGTTAACGCAAGCGGTTGTGTAAATATCATTCTGATTCTGTGTCATTGATTGACAAAGGGACATTGTAATTCTTGTTGCGTGTATATTCGTACGGAGCCCAGCAGGGGACATGGATTTGTTTTTATTAATTCGTCACCACGAAATAACAATTCGTTCCCTCAATTTAACAATTCATTTCCTCGAATAACAATTCGTTCCCACGGAATTAAAATTCGTTCCCTCAATTTAGCACATTTTTTTTAAATAAAGAGATTGACAAATAATATAAGCGCAGGTGGCAGTGTAATAGCGCACCTCAGCGCTGTCCTGATTTAATTGACGCTGATCTATGGATATAGAGAATAGTACTGCCCTCCCAAGTCAAACTGCAGTATCTGTTAAACTGCAGTATCTGCACTATGCTGCTATGCTGCTGTGCAATACAATCAAATGCAGTATCTGTTAAACTAGTATCTGCACTATGAATACTAGCTCCCAACCCTGTGCAATATCCCAAGCAAACTGCAGTATCTGTTAAACTGCAGTATTGCACTATGTGATTGTGACCCGTGCAATATCCCAATGTCAAACTGCAGTACGTACTGCGTTGCATGGCTATGCTGACCCGTGCAATCATAGTCAACTGCAGATCTGTTATGCAGTATCTGCACTATGAGCTATGTGACCCGTGCAATTCACCCCATGATGCTATGTGACCCAGGTGCATCCCAGGTGATGTTGCACAGGGTCAGCATAGCATCATAGATAGTGCAGATACTGCAGTTTAACAGATCCTGCAGTTTGACTTGGGAGGGCAGAGTAGTGCCGTGAATGGGAAAAAATATCTGACAAGACTTAGGAAACGGGATTGGCGCACTAACCTACTATTCTATGTATCCCGTGAACACCTACAAATGGCTTTAAAGTGCAACACAAAATAACCCCAGTCACCGCAAATATTCATACGCAGTGATTAGGTCGTATTGACAGGATATCAAAAATGTTTCACGGCACCATGTTTCACGGCACATACGCACTGTTTTGACGGGATAAATGCTATTCACTGGTACATGTAGCATGGTCCTTGTTTTCACATGGGGCCCGTTTCACTAAACTTCGTACGACTAAAGTGCCAAATTATAATACTCTGCAAATTTCATAATAACAATGTTTTCTTGTAAACAATGATTGGATTTACATTTATTGAGCATATGCAGCCTGTGCTCAATACATGTAAAGCAATCAATTCAAATTTCCAGACGATTCTAAATTTACCCTTACGAACATTTTAGTCGTACGGAGTTTAGTGAAACGGGGCCCTGTTGGTCCGCATGCAGAATATAACCGACTTCAAGTGAACTTGTGCCAAGCGATAACAGCACATGCGTGTCCAAAACGAATATCTCTAATCTGATACAAGCATTGGGGAATGGTTTAATTGATAAATGCTGCCATATTCTCGTTTGTATATTTCATATTCTCACTTGCCCCTAATGATGCCATGTAAAGAGGATTGAGTGTAAATAGACTGAACTGAAACTGAACTGAACATATTACATTTGTAATTAGAGATAATGGCGTACATGAAGTTGTTAGTTGGCAGAATTAAAGCGATGTAAGCACATACATGTATCTAGATACCATTTGGCAATAATTCCAGCACACAAATATTTACACAATTTCCTAACATTTGATTGGCCCGTAGCAAGTCTCTGTCCAAAATTTATATCCCAGTAAACTCCCACGCCGAACTACTTTCCGTAACCGTGAGGCGCAGTTAAAATAATTATTAAGAAAAAACACATTTTCTTGATGAATTTATTTCAAATGCTGGAATTATAAGGAATGAATGGCCTTTTTGTGGAATTTATCGGTGATATAAACTTGGAAAAGTCGCGGGAATACTGGACTAGGCCTTATCAGAAGTTTATACCCCGATAAATTCCACAAAAAGGCCATTAATTACTATAATATTCGACATAATCAATTCATCAACGCGCGTTTTCCACGTTGATATAGGACAATTAGTGCTTTCCATCGTATATGTATTTCCAGAAGCCATCCCGTATGAGACACGTCATGTGATTGTGTACGATGTACATGATGTACATGCGCGATTTTTCATGAAACATTTCCACAAACTGTGATATTTTCAGTTTTTGACGTCGAAAGATGACGAAATTTTCATAGCTAATGTGGAATTGAATTCCGCAGAATTCCGCATTTGCCATGAAAATTTAGTAAACTCTTGACGTCATTTACGGAAAACATCGTAAATTGTGTAAATATATTTCATGAAAAATCGCACAAGTTCTTAGTTACAAAATCACATGACGCGTCTCGTATTATTTCCCAGAACTGTCATCAACACGGCATGGACCACGATTACAGGAAGTACTTGTCAAGAACACACTGAGATGGTGCACGAACATTTCATAGACTCGTCATAGTCTAAATGGTTTTCACTTATTGCATTTCCGATCCCATCATTTCCACAATAGACAGACATACTTGCATACGTTAACTATAGCTGTATTTTGATGAACTTGAATGAGGTTTTAAGTTTATAAATGTCATCTGACCATTTCAGAACCATTTGATCAGTTTGGAACCACAGGCACTTGTGGTATGAACGACAAAACGCTTTTCAAGTCATGCCCATATTTACTCTGATATTAACTCTCTAGAAGGTAGGACACTCGCCAACCCGTCAACTCGTCAACCAACGGAAGTGATACTAGTGTACATTGGGCCCGGCTCTCTAATTCATTAATTGTAACGCGCACGAAGGCCTGGACCGACAGTGTCCCGACCTTCGTGCGCGTTACAATTACTGCATTAGCGAGCCGGGCCCAAGAAAAATGATCCACTTCCGTTGGTTGAAAAGATGGCGAATGTCCTACCTGGTAGATATTAAATATCAGAGTAAAAGTGGGTATGCTTTAAAGATCGTTTTGTCGTTCATACCACAAAGTGCCTGTGTTTGGAACCATTTTCGTACGCTTATTAAATTCAAGGACCACTGCAAATGCATCAGCAAAACAGTAAAACTTCTCTAAACTAAATACTCTGGGAGATACCAGGGTGTACAATATGAATCGGCAAGCCATGGGCACTGGTGGAACCTCTATAACAGTGGAACCTCTCTAAACCGCACACCAATAACATGATATTATGTTGAGAGGATTCTTCGTAACGCATCTCAGATAATAAGGCATGTTCATGATGCATAAGTATGTCCCATAATGGTAATATGCCAGATTTACAGTGGAACATCTCTAAACCGGACACCCTGGGGACCTCCCAGGGTGTCCGGTGTAGAGAGGTTTCACTGTACATAGAGAATACAGGGCTAGTGGTTTTCAATCAAGTTTATCAGGCAATGCTAGGCAACGCGTAGGAATTCCGAGGCTCGCATTGACACATTGACACGCTAGCTTGCCAGTTTAGTTAAATGTTTGATTTTTCGAACTATGGAACGTAACTAGTGCTCATAAAGTTTAAGACCAATGATTGTAACTCTCACACATCATCTTAGATGACGTCGCATTATTAAACGTGCATTGTGCTACAAACATTGGAATGTAGAACAAGCATTAAACAATTCGGCTAGTATCATTATGTCATGCTGTGAGAAAATCAGTTGTATTGCTTCGTGACCTGTTTGTTACTCATGCAGTAGAAGGACATTGATACCTACTGAAGCGTTTCGGTTTATTACTGATGAACGAACAATGCCATTGTCATCCGGGCCCGGTTACTCAAACCTTTGTTAGCTTAACAGACTGTTAACTCCTTAGAGGACTATTACAATCATTAATGGTGTTACTGTTGAGCAATTGGACTCTAATCGTTCGTATGTGCATGTTGATCTGCGTCACTCTGGTCGCGAAGGCACGTAGTCCGAAGTCTCCAATCAGTTGTATAAATGGAATGTGACTTTGACTGGAGAAATAGGGCATATGGGATTTGTGGCCAGTGTAGCTACTGATCAAATAGCACACTCCTGTAGCCCGATAATGATATATATTGTTTGTCAGAAGCATGACGGGTGTTTCTTTGATAACAGATCCTGATCAGACTGTGCGAATGCACAGGCTGATCTGGATCTACACTGGTCGTAAAATCAATAAACCCCATTTGTCCAGACACAGCCACAAATAAGCCTGGTTTAGACGAATAGTATCGCAATTGTGTCAAGTGGATTTACCAACGCGTCCACTAAATGCGTAAATAAAAACACATGGCTAAGATTGCGAGACAGTTACTGTTAAATAGACAATAGAAACAGAAGCATACACGTGTAGATGCAGAGCAAGAATTCCAAGTCCCAACCATGTACATGATTCTGGGCATCGATAAGAGTTTCCATTGCTCGCAAGTGGCCACATCCTGCCGGACATATGACTAGAGTGCATACTGGGCAGAAGAGCTGAGATATTGTATCGATTCGAAATTACAAATGCGACAAGCACAATATTGAGAAGAAACTAATTACATTTTTTTGTTTCATTTTTCATTTGTTGTCAACGACATTCCGCTATCCACAGTATTTGTACCACTGATTTTGACACGAAACGTCATAAACAAGGTGCATGATCGTGTGGTTATAACAACAACAACAACAACAACAACAGTGGCTGCAAGTATTGAAATCTTGTCCACTCCAAAGAAAGTACACAGACTTATGTCGTTTTTGCGAAGAATCGATTTCCGTGGCTAAAATACAGAGACCACCTAATGCAGCTTAACAAGACGTGCTTGATGCGCCATATTTCATCTGAATCCGTTACGTAATAAGGACAATATAAAATAATACATGTACGTACTTTGAATCAGATGGATTCTGGAAGTTTCAGTACGTGTTGTTGTTGTTAGTACCACGTGATCATACACCTTGATAAAATAACATGAGTAACGAAGTACACATTTATTGGAGCCTGGAAAAAAAATAGGATTTAAAATCATTTTAATAACTTTAGCATATACTAATGTTGGACAATAAGGAATACACGACGTGATTTTTTTAAAGAGCATGGGACCGTTTCACTCCGTATGACTGAAATGTTCGTAAGTGCAGATTTAGAATAGTCTGTAAATTTCAATTGATGGATTTACATTTATTGAGCCTATGCTCAATAAATGTAAATCCAATAATTGTTTACAAGAACAAAATGTTAATGTGAAATTTACAGACCATCATAATTTTGCACTTTAGTGTTTAGTGAAACGGCCCCCTTGATCGGGTACATGTATACAAACTTTTGAAAGTCCAATAATACTGGCTTCAGCCTTTCCAGCCTTCAACCACAGTACAATATCACTTTCAAAAGTTTATAGGCCGATACATTCCTATATGTTATTTCTATAAATGTGTACCATATCCCTTACACCGTACAGCTGTACATATTTCGACACAGTTATCCTGGTGCCTTTTAATATAAACTTCAGGGGGCCGTTTCATTAAACTTCGTACGACTAAAATGGTTGTAAGTGCAAAATTATGATAGTCTGTAAATTGCACATCAACAATGTTTTCTTGTAAACAATTATTGGATTTACATTTATTGAGCATAGGCTGCATATGCAGCCTATGCTCAATAAATGTAAATCCATCAATTGAAATTTCCAGAATATCCTAAATTTGCACTAACGAACAGCTTAGTCGTAAGAAGTTTAGCGAAAAGGGGCCCCAGGCTTGGCTGGAAAGCGATATGCATTCACCGCAAGCCTTGAATTTCCTATGCGTTTTCTAGCCTTGCCTGATAAAGTTGATACTTTATCCATATCCTCAAGCCTGGTACGTGTATCAACTCTATTACCATCGATGAGATACACAGAGTTGCAGATTTATATTGAACATAATCTGACATTCCTAGAGCGCTACTTGAACGTGCACAAAACGACAATTGCAAAGAAAACAGCTCAATGGAGTGCATGTGTGTATTCCATATTCTACATCTTGCACTGGCGAGCTATGACGAGTTTAATAATAAGCGTTTGATATGTTACTTATGTACATACATCTTCTCCGCCCTATGCATGACCCCCGGGAATATTGACAGATTAAATCTCGATCGTCTAATCGCCGCATCTTGGAATTAGTTTTATTGTGTGCGTTGGCGGAATCACTGTCTATCATAGTGCCCCGCTCAATGGTTTGGCCGTTTATTTTAGACTCTGGGGATTCTCGTACTGTTAATGTATCTGTGTATGCCTCCCCGACGGCAGACAAATACATTGACCGTTGCAGTGATAGCAAACAGAAGATATATACATTGCCCTGCTCGACAAAAACCTATTTTGACAGCTCATGAGAATCGTCTCCACTGGAGACGATTCTCATGTGCTGTCAAAATAGGTTTTTTGTCGTGCCCTTTGCTTCATTACGGAGCTCCGCAGGGGACATGGATTTTTTTATTAATTCGTTCCCATGAAATAAAAATTCGTTCCCTCAATTTAACAATTCGTTCCCTCGAATTAACAATTCGTTCCCACGATATAACAATTCGTTCCCACGAAATGACAATTCGTTCCCTCAATTTAACAATTCGTTCCCTCGAATTAACAATTCGTTCCCACGATATAACAATTTGTTCCCACGACATAACAATTCGTTCCCGTGGGAACGAATTGTTATTTCGTGGGAACTAATTGTTAAATTGAAGGAACGAATTGTTAATTCATGGGAACGAATTGTTAAATTGAGGGAACGAATTGTCATTTCGTTGGAACGAATTAATAAAAACAATAATTCTGCGTCCCCTGCGGGGTTCCGTACTTCATAGCTCCCAATAGCTGTATTGATATCTAGCGATCTCTTCCCGCGCAGTAAACACTCGCCCATATTTGTCGTAACGCGTCCTCTATTACATCTATCTCGTCCAAGGACAAGTTGATTTTTCGCACTGATTGAACATACAGATTCCGTGTGCTTTATCCGTCATACATGTAGCCTCAGGATGAAAATCTTATTTTAGAAACCGTACTCCGCGTTGGTGAAATTAAATGCCCGGATATGTAATAGTTACTGCCCTAATCGAGGTGTTCATGTATTTGAACAGCCCACATGTACGTTGTTTTATAGGAATGAATGGCCTTTTTGTGGAATTTATCGGGGTATAAACTTGGAAAAGTCGCGGGAATACTGAAGAAGGCGGAAGCCTTCGTCCAGTATTCCCGCGGACTTTTCAAGTTTATACCCCGATGCCTTCGTCCAGTATTCCCGCGACTTTTCCAAGTTTATACCCCGATAAATTCCACAAAAAGGCCATTCATTCCTTATAATTCCAGCATTTGAAATAAATTCATCAAGAAAATGTGTTTATTTTCCGTTTTCTGAAGAATTATTTTAACTGCGCCTCACGGTTACGGAAAGTAGTTCGGCGTGGGAGTTTACTGGGATATCAATTTTGGACAAAGACTTGCTACGGACCAATCAAATGTTAGGGAATTGTGTAAATATTGTTGTGCTGGAATTATAAACACATGAACACATCGATTAGGTCAGTAACTGACTTACACATCTACTTACTGACTACCGTTGGCTAGTATTCAGTGGAAATTTTGAATTTGACATTAAAGGAACTGTCTGTACAGTTATGACAGCCGATCAATAACATCCATGTGCATCCATGCTGCCAGTGGGATTATACGTGTCCCATTGACACATTTCTCATTATTATTTGTGTTTGATGTCTAACTTATACGTATACGAAGCAAGCACTCAATATGCTGTATAATATGCATTGGAACATGCTTGCATAAATCATACTGGCTAGTGTAGTTTGAAATACCAGTTTATCAGGCAAGACTAGGCCGTTTCCGAGCCGAGCCTCATTATCTTGATATCGAAAGACACTAGATTATACTTTTTATGAGGTAACGCTTTAATGATCAAATTTAAAACAGTTTTCGTTGAAAAGAACGCGGACTTGTTTACGTTACGTGATTAGTCTGACGTCGTTCGGTAACGTCATGTGACGTATTTCGTCCAATAGAACGCCACTTTTCAATTCGTTGTAACCCGGATATTCGTATCAGGTCGTTTCCTTATACGGTAGTATGTTATCATCAGTACGTATTGGATCAATACAAAGCTCGTTTCCCGATAACAAATAAGTAAACAGTACACAAGTCCTCTGTGACCTTGACCTTGGGCGGTCTTACTGGCAGCCTTGATAATGAAATAAGGACTTTAACAGTATTGCCTTACAAATTTGTCTTATTACAAACAAGGTGAACATAAGTCCTCAGTGACCTTGGATGGTCGGATGTGGGTAGCATGCATAACAAAGCACGATCACATTGTAGCCAAATATTATCAAAATCTGTGAAGGTGTTCATAAGTTTTTGAAAAATGAAAGGTGTTACTAACTAGAGTTTGAGGAGCCTAAACCAGGGTTTGAGCTCCAAACCATGGTTTAAGGAATTATTGTGCATTTGGCTTGCCATACGTATGCATGTACGTACGTACGCAGTACATGGACTAACGCTATATCCCCTCTTGTATATCGGCAAGGGGATAATTAAACAGTCCATGCAGATTTGTTCTCATTTTCAACCATGAACAAACTACAATCAATGCCATATAAATGAAACGCACTGGGGTCCACATGGTGTCCGGTTTAGACGTGTATACATAGCCCACCACGTTTACGTTCAGCAGTTCTCTGTCAAAACATCGACGAAGTGATAAGCACCCGGCCATGTAGAATATATTTGTAATTGAAGGGCCTCTCATTGCCTGGTGCAGTGCGTACACCTGTACATGCACGTGAACTACTTGAGTGCAAGTTGATTGGCTGTGCATGAGCTGTAGCACAGCTCAGGCTCAGCCAATCAGGCTTCTTAAACACAATATTCCAGTATTTCGTAATAAACACATTTACAAATATTGGCAAGATTAGCACAGGTGGTGTACGATGCACAAATGACTGGTAGACGAGCTGAACATGTGCATGCAATGAGGGCCTACATGAACGGTACGTCGCTACACGGCATGAAGACAATAGACGTTCACCGTTACGTGTGCGACATTTATGGGGAGGGTCAAATGTCTCACGGGACTAAAAAGGTAACATCGCAATAATCCGCAATATCCTGAAATATGATGTTCAATTCACCGTTAGGCGATTTGCTAGAATGACGAACTTGTCGTTGGCAAGAGTTGATGTAATCCGAATTTTCTGTCTGTAACGCAGGGCGACTTAGTAAGTCGCACTGCGTTACAGACAGAACATTCGGGTTAGAGTTCATGCAATTTTGAAGAAACGTATAAAAGCAAGAAAAAATAAATAGCGCAGCGTTTGTTGTCTGTACAAGACGATAAGATGCGGATTGTGATTACACACTATTATTATATGACTAAGTATTTCAGTCATTCTCATTGGACAAAACACGGCCACGTGATTATCTACAAATTGAATGTAGACCTCTGAACAGTTTATTTACACGATAAGCACTCTCGGACCGCGAGACCGGTCCGAGATGTGTTTATTCATGTGAACAAACCTTTGTTCACCTCCTTAGAACGCATGCGTAAATCTGACGCCGATCAAATGGATCACATGATCGACACATGATCAAGGTCATTTGATGTGAGAGTGAATTTACGAACAGCCAATCAAACAATGTTTAAATTTGCTGTTGTATGTGAACTTGAATAAAATATTTAAAATGCAAATATGGGATGGGGGCTACTAATAGAGAGGGGGCTACTATTAGAATAAATACGGTACTGATACATGTAATTGTTATTGTGTTTACACTGTTAGTGACTATTCCTGATTTTCTGAATATTCGTGGTAAGGGTCATACAACAAAACAATTATAGTCTTTTGAGTCGGTGTACATGAAATGTACGGACCTTCGAAAAGTGATGTTCACATCCGCCTTCGGCGTCGGTGAACATCACTTTTGTCAGGTCGTAAATCTCATGTACATTTCCTCAAAAGTCATACTTATACATGTATATTGTTGACTCGTGGTAGCAGTCGGGGCATTGACAAGTTGACTGGATAAACCGGTACCAATGCTCGCCTTGTCAGGACACGGTGTATTTGTGTTGTTCATTATAGGAATGAATGGCCTTTTTGTGGAATTTATCGGGGTATAAACTTGGAAAAGTCGCGGGAACACTGGACGAAGGCCGGAAGGCCTCGTCCAGTATTCCCGCGACTTTTCCAAGTTTATATCCCCGATAAATTCCACAAAAAGGCCATTCATTCCTTATAATTCCAGCATTTGAAATAAATTCATCAAGAAAATGTGTTTATTTTCCGTTTTCTTAAGAATTATTTTAACTGCACCTCACGGTTACGGAAAGTAGTTCGGGGTGGGAGTTTACTGGGATATACATTTTGGACAGAGACTTGCTACGGGCCAATCAAATGTTAGGGAATTGTGTAAATATTTTTGTGCTGGAATTATTGGATATTAGTTTGCAGAGCATCGCAAAGTAAAATTGAAAACACGCGTACTCATGATTTGCAAGTAAAGTGCGGATGCAAGTGACTTTTATGTTATTTATGGAACACTGCTCGTAACTACATCTGTGTGGGTGGAATGTTGATACTAGGTTTAATATAATCCGATGATGTTAATACAAACTTCTGTACTTTAATACGGTTACATGTTCATGAATATGCTGGCACGCCTGAACACGGTTTGCCAGTTTGAACTCGAGTTGGCAATGATACAGCATTCGATTCGGCTTATATTTAAAGGTGTGAATTGGCTCGAACACCTTCCATACCCGGAATAATACAGCACGGCAGTACACGGTCTTCTAGTCGGAGAATACTACACGTTGGTCGTCGTTACACAACTGCCTGCGGTAATCTTGCCCAGAGGTCAACGGTTTTGAACATCTATTGGCAATCTAAACTCGCAATCAAGCAGTTTGATCTGCTGAGCCTGAGCTGTGGCACAGCTCAGGCTCAGCATATCAAACTGCTTGATTCCAAGCACAACACTCGAGTATTTTGAAATAAAAATATTGGCAAATATTGGAATGATAAGCGCAGGCGGTTGTGTAACTGATAATTATATATTTACTTTCGATGAAGAAATGGACGATGCATTATAGGAATGAATGGCGTTTTTGTGGAATTTATCCGGGGTATAAACTTGGATTTTTTTTTAGAAAATTGTAATTTTTTTAAGGCCTCGTCCAGTATTCCCGCGACTTTTCCAAGTTTATATCCCCGATAAATTCAACAAAAAGGCCATTCATTCCTTATAATTCCAGCATTTGAAATAAATTCATCAAGAAAATGTGTTTATTTTCCGTTTATTTTACGGAAAGTAGTTCGGCGTGGGAGTTTACTGGGATATAAATTTTGGACAGAGACTTGCTACGGGCCAATCAAATGTTAAGGAATTGTGTAAACATTTTTGTGCTGGAATTATACACTGATTAAACTGTGTTGATCGTGGGTGTGAGATGGTCGCCTATGGAATACGTTTCCAAAATACAATAGTTTGTCCGAGTTTGGCCCATGTTAGCAAACGGAAATCGCACCATACATTGGAGTAAGTTAAAATTAAAACGCCGCCTTGACGTACTGGCTACATTTGCATGCCGAGAACTTTACTTTAATGAGATTTATTATCACCGCCAACCTTCCCTTGTTATTAAAATATATATACCGCTGTCGCTGCCGCTGATTGATTTAATCAGGTTGAAAGTCGGCATATTGGATTCATGTACAGTTCGATACTGGCTTACAGCTGGGCTGCCGTATCTTGTGGTATATACACCCAGCGTAGTCCTAGATGTCTGCCGGTCATACACTGTTGGTCATGTCATTCAGTCACAAGTGTCCACATGCCCTTATTATTATTGTTTCTATTTGTTCCGTTCAACCTTACATACCATAAAGCCAACATGTACACACACTGTGGTTCCAGATGAACTCTGTCTGACTCCTCACGAGCCGCCGTCTAATCAAAATCTACCGCATTTGTCAGCAGTGTTCAGTTCAAGAAAATAATACGCATTTCCGATGAAAGAAATAATGTACAAATTAGCATGGAAAATCAATGTTGCATATGTAGGAGTGAACGGTTTAATGTTGACAATGACCTAGTTGAGTTAAACCCAATATGCCCTATGGTCCTTTTGCATATTATAGGAATGAATGGCCTTTTTGTGGAATTTATCGGCGTATAAACTTGGAAAAGTCGCGGGAATACTGGACGAAGGCCGGAAGGCCTCGTCCAGTATTTCCGCGACTTTTCCAAGTTTATATCCCCGATAAATTCCACAAAAAAGGCCATTCATTCCTTATAATTCCAGCATTTGAAATAAATTCATCAAGAAAATGTGTTTATTTTCCGTTTTCTTAAGAATTATTTTAACTGCGCCTGACGGTTACGGAAAGTAGTTCGGCATGGAGTTTACTGGGATATAAATTTTGGACAGAGACTTGCTACGGACCAATCAAATGTTAGGGAATTGTGTAAATATATTTGTGCTGGGATTATTATAAAATGCAATATGTGCCCCACTAGAAATAAAACTTACTGTCTGTTTCAAATAACCTGCCCACATTTTACGGCCATATAAACAATGCAAAAACAATATATGTTTTCGATAATATTAAATTTTATAAAAAATTAAGAATGAGCCTTCTTTTTATTTCGGAAATGTTGTCAAATATTGATTTTATTACGAAAAAGGAGTTCTCTATTGGAATTTAACATGGGAAAAAAGAGGTGCTGGAAGTCGAGTCGAAAAACGATTAATTTTGTAAATTGATTCTGAAATCTAGCTAGATTGCTTGGAAATTGTTTTTTCGCAATAAAAACAATATTGGACCAAATTTCACGAACTAAAAAGTAGGATAATTCTTAAATTTTGCTATAAGTTAATGTTATCTAAACATATATTGTTTTTGCATTATTTATATAGCCGTACTTTTTGGGCAGGTTTGGTGAAACAGACAGTAGTATTTTTAAGATGTAAACCAACGTACAGTGGGGATCAGCGTGTAAGTGCACACACGAACGAACACGACAGGAACCAACCTGTCGTGTTCGTTCGTGTGTGCACTTACACGCTGACCCCACTGTAGCCCCATAATATCATAGCGTACCCGAATAGTCGCACCAGCGCCGACACATTCGCGTATTGATAAGTGAATCGCGTATGCCCTGATTCGACTGTGCTCATGTGTAGCTGTGACTGAAAAACAGCACTTATGTGTTTTGCAACCAGTGTAGATCCGCACCGTCTGATCAGGATCTGCACTGTTCGTCATTCCATCAATGACACACCCGTCATGCTTGTAACACGCAATATAGATTGTTATCCGGCTACAGGAGTGTGCTATTTGATCAGGAGCTACACTAGTCATAAATCTCATAAGCACCATTTCTCCAGTCACAGTATTTTTAACGATGCTTGGCTTATTGCACCAGCTGGAGGCAAATTAAAAATATTGTACGCGCAGCACGCTGCGATGATTTATTTGACTTTATCACCTTCAGAAGAAAACAAAATTAGAGCAATATCGTGTGCAAAGAGAGAAAACCTGTCACCATCAGGGTTGTTGAGAAACATCCCGATGCAAAAATGAATTGCATTTCGGAAATGCACGTACAATCGTGTCACGAATTGTACGTGCATTTCCGAAATGCAATTCAATATTTTTTGCATCGGGATGTTTTGAGAAACATCCCGAGTGCAAAAATGAATTGCATTTCGGAAATGCACGTACAATCGTGTCACGATTGTACGTGCATTTCCGAAATGCAATTCATTTTTGCATCGGGATGTTTCTCAAACCGCTTGAATAATCTTCCCAGATTCGTTTATTGAAGATCTCTTGGGTATTTCGTATCAAAGTTAAGCAGCTGTTTGACAGAGAGTACCATGCAACCTAGCCGAATGAGTCCCTATATCAGCCGACGTTATATGTGGCTGTGGCTGGAGAAATGGGGTAATTCATTGTCAAATATCACCCTCCTGTAGCCTGATGACGATCTGTATTGCTTTTCGCATGACGGATCTTTCAATGATGGAATAGCGAACAGTGCAGATCCTGGTCAGACTGCACGGATGCACAGTCTGACCTGGATCTACACTGGTCGCAAAACCAATAATCCCACTAAGCTGATCTAGATATACACTAATCGCAGTACCCATAAGCCCCATTTCTCCAGTCACAGTCACACATGTGCCATTGATTGGAGAAATGGACTTATGGTATATGCAGCCATTGTAGCTCCGGATTAGTCAGATCAGGGAATTCACTGTTCGCCATTCAGTCATAGAATCACCCGCCATGCTTCTAGCAGACTTGTAACATAAGGAAGGTACCCGAGTAAGAGATAGACTGGCCACAGACGACATGGTGGGGATATTTCCTAGGAAAATCTCTCCCCCCCCACCAATACATGGCACAAGTTAACTAGTGCAAACACAACAACTGGGGCCCGTTTCACTAAATTTCGTACGACTAAAATGTTCGTAAGTGCAACATTATGATAGTCTGTAAATACCACAGTAACAATCTTTTCTTGCAAAGAATTATTGGATTTACAATTATTGCTCAATAAATGTAAATCCATCAATTGCAATTTCCAGACGATCTTAAATTTGCACTTACGAACATTTTAGTCGTACGAAGCTTAGTGAAACGGGCCACAGGTTCCTAACGAACTGTCTAAAATTAAATGTATTAGTGAACATAACATTCACTCAGTAAGATTAGTATACCCTCGCCGATAGTCGAGAGGATATATAGCGTTAGTCCATGTACATGTACGTACATGCGTAACACATATCCTCCTTTAACTAAATTATTAACCGTTTCACCGATTTTGATAATAATGTGTTTGCATACGACCCACATCCGACCGCCCGAGGTTAAGGTCACTGAGAACTTATGTTCACCTTGTTTGTAAGGCGAAAATGTTAAAACAAATATTATACTGCAGCGAGGGGATTAACTTGTTCTACTTTGTTTGCTTATGGAGCATATTACTAAATAGTGAGCCTCGTTGAGCCTGATCAGACTGGACGGACGCGCAGTAGGCTGATCTGAGGCAACGATGTTCGCAAACGTAACAATTTACATTTGGTCAACCGGCGGTCGAAATGCAGAATCGATACAATAATAATACAACGGGTTAGAAAACAATCTCAGAACGCTTATATGAATTAGTTCCCTTGAATATTCTCTATTCCAGGTTGGCATTTCGGTTGGTTCATGTGTAAGGCAACACCATACATGCAGGGCGTGGCCGTCTGTGCCTCCGTCAACACGCTAGCCGCCATTGCCGTCGATAGGTAAGTCCTGATAGGTCAATATATGGGAACCGTTTGCGATATATCAAGTGGGGAAATGTCAACAGCAGACAAAGATACATTTGTGGCTGTGACTGGATAAATTGGGCTTATTGATTTTGCGAACAGTGTATATCCAGATCAGATTGTGCATCAGTCTGAAAAGGATCTGCACTGTTCGCTATTCCATCAATGAGACACACGTCGTACTTCTAACAAGCAATATATATCTTTATCTGGCTACAGGCGTGTGCTATTTGATCAGGAGCTACACTGGTCAAAAATCCCATAAGCCCCATTTCTCCAGTCACAGCCACAGTTTACGACATTTATAGCAATGACTGATATTACCGTCGATATGTTAGTGTAAATGGGTCAACAGATGTAAAGGTGGGCAACCACCATTGTTATTTTTCATATATAACCTAATTATTTCCATACATTTTGCTATTCTCTGCTACTTTCATTGTTCGTATGGGTTCATTTTATGGGAATGTAGGTCCCACAATGGGACTATGGATATTCTGCTATGGATATGCACTAATTATACCCCGGAATACGAAGTATGTCAACGGTTTATAGTTTTCGTAATTCCGTCCGTCCGTTTGTCTGTACGTCCGTCCGTCCATTCGTCCACGTTAAAGTTGTTGTGTACCCATTATCTCTGTAACGGTAAGTCGGATTGACCTCAAACTTCTTTTACTTCCTTATCATCATCCATATTTACCTTTCATATGACACCTATGCGGCCTTCATGTATAAGGTCAAGGTTATAATACTTAGCATTGTGCGTCCGTAAGATTTGGATTAAAGTTTTTGGGTACCCATTATCTCTGCAACGGTAAGTCGGATTGACTTAAAACTTCATATACTTCCTTATCATCATCCATATGTTTCATTTCATACGACACCCATGTGGCCTTCATGTCAAGGTCAAGGTTATGTTACTTAGCATTGTGCGTCCGCATAATTTGCGTTACAGTATTCGAGTACACATTATCTCTGCAACGGTAAGTCGGATTGACTTCAAACTGCATATACTTCCTTATCATCATCCATATTTTCATTCCATACCACACCCATGTGGCCTTCATGTCTAAGGTGAAGGTCAAAGTACTTGGAAATTTGCGTTCGTAAGATTAGCGTTAAAGTTTTCGGGTACCCATTGTCTATGCAACGGTAAGTCGGATTGATGTCAAACTTCATATACTTCCTTATCATCATCCGTATTTTCATTCCATACCACACCCATGTGGCCTTCATGTCCAAGATCAATGCCAAATTACTTAGAAATTTGCGTTAAAGTTTTTGTTTTAATATTGCGTTAATGTTTTTATTTGTCGTTCCATGCGGTGGTCGGGGGTATACGTGAGCCCCTGCTCACTTTCACTAATTAAGATATAGGTTAAATTATTTTTAAGAAGGATAAATTACATCTCCTGTGACAATACTAGTGGTAGCATACAAAAGTCAGCGGCTGAAATTGAAACGACCTCATGACAAACATGTTCCGATTTACAAAATAATTCCCAAACATATTCTTGAAACTGATCTAAATGTACATTAACATGTATGTGAAGTGGATTAGAACATCAATTGACCAGATTCTACGAACAAAATGTGTCTATGAAACTAAATATAACACATTTGGATTATTTTCTTTAAAGTAGTACTTTTGACGCGCATGAATATCTGATGGTTTAGTGTGGTGAAACGTATATAACGACATATGTAAGTATCGATAGGTCAGTGGATGGGAGACGTTTGTTACAATGGCCGCTAATGACAGTGTGTGGTAAATGGGGTTAGGTCAATGGCTGCAAAAACGATAAGTTCAGACAGGCTAATGACTGAGGAAAGGGACCTTTTACGACATTTGTAGCATTGGCTGCTATGGCCGTAAATATGTAAGTGTAGATGGGTCAGCGGGTGAGAAAACGCGACCTTGCCAAATGTGTTACGATGACCGCCATTTCCATCTATAGGTAAGAGCAGACAGGTCAACGGTTGTGAAAAAGGACACTTTATGTGATTTGTAACAATACATGTCAATACATGTAATTGCAGATCTGTCAATGGCTGAGATTGGTATAATTAGGATATAATCGGTTTGCTGATTGGCTATAGTTTAGCTGGTCGCACATGTTGTCAACCAGCTATCTGGGGGCCGTTTCACTAAACGTCGTACGACTAAAATGTTCGTAAGTGCACACTTATGATAGTCTGTAAATTTCACATTAACACTGTTTTCTTGTAAACAATTATTGAATTTACAGTTATTGAGCATAGGCTGCATATGCAGCCTATGCTCAATAAATATAAATACATTATTTGTAATTTCCAGGCGATCCTAAATTTGCACTTACGAACATTTTAGTCGTACGAAGTTTAGTGAAACGGCCCCCTGGATGTGCAAGCTCCTAATAGTATACGACTTGTGCTACATGACGCAGTAATTACTTTCATTGACAAGTTTCCTAATGTTCAGATGTTGCAATAATCGTAACTGAATGCAATTTAGTAGCCCGAAAAAATTACTCCCATGACACCAATTAGCCGACATTGCATAGTCTCTTTTTCTGATAAGAGAATATCCGACATACGGAACGTAACGACTTCGGGAGAAGCTGACGCTCAATATTGTCATGTTGCAAATGAAGCATCATCCTTACACCGCGATCTGTGTCAATGAAAACATTTGCATACGTGTTCTTGCGCTTGCTTGTAATCGTTGTAAAATAATTAAGACTAAACGTAAATAAGTTCATTAACAATACGTCGATAATGCTACAAGGCTGCGACAAAACATGTTATATTTATAATGTTCCACTCATTCAACACGACTGAAGTACCAGTAAATGACATATTTTGAAAATCACAACCCGTTTTCTATGACACCCTTTTGCGCCGACGCATTGCGGTTGTGCATAGTCAGGTAATGATTACATGGTACATTGTAATGTAAGTTTTATTAAGCATAACTAAATTCTATGGTATATTCGCTTGTATGCCTTAATGGCATGTGACATGTATTATAGACATCAGGGGACCGTTTCACCAAAATCCGTACGACTGAAATGTGCAAATTTAAGATCGTCTGTATCTTTCAATTGGTGGATTTACATTTGTTGAGCATAGGCTGCATATGCAGCCTATGCTCAATAAATGTAAATCCAATAATTGTTTACAAGAAAACATTGTTAATGTGCAATTTACAGACTATCATAATTTTGCACTTACGAACATTTCAGTCCCAGATGCCAGAATTAAAATGTTCCTGAAATTCCAGTTCAGTCCATGCGTTGCCGTCGTGTTGCCTGATTGCACATATTATATGCGACACGACATTTAAACGGGCCTTATTGAGACTTTATTTAATTATGGTTCTGGTAAAGCAGCACAATGATGCTGTCTGGAATACATCGATCATAGTTTTCTATAACCATTACTACGCTGAATTCATTTTTAGCTCGACTATTCGAAGAATACGTAGAGCTTATGTTGTCACCCCGGCGTCGGCGTCGGCGTCGGCGTCGGCGTCGGCGTCACCGTCACGCCTTGGTTAAGGTTTTTAGTCAACCTTGTATATGGAATACTACTGGCCCTACACCCACCATACCTGGACAACTTTCATCTCCTAGTGATGTACATCAATAACCCCTGATCTATATTTGACCTTGACCTACATTTCCTCTTGAATTACTTAGTTAATTCCCCTTGGTTAAGGTTTTTAGTCAACCTTCGTTAATGTTTTTAGTCAAGCTTGTATATGGAATACTACTGGCCCTACACCCACCATACTTGGACAACTTCATCTCCTAGTGATGTACATCAATAACCCCTGATCTATATTTGACCTTGACCTACATTTCCTCTTGAATTACTTAGTTAATTCCCCTTGGTTAAGGTTTTTAGTCAACCTTGGTTAAGGTTTTTAGTCAAGCTTGTACATGGAATACTATTGTGCATACAGACACCATACTTGGACAACCTTTTCTCATAGGGATGTACATCAATAACCCCTGATCTATATTTGACCTTGACCTACATTTCCTCTTGAAAATACTTAGTTAATTCCCCTTGGTGAAGGTTTTTAGTCAAGCTTGTATATGGAATACTACTGGCCCTACACCCACCGTACTCGGACAACTTCATCTCCTAATGATGTACATCAACAACCCCTGATCTATATTTGACCTTGACCTACATTTCCTCTTCACTTACTTAGTTAATTCCCCTTGGTTAAGGTTTTTAGTCAACCTTGGTTATGGTTTTTAGTCAAGCTTGTACGTGGAATACTAGTGTGCATACATACACCATACTTGGATAACTTATTCTCATAGGGATGTACATCAATAACCCCTGACCTATATTTTACCTTCACCTACATTTAACCTTGAATTACTTACTTATTTCCCCTTGGTTAAGGTTTGTACTCAAACTTGCTTAATGTTTATAGTCAAGCTTGTATATGGAATACTCCTGGGCCTACAGCAACCATACTTGGAAAACTTCATCTCCTAGTGATGTACATCAATAACCCCTGACCTATATCTGACATTGACCTACATTTAACCTTGAATTACTTACTTAATTTCCCTTGGTTAAGGTTTTTAGTCAACCTTGGTTAAGGTTTTTATGCAGGCCACGGCCATCTTGTTTGTCAAGCTATGTGTATATCGACAACCCTCGTAGTCGAGCTATACTGTTCTCCTACAGCTCTTGTTGTCGTATGCTGGAAATCTTTCATTTTCAATATTTCTCGACATAACCCGGTTTTGACAGCGCATGAGAATCGTCTCCACTGGATACGACTCTCATGTGCTGTAAAAACTGTTGTTTTTTATTAAGAATTAAGGTAAAAATGAAAAACCGCAGACGACAATTTCCGTCTCCGGCGTATTGATGGTTAATACATTAAGGCTATTTTCTCAACTTAAATCACGAACAGTGTGCGCCATATCAGACTGATGTGAGGCTACAGTGCTTGCCTATATGTGGCTGTGACTGGAGAAGTGGGGCTTATGGGTTTTGCGACTAGTATAGGCCCAGATCAAATAACACGGTCCTGTAGCCTGATAACGATCTGTATTTCTTGTTAGAAGCATGGCGGATATTTCGTTGGTGGGATGGCGAACAGTGCAGATCTTGATCAGACTGTGCGAATGCACATGCTGATCTGGATCTACACTGGTAGCAAAACCCATAAGCCCTATTTATCCAGTCACAGCCATATGTCAATAAGCCGTTTTATGTCACACATAGTTAGGTATTTGAGGCTGTGACTGGAGAAATGGAGGCTTATGAGACGTTTGACCAGTATAGCTCCTGATCATATCACACACTCATGTAGCCTGATAGCGACAAATAGTGCTTCTTAGAAGCATGGCAGGTGTTTCGTTGGTGGAATTGCGAACAGTGCATATTCTGATCAGACTGTGCGGATGCACAGGCTGATCTGGATCTACACTGTTCACAAAACCCATAAGCCCCATATCTCCGGTCATAGATACATTTTTTGTCGAATCAATCCAATATAAATCACCGTAATTGTGACTGAAGCCTTGAAGGTTGACTTCATCAAATGACAGACGGTGCTAGAAGTTTAAAATACAATTTCCAATGTAATAACACAAAGCTGATCAACGCTTATCAAATTTACAAGGAGTGGAGTAGCATACTGGAATCTAATTACAGTCAGTCGTATGTATTGAATGTATTAGTCAAGAGGTAATACACCAAGAATGTACGTCAATCTACAAGTATACACGAGGTGCAATCATAAGGTTCTAGGACTCTGTTCATATCTAAAGATGCATTTGTTCAAATCAGTCGTGAAATATGTCATTAGGAAGGTGGTTCAATTGCGCGAACGGTAACTTTACTTTATTAGCATTTAAGCACAATTTGATTCTCATTTTACCCCCCGCAACGAGTTGTGGGGGGGGGGTATACTGGAGTCAGGTTGTCCGTCCGTCCGTCCGTCCGTCCGTCCGTAAACTTAACATCAGAGAAATATTGTTATAACTTCTATTTCCTTCATTTAAAATGCTTAATATTTCACACATGCATTCATGTAAGGCTCTACTACCATGCTGTGCCAAATCCACGACCGTCCAACCCCCGCTGATCCCAAGGTCAAGGTCAAATACTTAGTACAAAACTTAACATCAGAGAAATATTGTTATAACTTCTATTTCCTTCATCTAAAATGCTTAATATTTCACACATACATTCCTGGAAGGCTCTATTACCATGCTGTGCCAAATCCACGACCGTCCAACCCCCGCTGATCCCAAGGTCAAGGTCAAATATTTAGTCCCGTTACAAAACTTAACATCAGAGAAATATTGTTATAAATTCTATTTCCTTCATCTAAAATGCTTAATATTTCACACATGCATTCCTGTAAGGCTCTACTACCATGCTGTGCCAAATCCACGACCGTCCTACCCCCGCTGATCCCAAGGTCAA
This sequence comes from Conchocele bisecta, assembly GCA_029237695.1. NCBI lineage: Eukaryota > Metazoa > Mollusca > Bivalvia > Lucinida > Thyasiridae > Conchocele > Conchocele bisecta. The sequence continues at coordinate 66,215,314 of CM055267.1, forward strand.
GGTCAAATATTTAGTCCCGTTACAAAATTTAACATCAGAGAAATATTGTTATAAATTCTATTTCCGTCATCTAAAATGCTTAATATTTCACACATGCATTCCTGTAAGGCTCTACTACATGTACCATGCTGTGCCAAATCCACGACCGTCCTACCCCCGCTGATCCCAAGGTCAAAGTCAAATACATAGTCTCTTTAAAAAACTTAATGAAATATTATGGTATAACTCAAACATAAAAAATGAAAGAAATATAACCTTATTCTATAAAGACTGTATGATAGAGGTATAATGTATTTAAAACACATATATGATTTTAGAATAAAATACTTTTACAGCTTCAACGATATGAAAACTATATATGACATATATGACATAAATAATGGCGATTTCTTGAGATATTACAAATTATTAGGTAATATTAAAAACGAATGGAAAATAGAAATGAAAACCGTGCCATTGGATAATAAAATGTTATATAATATACACATTGAAAACATGAAATTAACACAGCAAAAACATATAATTAAATGGGAAAGTGAGTTAAATAAACAAGATATCGAATGGAAAGGTATTTTTTCACTGTCATATAAAAGCACAATAAGCGCAAAAACTTCGTGCGTTTCAGTACAAATATTTAATGAGAATAATTCCAAACAATGGCTTTTTATTCAAATGCAAATTAAAACCTTCAAACTTATGTGAATTCTGTCATATCAATGTGGATTCTAATAAGCATATGTTTTGGGAATGCACTGTCATACAATCGTTTTGGTCGGATATCAACATACTATTACAAACAAGTAGACTAGATTACAATAGTAATTTAACATATGAAAACATATCATTTTGTAACGTGAAGATCGACTGAAAAAATAAAACAATGATTATAAGCTTCCTAATTCTTCCAGCAAAGTATTTAATTTATAGGTGCAAATACGATGAAACGCAGCCATCAATAGGCCGCTTTAACACATATATGAAGCAAAAAATAACAATAGAAGAAACTATTGCCACTATTAAGAATAAACTAGATACTTTTCGTTCAAAATGGAGTGACTTTATAGAACAAAATACGTAGACACAATCATTTGATATAAGAACCAACGAATGTAAATATATGAGCCCGGACCATTTATTTGACACCCGTCCCCCACTTTTGGACATTTTCTTCTCCGACCTATACCAATCTCATAGCCCATATGCCCTATATAGACTCCTATATTTAGTTTAAAAACTCAGTGTTACATGTAGACATGTATTCTTAGGTTAATTATACAGACTATGATGTATTCATGTTTTTGTTGAACTGACAGAACAGCTGTACTATGTTTAATGAACTGTATGTATAATCATATCATTGTATTTGTACATGTACATGTAGCAAAGAGAATAAAATATTAAATGACAAAACAAAAGTCTCTTTAAAAAACTTAACATCAGAGAAATATGTTATAACTTCATCTAAAATTCTTCATATTTCATGCATGCATTCCTCTAAGGCTCTACTATCATGCTGTGACATATCCCCGCTGATCCCAAGGTCAAGATCACATACTTAGTCTCTTTACAAAACATAACATCAGATAAATCGGTTATAACTTCTGTTTCCTTGTTCGGATCTGCTTCACATTCACGTTCGTGCCACCCCCGGTAAGCCCAGGATCTGCTTCAAATTCACGTTCGTGCCGCCCCCGCTAAGCCCAGAGTCAAGGTCACAAGCCCACACACTTGGATAATTCTACATATTTAGGGGTACCTGGGCCCACGCGGGGGGTATTCCGTAAGCCTCGCTTACTGATCAATCTAGTTGTCATTGGTGGTGCGAGAAGAGCAAAGGAAATACAAGTCATACAGTGTAACTATATAAGTAAATTGACGTAACAAGATAACCTGTGATAGTAGGTGTGTTAATTGACTTTTTACTTCACTTTCTGATGCAAACATGCCCTTTGGTGTGGAAGTTCCCTAGGAAAATAGAAAACTTTTTATCCAAAGACACACGCTCATTTTAAACTCCCGGTATCCATGGAAATCCAAGATGACCGTCGTGAATATAGGTCAAATCTTAAAATTGGCCTAACTTGGTACCTGATCATGTTAAAAACATGATTTTGGTGTCTATTCCCATGTAGTGGGTGAGCCAGAGGGGGTGACCACTACCACTTGAGCCAGAGGGGGTGACCACTACCACTTGGGGGGGGGGGGGGGCAAATTGTCACTATGATTTATGGTCAGGTATATATCTCAGTATAATGAAACTGCATGATAGCAGTTTGGATCTTGTAGCTTCACGGTTTTATGGCTTGTTTTGTAGACCCCCCTCGATGAAAAAAATGCACCATACAAAAATAACAGTTTTAACAACTACTGCTAATAACTACACTGAAAAACATTCAATTGATTTGAAAGTTACTGAAATTGTTTGTCTAATGACTCTTAAACTGTAAAGAGTTAACAATTGCTCAAAATCCAAGATGGCCGCCAAAAAAGCACTAATTTTACTATGTGTACTTAAATTATGCTAGTAGTACACATTTTCCAATGGAGTGTGTTTCTAAATGTACAATTTCATTGCATTTATGTTTGAAAAAGTCCGAATTGCCTAATTCCAGCAGTTGGTTACATACAAAACAAAATGGCTGCCATAAATAACTACGTTTATGTATTGTAAAGGAAAAATGCACTTTTATTACAAATATGCATATATGATGATACAATTGTTATTCAAACATATACAATGTACACAGTACCACATATATGACAATGTTGATCATGTATAGATACATAATTATACCAAATAGTTTGATGTGGGTAAATCCAAGATGGCCACCAGTAAAATTTCGGAAACATGTTATGTTTGGCAGATTAATTGAGATACAACTTTTTCAAAAAGAAACGATGTAGGATTCAATACCAACCAAGGTAATTGTGTATACTTATGTAACTATTTATCGAGTAATCTATTGCTAAAGGTGCTCACAAAATATGTTATTAATACAAACTATGTAATTAAACAACATGTATGCTATAACCAATGGTGCTTACAAATACGATTGATAATACGACTTAATGTCAATTGTCTATAACCGAATGTCCATTATACCTGCACATGACATCAATACTATGTTCTTTTCAAATATGAAGTTCGTCTTCATCTCTATCACAAAGGTCAACTTCTGCAGTCCCCTTGGTTTCAAACTCGTCAGAAGGTTGATTAGTGCAGTCTCTTAGTCGACACATGTCTGTGCATCTCAGTCCATTTGACAGACAGGCACAAGATGGTAATTTGCACAGCCGAAAACATTTGCAAGACAGCAGCTCCAAACCGCTTTAGGAGCTGGTAATCCGTCCATCCAGCCAATGTTGAGATGACGATGTCCTTCCAACCATGTGTCTCTGTGGTGATGGCCTTTCTGGATCTGTTACAAGGCTTCTCTTCCAAATAGCAGCCTGGTAATTTGCACGTAATGCATGCTTAACTAGGCAGTTCGTGCATGGTGGCATTTGATGGGATTCAATTTTCCCCCTTTTCGAGCAGAAAATATTGTACCTCAAGTCATTTATGTTGGATGTTTGTGGTTTTGCTGCATAGAGCAGGCAAACAAATGCTTCTAATTTGGTGTGTAGCTGAGGTGGAATATTCCAGTCACAGTCAGATCCCAACTGTGTGTAGGTTTCCCTTACATCTGGATTTGCCTTGATAATCTGCAAGGCCCTGAGCTTCCTTTTCCCAGCGAATGCACTCGTGGTACCGCAGCCAGTGAATGCATGCATTCCAATAAGTGCACCGCAAACACCAGGTCCAATAGCTGCAGTGATTGTTTCAACGTTAATCAATCATGTGCATTTTAATGAAAAGTGGTACACTAATGCTTTCACAAAATCCTAGACATAGAACAAGCACGTCTGTGTCATCTGAGCATATGACGACAGCTTTGTACCCTGCATCTGCAACATGTGTCGCATGAAGTTCGTGTGTACTCTGTAATGCATAAATCTCTTCACAACAATTATCTGATCTGCCAACACTTTTCCACGTGTGTCACGATTACGACCTTTCCTTGTAGCTTATGTGTGTACTTTGGCTTTTGCCACTCATGGACAAGAAACTCTATTAAGCTACTTTTGTTGTTGATTTGTTTTAAGAATGATCTCCACTGTTGTACTGTTTGTGTTGAGCTGATATTGTGCAACTGGAGACTTTGCCCTTCGCCTCTGTGTGATCTCTCGACAGATTTAATGGACAATTCTTCATATGTGTCAAACAAAACATCTATCCGGTTGCTTTCCGAGCCTTCTTTACATATCATGCCATGGATGGATATTGCAATATCACCAAAAGTTGAGATGTTGGGCTTCACCTCCTGGACTAAACTCATTCCATCAAGTACTTTTGCTGAATTTGCTGGGAAGTCATTCACTGGTGTTGATAATTTCTGAAAGTGCTTGGCCAACACAACAGCTTTCGTTGTTTTCCTCGGGGTCCCTTCGGGGGTTGCCAATGTCCATGGTAGCGGACCATGTGGGTGGGAGAAGAGCTTCTCGTATCAAGTGCACGACTTTGTGCTATTACAATTATTCTGCCGAATAATGAGCTATCAGTCTTCAATATGATGGACTTGCAATGTGCAACTGTGTGCTTCTTTATACTCAAGCTTGTGAAGGTCTCCAATCTTTGATTCTGTAGAGGATCATGGAACTTCTGTTGCGGTGGATCTGTTTCAAGCCTATCTTCTTTGAATTTGTCATATGTCTGTTTTCCCATTGCTTTGGCAATCATTAGATCATGTCTCACATCTTGTGGAACTGCGATTGCTGTCGAAATATACACACTGTTTTCATTTTCTTCAAACGGGTTAATCCAATTTTCAAGGACTTCAACCACAGCCGTGACACTCTTTTCATCTTTCTCGAATCGGGGTTTTTGCAACTCTGAATGGTTTAGTCCAGATTTGTTTTTCCGTGTCAGTTCTCGCAGGTTATAAGGAAGCCACTACGATATTTGGCTGTTAATTAAAAATCGGTTGCCTGCGGAAGTTTTTTGGTAGAACTTCGTCGTCCCTCCTGTTGTCTGTGTGTCTTTATTGACAGTAATTTCTGTGGTCTGATCCACTGGGAGGAGGCCAAATGGATTGTTGTCTGAAAGTTGTACGGAGAATCCTCCATCACGAAAATGACTATACACGGCGGGATGATCAGCTTGCAGATTACTCATCTGGGCATAATAGACAGTACGATATCGTGCGTAGTTCAATCGGTCGTAGGCAAAACACCATGGTATTAGATTTAGTATGGCGGCAAGATGCAACTGCCAATTTCCTTCCCTAGAAGCTCTGATCAGGTTCAACAATATTGCACCAACTATATCGATGTATGACATCCTGAATTCAGAAATATCCCCGTTGTTGTGTCTTAGATTGTCTAGATATACATTCCAGAGGGAGATCACCTCTTTCAGATCACCACATTGCATAATATCATCAAAGTTCTCCTGACATTGGTCATCGTGGAGTCCATGTACCTGTGTCATAAATATTGCCATCACTTCGCTACTGTTGGTGTGTCTTGTCTCCAGCCACTGAATACATCCTTGCCATGCCAAGCGCATGAGACCTTCATATATGATCTTATGTACCCGAACAGCGCGGTTATACATCTTAACGTCCATGCACCATGCACAACTAAACCAGCTTCAATGCATATATCACGCAGTCCCGCGTCCTGAAACTGCCGACCAATAATAGCGAGCTGCGTCATTATTGTATGGAAGGTACCCAGTCGAATGACTATATGGGAATATCTCTCTTTGTTTTTCCATAGTATTTCTGTAGCCTTTCCATAGAGGGCCTGGTCCATGACTACAACAATATCACCCAGCTTCAATTGCTGTCTCAGCAGCTCTGATTGACGTATAGTTTCAAGTACTGTTGACATGTCAGTCGCTGGAGCATTAATTGTTGGGAGATACCCTATCACATCTTTGAATACATATATCATGCTCCGTGTAATAATATTGAAGCCTGTTCAACTTGGTATAGTCTGGCTCTCAGGATCAATCTGTCTGGTTAGCGTCCACAGAAAGTCTTTGTTCTCAGCCTTTTGTATGTTCATGGCGGCCATTTTGAATTTGACAAAATATATTATCAATATGTAAATGACTCAATTATTTAATGACAGTGTAAATTTGTCTGTGTAACCAATTAGCCTATAGCAATTCATTGATAAAACTATTATTAGATGTACATTACGTTACAGCAAAGACATATCAAACATATGATTTATTGTCCGCCATCTTAATTATAGGTATTTATTTCATACATACGGAAGCAGAAAAAAATATTCAACATTTTAAAATATGTTATAAGTAATGGGTTAATGTAATGAAGCGATAAAAACTATTAATAACAACATATGGACTTAACATTTTGCTGTAGTGGGTAAAAACATATGGTTTTTGGCGGCCATCTTGAATATTGGTAGCCATCTTGGATACAAGTATGGAATTTTGATTTTCTTCAAAGCATAAACCATAAGCCTTCTGCTTCAGAACAATCATGGTGCGTGGTTGCCTTGTATAGTGTGTTTATTTGCTATATTCGCAAAAAAAATGTTTTTATGAACCGCAAATTTGTCCGCGAGGGGGGGTTACATAAAAGGCCATAAAATCGTTAAGCTACAAGGTTCAAACTGCTATCATGCGGAAATAATATCTAGAGATGTATACCTTTCCATAAAATATAGTGGCAATTTGCGCCCCCCCAGGTGGTAGTGATAACCCTATTTTCAGAGGTCTGGCTCATCCCCTAATGTACTGGCATGCACAGAAATCAATACAATAATTTTCAACAATATCCGTTCATGAAAACATGACCGAAATTCAAAATGGCCGCCATTTTTCGATAAAAAAACGTCTAAATTGAACGCATTGACACAGTTAGTAAGTCATAATTAGGAGATAGTAAGTCCTATTTATGTGATAGTAAGCCCTAATTAGGAATTAGGAGATAGTATCTCCTAATTAGGAGATAAAAACTATTTTAGCATTGGCACCAGGACGCTTCCATATATAGTTAATGTATTTATAGACATTGGTCCGTTACTTCAACCTGCGTGTGAAATATGCAGTGCTCCCTCTTACAAGGTGCACTCCCGTCTATATACGATGTGGCTGTTCAGGAGGACATCATTCATCAAATTTGAGAAATCTAAGATGGCTATCAAGATGTTCACCTTTGGATATAAAAAATAAAACTCTTCAACCTTTCGCCATAAACTGATACGTGATGCCACCTTTTCCAGTTTACATTGGTATTATATACATACCAACGTTAAATTTCATGATCAGGGTCACAGCTATATAGAAAAAACATCGTAAAATGCAGTACCTTTGCAAGTACAATGCAATTTGATAATGATGTTTGGTTATACTTATTATGTAGTCGTATCGCAGGGTTATAATTAAGGGGCAGCTTCATTGCAGTTCATGGAATAGGCGGTTTGTTAGTAACATGCGCAGGGTAAATTTAACAATTTGTTTCATCCTTAACGGAATTCTCATATCCCTGGTTTAGCCCCCAGGTGCGTGTTTTGCTTCCTTGTTACTTGAGAGTTGAATCCGGTTATACCCATTATAAAAGAAGTCAGATTTAATACTAATTGTATTGCTTTTATGTAGTGGGGCTAAATTACTCTGGTGTGGTGAGAACCTGGCACCAGGTCAGGTTATTCTAATTTCTGGGCTGAATATAAATATATGTTTGTTCGTACATATTTAGTTCTGATTTGGGATTTTCCCCACAATCACAACAGGTGAAATTTGGGATTCTACCATGTTAGGCCGGCCTAGAATGGCCTTATATTAGCTGTTAACAGGCCGTTAAACACCATTAAATAAATTACAAATCATGACATTGGACAACGCCAGATTTATTTCATTACTAATTCCTGTCCAATTTAGAAATCCTGATCAGACGCAGATGATACAGCCTAAACATCATTCAGTGTTTGCTGAATGCAAAATGAATCACTGATCAAATTGTGAACGGTATAGACCCTCACCAGATTGTACTGAAAATGCAATAAATACTGTGTTATCTGGTTATAAGGTAACATATAACACATGGTAAATGTGCAGTTTTTGTTGCGCCTGCTTTAGCAGAACTATAGTCGCCTCTTTTCCATCCGTCGTCTGCGTCAACAAATGTCAACAAGTTTGTACAAGTTTCTTCATCACTATATAATTTTAATAATTACTTGATGGACTGCTTCAATATGTGGACACTTGATACATGTGAGCTTTTGGAACACACTCGTGTCTCAATTAACATGACCTTGACCTTTTTTACCTTCATATTTTCACGGAAACACGTAGCCATTTTTTTGTGTCGAAAAGTTTGTACAAGTTTCTTCATCATCATATATATCTTTAATATTAATTTATGGATTGCTTCCGTATTTGGACACTTGATACATATGAGCATTTTGAACACACTCAGCACACTTAACATGAACTTCACCTTTTTAACCTTCACATTTTTGCGGAAACACATAGCCATTTTTGCGTCAAACACTTTGTACACGTTTCTTTATCGGCATATAACTTTAATATTACTTGATGGATTGCTTCAATGTTTGGACACTTGATACATGTAAGTATTTGGAACACACTCATGCACCCATATGCATGACCTTGCCCATTTGACATTCATACTGTTGTGGAAACACGTAGGCATTTATTTACGTCAAAACGTGTACAAGTTTCTTCATCAACATATAACTTTTATATTACTTGGTGGATTGCTTCATAGACACTTGGACACCTGATACATGTACGCATTTGGAACACACTCATGCCGCCATTAAGATGACCTTCATCGTTTGGCCTTCATGTATTTGTGGAAACACTTTACGTTAAAAGTGGGTCGCAGGTGGGAATATGCGATGAAATAATTTAACGATCGGGGTTCATCCTTACGGTAATCCCGACCGGCCCTCACGTACATCGTTGGCATTCTTGTATGTGACAGTTTCAGCGGGCTATACCCCTTCTGTGAGTATTATGATTAGTATTTATGATTATTTGTGGAAATTATTATTTATGGACCTGGCACCAGGTCAGGTTGTACTAAGTTTAGGGCTCGATATATTATATTTTTTCGAAGTAAATATTCCGTCCTGATTTTGGGACCCCCCCCCCCCCCCCGAATGCAGCAAGTTGAAAAACACGTTGGCCCGGCCTTAAATAAATTACCTTAGCTGTTGATAGGCCGTTATATTCCAATCAGTCAATAAGTTGTATGTCAAAAAGTTTGTACAAGTTTCTTTATCATGCTATAACTTTAAAATTACTGATTACGGAATGCTTCAATATTTGAAACTCGATACATGTAATCATTTGGAACACACTCACTAGTACTGTTTACCTTTTTCGTGTTTAAAGCATGTAATGCATTTCTCTGATGGTTTTGTGATGCTTACTTTAGCATATGCCCATGCTCATATTATGTACAGTCAAATGCCTCGGCAGGCACGACATACCGTTCATGGCGGAATTATTGTTTTATCAAATTATCAAGTTGTGTAGTTATTCCGTATTATACTGGTTTAAAGGTACATGCCCACTCAGTAGGCACAAAATGGTCTTTCCGGGAATAAATAAGTGTATAATTGTATCACTATTCCACCAGTTCTAAAACTTACGAGTGCCTCATTTACATGTAGTAATATTTATTTTACTGATAGTGTCGCGCCGTGGTATCAGGCTATTTTCATATGCAAATGAGGCATGCTATTTTTTGTCTCGCCCGCGAATCGGAAAGCGAGACATAGGTTTTGCTTTTCCGGAGTCGGCGTCGTCGGCGGCGTCGGCGGCGTCGGCGTCGGCGTCATCATTCAATCTTAAGTTTTCGTGTTACGGTCATTACTTCAACACCTTATCAGCTACAGTCATCAAACTTTATACATACCTTTACTATGATATGTAGATGAATATAGGACTATTAAAATAAATTCCGGGCTCCAGGGTCACGGTCAAACTCTATTTCTTTCTATGCTACAAACTGAACATTAATGCATGAAGACCCGTTTTATCGTGCGCTCTGTACACCTTACCTGTAGAGAGAACAATAACCTTCTCCAGTTGAACACTTGTGCATGTGCAAGCATGTGCAAATTTCCAAAATTTGGAGAAAAAAATCCAGGCTATTGGATTGGCGAAAGCCAGGCGGGCGGGCGGCATCCACAATCAATGTTAAGTTTTCGTGTTTCAGTCCATTTCTTAGTTACTCTAACACATAGGACCAACAAACTTTCACAGCTTCATAACAAAGGGGTGCACCACATATCAAACCAAGGGGTGCCCACCACATATCACTATCCAACATGTTACCTTTTTAGCCAGGTTTTTTGAAGAAAAAAATCCAGGCTATTGTATTGGCGAAAGCCGGGCGGGCGGCGGGCGGGCGGCGGGCGGCGGGCGGCGGGCGGCGGGAAGCGGACGGCGTCCACAATCAATGTTAAGTTTGAGTCCATTTCTTTGTTACTGTACCACATAGGACCACCAAACTTTCACAGCTTCATAATCAAGGGGTGCCCACCACATATCACTATCCAACATGTTTCCTTTTTTTGAACTTGACCCATTTTTTCCGCGCAGTCGACTTAGCCATTTTCAATGTTAAGTTTTCGCGTTTACAATGTTAAGTTTTCGTCTTTAAGTCCATTTCTTTGGTACTGTACCACCTAGGACCACCAAACTTTCACAGCTTCATAATCAAGCGGTGCCCACCACATATCACTATCCAACATGTTACCTTTTTTTTTAACTTGACCCATTTTTTCTGCGCAGTCGACTTAGCCATTTTCAATGTTAAGTTTTCGCGTTTACAATGTTAAGTTTTCGTGTTTAAGTCCATTTCTTTGGTACTGTACCACCTAGGACCACCAAACTTTCACAGCTTCATAACCAAGGGGTGTCTACCACATACAACTATCCAACATGTGACCATTTGTTTTACCTTCACCTATTATTTCTACGTTTATTGACTTAGCCATTTTCAACGTTAACTTTTTAACGTACGTCTGGTTAAAGTTGTTTGGTTAAAAGTTTTTCGTTATACTATATCTCTGCAACAGCTTCGCCCATTACCTTGAAACTTCACATGGATGTCTATCATCATCCATATTTTCATTCTACCCCCAACCGTGCGGCCCCTGTGCCCAATGTCAAGGTCAAATTACTTTGAATGTTTTTGTTAAAGTTTTTTCGTGTACTATATCTCTGCAACAGCTTCACCTTGATACTTCAAATTGGTGTTTTTCATCATTGTCGCGCCCGCTTGCGGAAAGCGCGATATCGTCGGCATTTTGACATACGTCCGTCCGTCCGGTCCGTCCGTACGTCATGTGTCCGGTTAAAGTATTTTGGTTAAAGTTTTTCCATCTACTATATCTATTTTTTTAGTGTCCATGCCTCGCCCCAAGGCGCGACATGCAGGCCACAGCCATCTAGTCTACACAAAGTGGGTATAATTATGTTATCCAAGTGTCTATGCTTGGAAAAAAACTGGCCTTCGTGGCTTTGCCTCGTTTCTTGTTTTGAACTGGACCCATTTTTTCCGCGCAGTCAATGTTATGTTTTCGACTTTGCAATGTTAAGTTTTCGTGTTTAAGTCCATTTCTTTGGTACGGTACCACCTAGGACCACCAAACTTTCACAGCTTCATAACCAAGGGGTGCCCACCACATACAACTATCCAACATGTGACCATTTTTTTACCTTCACCTATTAGTTCTACGTAATTGACTTAGCCATTTTCAACGTTAACCTTTTAACGTACGTCTGGTTAAAGTTTTTTGGTTAAAGTTTTTCGTTATACTATATCTCTGCAACAGCTTCGCTCATTACCTTGAAACTTTACATGGGTGTTTATCATCATCCATATTTTCATTCTACCCCCCAACCGTGCGGCCCCTGTGCCCAATGTCAAGGTCAAATTACTTTGATTTGTTTGTGTACTATATCTCTGCAACTGCTTCACCCATTACCTTGATACTTCACATGGGTTTTATCATCATTGTCGCGCCCGCTTGCAGAAAGCGCGATCTAGTCGGCATTTTGGCATACGTCCGTCTGTCCGTCCGTCCGTGTGTCCGGTTAAAGTTTTTCCATCTACCATATCTCTTTTTTTAGTGTCCATACCTCGCCCCAAGGCGCGACATGCAGGCAACGGCCATCTAGTCTACAAAAAGTGGGTATAATTATGTTATCCAAGTGTCTATGCTTGGAAAAAACTTGGCCTTCGTGGCTTTGCCTCGTTTCTTGTTTTTTTTTCAAATTCTTTTTCCATTTTTGTGTAGTAGCATAAGGTCGTAAGTGCTATATACCGACTATTATCATATACTAAAATAATTATTGACTAGTGAGCCATAGAATATAATCTGATATTCTATGGCTCACTAGTCAATAATTGTATAATATGTTCGGGCCAGTGAACATTGCTTTCTGGCGCAGGCTCGAGGTCAAGGCGGTGGGACAAGGCGAGACATTTGATTCCGCGGAATTCTTGTTTAATTATTTATATTAATTAAATGCGTCACCTGAAAAAATAATATTTTCGACAGATTATAAAGTATTATCCTTGCACATCAAAAAATAAATACAGATAAATACAAATTATGTTTTATAACGTTTACTAACTGATTAGTGTGTGTTTCCTTTGTTATTATCCATTTTAAATAGAAACTAAACATGCTTTCAAGAATAAGTACAGAAATTCCTCCGTAATAACATATCGTTTTGCTGCATATGCAAACTGTTACAGAATATGTAGTTAATGCAGAACGACAAACGGCGGCCATCTTGGATTTAAAAATCTGGTTTCACTGTATCGTAATTTTATTATACATCACAAGATATTCATTGCATGTTAGTGGAGACAAATTTCATGGCGTTAGCATATTTCAATCAATATTTACGTTCAATTTAGACGCATTTTATCGAAAAATGGAGGCCATTTTGAATTTCGGTCATGTTTTGTTGAACGGATATTGTTGAAAATTATTTTAATGATTTCTGTGCATGCCAGTACATGGGAATAGACACCAAAATCATGTTTCTAGCATGATCAGGTACCAAGTTATGCCAATGTTAAGATTTGACCTATATTCGCGGCGGCCATCTTGGATTTCCATGGATACCGGGAGTTGAAAATGAGATAGAGCGTGTGTCATTGGATAAAAAGTTTTGTATTGTCTTAGGGAACTTCCATACCATAGGGGACCTTTGCATCAGAAAGTGAAGTCAACACCCTATTGTGTGCAGTTAACACACCTACTATGAGTTCTGCCCAGATGGACACCATTCTGAAAACAGTAATGGCCCTGATTCGTTCATGCTAATGCGTCGGCAGATCTGAGACATCACTGGTCGCCGATGTCAAGTTTCCACTGCTAACACTACGGGTCACATGTATATCTATCCATTATCTCGTAAGTACAATTTTCTCATTTCAGTGGCCAAATATATGTATTTTGCAAGTTGTTTTAATCGGGTTTCATTTTTGGTGCCGATCAAAGATATTAATTGTCGGGGGATACTATGGATTTGACAGCGGGCCGCGTCCGCGTCCGCGTTCGCCGCAGACACTTCTTGTCCGGAGCATAACTCGAACACCCTTTGGAATATTTTCATGAAACTTCACACATGCATAGACCACGACCTGAAGGTGTGTCCCGCACAAGAATGACAATTCTTGCATAGCTAATTTTTTAGTTATCTCCATTTTTTGTTTCTCGCACTGATTTCGTGTCCGGAGCATAACTCCACCACCCTTTGGAATATTTTCATGAAACTTCACACATGCATAGACCACGACCTGAAGGTGTGTCCCGCACAAGAATGACAATTCTTGCATAGCTAATTTTTTAGTTATCTCCATTTTTTGTTTCTCGCACTGATTTCGTGTCCGGAGCATAACTCCACCACCCTTTGGAATATTTTCATGAAACTTCACACATGCATAGACCACGACCCGAAGGTGTGTCGCGCACAAGAATGACAACTCTTGCATAGCTAATTTTTGAGTTATCTCCCTTTTTTGTTTCGCGCACTGATTGACCATAACTCGACCACCCTTTGGAATATTTTTATGAAACTTCACACATTCAATTAGACCACGACCCGAAGGTGTGTCGCGCACAAGAATGACAACTATTGCATAGCTCATTTTTGAGTTATCTCCCTTTTTTGTTTTTGCACGCTGATTTCCTGTCCGGAGCATAACTCGACCACCCTTTGGAATATTTTCATGAAACTTCACACATGCATTGACCACGACCCGGAGGTGTGTCGCGCACAAGAATGACAACTCTTGCGTAGCTAATATTTGAGTTATCTCCCTTTTTTGTTTTGCGCACTCTACAAACTGGACAATAATGCATGAAGACCCGTTTTCTCGTCTGCTCTGTACACCTTTTCTCGTGTGCTCTGTACACCTTACCTGTAGAGAGAACAATAGAGACTGGGAGAACCATTCACCTGTGCATGTGCTAGCATGTGCTAGCATGTGCTAGCATGTGCAAATGTCCAGTCTTGACCACTCTTGATCACAGGTAATTTATACAGGTAAATTACTACATTGGATATTACATTTCCGTAAACTGTGTTGAAAATATTGTGGCATGTGGACCTGTGCAGATATATGTAGATAAAAATAGGACTATTAAACAAAAATTCTGGGCTCCAGTAGCAAGCATTATTATTTTTAATTTTTAAACTTTTTTTTTCCATTTTTTTTTTCATTATTTTTTTCTTTTTCAATTTTTGTCTAGTATCATAAGGTCGTAAGTGCTATATACATACTATTCACCTGTGCATGTGCTAGCATGTGCAACTGACCACTGACCACTTACAGGCAATTTATACAGGTAAATGATTATATTACATTTCCATAAACTGTGTTGAAAATATTGTGGCAATATGTGGACCTGTGCATATATGATATGTAGATAAATATAAGACTATTAAAAAACATTCTGGGCTCCAGTAGGGAGCATTATTTTTTTATTTTTTTTAAATTTAATTTTTTTTTTCCATTTTTTGTTTACATTCTTTTTCAATTTTTTAACTGACCACTAACTTATTACAGGTAATTTATACAGGTACATTATTACATTTCCGTAAACTGTGTTGACAATATTGTGGCAGTATGTGGACCTGTGCAGATATATGTAGATAAATATAGGAATATTAACAAAAATTCTGGGCTCCAGTAGCGATCATTATTTTTTTTATTTTTTTTTGTATATTACATTTCCGTAAACTGTGTTGAAAATACTGTGGCATTATGTGGACCTGTGCAGATATATGTAGATAAATATAGGACTATTAAAAAATAATTCTGGGCTCCAGTAGCAATCATTATTATTTTTAATTTTTAAACTTCTTTTTTCCATTTCTTTTTTTCATTTTTTTTTTCAAATTCTTTTTCAATTTTTGTCTAGTAGCATAAGGTCGTAAATGCTATATACAGACTATTATCATATAATAAAACAATTATTGACTAGTGAGCCATAGAATATAATCTGATATTCTATGGCTCACTAGTCAATAATTGTATAATATGTTAGGGCCAGTGAAAATTGCTTTAGGGCCCAGGCTCGAGGTCAAGGCTGGACAAGGCGAGGCATTTGATTCGGCGGAATTCTTGTTTACTTATCTCCCTTTGTTGTTTCGTGCTCTGATTTTGTATCCAGAGCATAACTCGAACACACTTTGGAATATTTGTATGCCCCACCACGATAGTGGAGGGGGCATTTAGTGTTACCCTTGTCCGTCCGTCCGTCCGTCCGCACACACGAATGGGTACTTGTTGTAAGCGTACGGGGATCTTATTGGGTAGGGTTAGGATAGTGTTGGGTACTCTTGTTGGGTATTTTTATAGAGTAAAAACCCAATAAGTATTCATTCGTAGGAACGTGCGTCCCGTCCTCCCGTCGTCCCGTCCGTCCGTCCGTCCGTCACAAAACTTTAACACTCGGGTAAATGTCTCATAATTTCTTCATCCTTCGACCGATCTCCTTCATATTTCATATACACATTGCTCTAATGGTCCTCTACCGCCCTGTACCAAATCGTCCTGCCCCCGCCAAGCCCAGGGTTAAGATCACATACTTAGTGCTTCAAAAACTTTAACGCTCAGGTAAAAGAAAATTTTGACTTGGAATTTGGCCTCATTTATTATCAAAGCGATATGTGGGATATCCGTGTTCTATGAACACATTTTCTAGTTTATTAAACTTCACACATGCATAGAAGACGACCCAAAGGTGTGTCGCACGTAAGAATGACAACTCTTGCGTCGTTAATTTCTTAGTTATATCTCCCTTTGTTGTTTTTTCGTGCACTGATTTCGTGTCCGGAGCATAACTCGAACACCCTTTGGAATATTTTCATGAAACTTCACACATGCATAGACCACGACCCTAAATGTGTGTCACGCAAGAATGACAACTCTTGCATCACTAATTTTTTAGTTATCTCCCTTTGTTTTTCCGTCACTGATTTTGTCTCCGGAGCATAACTCGAACACCCTTTTTTCAAACTACTTGTGTATCTGGGGAGGGGGATGCACATCCGCTTGTCGACAAGCGTCCATTTCTAGTTGTATAATATGTTCTGGCCAGTGAAAATTGCTTTCGGGCCCAGGCTCGAGGTCAAGGCGGGACAAGGCGAGGCATTTGATTCCGCCGAATTCTTGTTTACTTATCTCCCTTTGTTGGTTCATGCTCTGATTTCGTATCCAGAGCATAACTCGAACACCCTTTGGAACATTTTTATGCCTCACCACGATAGTGGAGGGGGCATTTAGTGTTACGTCCGTGTTACATTTAGTGTTACGTTAGTGTCCGTCCGTCCGTCCGTCCGTCCGGTCCGTCCGTCCGGTCCGTCCGTCTGTCCGGTCCGTCCGTCCGTCCGTCCGTCCGTCCGTCCGTCCGTCCGTCCGTCCGTCCGTCCGTCCGTCCGTCCGTCCGTCGTCCGTCCGTCCGTCCGTCCGTCCGTCCACACCATCGATCGGTCGTTTGTTGCACCCATAATGGGTACTTGTTGTAAGTGTAACGGGGATATTATTGGGTAGGGTTAGGATAGTGTTGGGTACTCTTGTTGGGTATTTTTATACAGTAAAAACCCAACAAGTATTCATTCGTAGGAACGTGCGTCCCGTCCGTCCGTCCGTCCGTACAAATCCACGTTCGTCCTGCCCCCGCCAAGCCCAGGGTCAAGGTCACATACTTGGTGCTTCAAAAACTTTAACGCTCAGGTAAATATCTTATAATTTTTCTTTCCATTCACGGATCAACTTCATATTTCATATACGCGTTGCTCTAATGGTCCTCTACCGCCCTGTGCCAAATCCACGTTCGTCCTGCCCCCGCCAAGCCCAGGTTTAACATCACATACATAGTGCTTCAAAAACTTTAACGCTCATGTAAACATCTTATAATTTCTGTTTTCTTTCACGGATCAGCTTCATATTTCATATATGCATTGCTCTAATGGTCCTCTACCGCCCTGTGCCAAATTGCAGTTCATTTATGGTCAGTGGGTCGAAGTCACAGTTACTACGTAAGTGATCAGCCGTATCATCTACAAAAATCAAAAACAAAATGGGAGATAGCGTCTCACCTTGCTTGACACCCACGTCGCTATTGAAAAAGCTCGATACTTTTCCATTTGACCGAATGCATGCCTTTACATTCTGATACATTTTCTCTATCATCTGAATAAATTTGCAGGATGTCCCCAGCTTCTTCAATTTATACCAAATTTCATTTCAATACACCAAGTCAAAAGCCTTTTTAAAGTCTACGAATGCGCAATACAACTTCCTTCTACCTCTTATAACTCTACCTATGATTGTTTGCAATATATAGACACAGTCAATTGTATTTCTATTATGTCTGAATCCAAGCTGAGAACTGGTCAGTAGGTCATTTTCATCAGCCCATTTTCGTATTCTATTATCTAACAAATGAGAAAATATTTTTTTAAAAAATGCTTGTTAGAGTTATTTCCCTATAATTATTCAGATCTCGTGTATCCCCCTTTTTTGGTACAGGTACCATAATGCCCGCTGACCAGCTCTCGGGATAGACACAGTTAAAATACAAATGACTTAGTATCTTACAGAGCAATGGTGTTATTAATTCGCGCGATTCAATAAATACCTCGGGGAGCAGCAGATCAATTTCGGCACTCTTGTTTCGTTTCCATTTTCTCACCGCATTGTCGACTTCCTCACACGTAAATTCAGCGTCCAAGATATCGATGCTATTTTCAACATCATTTCGCGAGGCATTTAAAATCTCCGTCACTTCCGTTTCTACTTCCAGGTGGCGGAAGGGCTCAGTAACCGAATATACCTCCTTAAAATGGTCATACAACTCGTCTAAACTGGCTTCTGAACTTATGTTAATTTTGCCTTTTAATCGCCTTATTTCCTCCCAAAACCGTCTCGCATTGTTCTGAGCCATCTCGCGTAATAGCCGTTTCCGTTCACGTTCAAATATCCGTTTGGCAATGCGTTTAATTCTACAATAAGAACTGCGCTTTAGCACAAGTATATCATGTGATGAACTGGACCTACTCGACCTATATTGCTTAGTTGCTGATCGTAGATCTTCACGGGCAGTTTCGCACTCACGGGTGAACCACGGACAGTTATACATGTATTTCTTTGCACGAGGACCGGAATTGATCTGTCTGGTCACGCCGAATACATTGAAAGCTGTGTTGTACGGGGTGTTTTCAAATGTTTGTATACCATTGCTAACATTTTCTGAGCCCCCTGACAATAATTGATCAGTTGCTTGCTGAAAGGATAATATATTATATTGTACTAATTGTTTATAGTCTGTTACCTTAGTTTGATCCCACACTAGCTTATTCACCGTAGATGATTTATTATGTCGTATATCTGACCATGTACCAGTCTTTAGTGACAAGTGAATTGGAGTATGAGATGAACAACTACATACATCATGCACTACAAATTGTGTTGTCATTTCAAAAAGAGACTGTGAAGCAATACCATAATAGATTAAGCTACTGCCTCTCACAAACATGTATGTGAACTGGCCATGTTCTTCGAATAGTCTACCATTCATAATACGAATATTTGCACCTTTGCAAAAGTCTAGAAGCTTTTGGCAAGATGCGTTAACCCGCTTGTCCATTGATGATCTGATGGGAATGTCGTTATCATAGTCGCCTTCATCAAGCCCGTCTATGGAATGTATATACCTGTTGAACACATCTGAAGGAATGGTATAGTCGTCTAAGTCACTTGTCCTTGCATTTAGGTCACCAGTTAGGATGATCCTGCCAACATCGGAATATTTTCGGATACCGGTTTCTATAGTTTCGAAGTAATCCACATCAGCAAGGTTGTAATATACGGACTCCTTCGGTGGTATGTAAATAAAGCACACACATATATTATCATCTAACCCGAAGAATGTTTATCAAGTTTTACCCAAATATATCCATCACATGATTTTTCCAATATTTCAACACCATTTACTAACTCATTGCGAATAAACAAAGAAACGCCATCATGGCCTCGGCTGCACTTCCGATTTTCACTGAAACTAGCCTCCCTTGGTACATCAATACACTTATAACCGTTAATATCGTACGTATCAGTCGATGTCTGCCATGTTTCACTACAAAACATAAAATTCATACGTGTTCACTATTCGCAGGAAATCTGGATCCGCGATCGTTAACATATTGGTTCCATGAAGTAAATCTCATACTTATGGTATGTATAGTAGTCAATTATTCACAGGCACCTACGTTGCAACGGAGCAGTTTGACGTCGTCTAAAGTAACGTAATAGTACCGTAAATTATTTAATAACATTGTTTCATTCGCTTTCAAAGAACTGTCTGCAAGCCCAAACATGCTTTTTAATATCACATTCGCCATTTCTTTGTAGATTTTTATTGTACTGTAGCCATGTGTCATTGTATGCAGAGCTGCAGATAAGGTGCGTATTAGCGTAGTTTAGGTAATTATTTCAGCTGAATACGCATTGATTATCAAACGTGGGAGTACACAATACGCACAGCAATGTGAAAATACGCATTGATTTTCAAATTGAGTAGTGAAAATATGTGTTATATTTTTTGTATCAATTGTTCCCTATATAGTAATGAAGACAATTAATAATTCATTTGTAAAAGTAAAATACACAATGATTTTTAAATCAGGGGGTGTAGTACGTTTTAGACGGAAAGCTTCTCTGAAGCTCTGTGTATGTAGTTATTTTTAAATCCAATGATCTAAAGAATTCTGATGGAGCCGAACTTGTTACTTTCTGTATTATGGCGTATGTTTTGTTACCTGTTATTTTCTATATTACAATGGTATTCAACACTTGCTGCTGTCCATCAGGGATTAATAACCTGCGTATAAGTTCAATATACATGTATCTTAGATCTCCAATGATATTTCAACACCGTGCCAGAATGCACACGTGTGAGTTGGACTCACAATGCAATGTGGCAGTTATATTACACTTTTTATCAAGAAAATCCGAATGTTTGTATTACGATTATTCGTAATCATATTTTAGGGGAAGGGGCCAAGTGACTTTGATATGGTATGGACCTGGCACCCGGTCAGGTTATTCCGAGAACTTTATGACTTCCTATATCTTGGTAATGCATATACATGTACCACGTTACATGAAATAAATATAACCATACACTATATGTAGTACACGTACAGAAGGGAGATTGAAGAGCGCATGCAAACTGCATGTAGACTGTGATTGGAGAAATGTGAGTATGGAATTTGTGGCATGTGTAGCTCCTGATCAATTAATAATGTATATTCCTTGTTATGAAGCATTTTGGGTGTTTCATTGATGGAGTCTAGGGATCTACACTGGTCACAAACACATACATTAAACCCATGTCTTCACTCACAGCGACCGAATGTGTCTAAAGGAAGTAAGGAAAATAAAACACACCCCGCATAATAAAAGTACATGTATACAATAAAACAACAACATTCACAGCATATGTAGACGATTAGAATGATAACGGGTATAATATATCTGATCTAATTGCATTATAATGACCTGACGCTTTCATCACTCGCTCTATAATTACATTAAATCCTCTTATATTGAGAACCTTGTAGGTGTTGAAAGTGATAAATATTACACACAGTGAGATAATAACACAGCTAGGAGACATACAGAAATGTATTATATTATCATGAGAAGTCTATAAGGAGGTCTAAAACTAGTTAACAAGGTGCACAAAGGAGACATATGATCCCATGTAAAGAGGAAACTAACGCATTACAGTGGAACCTCTCTAAACTGGACACCCTGTGAGGTGACCAGGATGTCTGGCTTAGATAGGTTTAACTGTAAATCAGGCATTTGATCATTCTGAACCATAGATGTGTGATATACGATCACCTGAGATAAATGACCAAGAGACTCATCAAAAATAAGATTACAGATGTTTTCTCGGTTTCCGGTTTAGAGGGGTTCCACTGCACACCATGGTACACACATGACACGCACAAAAGTGTGGTCGATGAGCTCTTCACGACCAGCGGTGTTCGCAACCAAACGGAAAGCAACTGTACGCGAACTACATAAAAATAAAGCAACTGCAACTAAACCCCAACTACTATTATTCCCCAAATGAACTACCCGAAACATAACAATCACAGCAGAAACAAAAATAACAAAAAAGTACAGTACACAATGACATGATGGCAACGTTGCTGCTATGGAACGGCCAGTTATTAAAACAATCGACTGGGGCTGTTTAACCTGTTTAGCGCGGCGCCGAAAACACCCCGCTTATCGCGCCATCATGCTTAAAAGTACAGAAACATACAAGGCAATCAAAAACGATTAATATAACGGACGAAAAAGACAAACAAAGAAAAAGTAAAAACAACCACAGTATACATAAAGTGGAATATAATACAGTGAAACCTCTCTAAACCGTGATCACTATGAGCCATAGTCGTGAGCTATGCGATCACGAACAGACACTATCACCTGGAGATAAATGACAAAGAAACTCACCAAACATAAGATCACAGGAGTGTTCTTGGTGTCCGGTTTAGAGAGGTTCCACTGTATTGTAAATGTATATTGGAATTATGACAACACAGAACTCAAACCATAGAGGAAGGGACGACTGGGCTGAATTTTAGTATTTGGAGGACAATACATAATAACAAATAGCTACTAAGGTAGTAACTGCCTAACAAATAAGCACTTCAAATTATTAGTAAAGGAAAGAGCCAACATATGGTACAAAACACTGTGATGTCCCTTATGACTATAATTATGTAACACACCGCAGACAGGTTCGAGTTCGACGAAAGTGTTTTGCCCGTTCCGAGCTCCAGTTAAACATGTCAATAGTCATGAACCATTTACATGTACATATATATGTATAAATTGAAGTTACACTAATTGAACGCGCATATACCAATACAGAATGAATTATTGCGAAAGACGTGATCATACGACATCATTCATTTGAACAGCAATATTGGAGCAGAGAACTTCGATTTTACCAAGCAGAATATTCGACCAAAAACATTATAATCATTAATCATGTCGGGATATTGTAACAATTCCAGTCGCATATCTCTTATTATTTCAACCAATTCCGTGACATTGCTAAAAATACGTTCTATGTTACAGCGAACCAGATACAAGGCGTTTGTTGCAATTTCAAATACATGTATTTGAAATTGCAACAAACGCCTTGTATCTGGCATTTATATTATATTATATTATATTATAAATGACCCGCTCGTGTCATTCCCGAATTTGACAGTCATATACATGTTTATTGCATAAAATAGGTTTTCACAGTTTAATAGCACCGTGTAACAAAAATCATATTACGTTAGTGTAATAAATATGTAAATTTGCTTGTTACAGAAAACAAGTCTGGTGACCAGTACAGCTTCGATGTATGTTGATGTGCTTATGTAATAAATATAATCTCACATTTGTGTTGATTTAATATGAGATTTATTAAACTCGTTGACTGATTCATAGCCTCGTTTCTTATGAAATCAGTAAACTCGTTTGATAAATAGCAAATCCACACATGGATGAGTTAAACTCCGTTTACATCCATAGCCCCCCCCCCCCCCATACACTTATCATTATGTCATCATTACCCTTCGAGATAAGTAGAGAAAAATGAAGACACGGGTACATTAAACAATTTAATGCAACACAACAATAGAAACACACACTTCCGCCACTTGTAGGCGTCATTTGTAAAATAAAGGCGCCTTATAATTATTCAACTGACCCATTTACTTGTCAACATACTTACAGGTAGTGAAGCTCGATTTGTAGGAAAAAGTATATTGACATTATGTTGCACTAGAATTTTATTCACTCAAACTATGTGTTTCCATTGTGACACATGCACTATACATGTAGTATCATATGATGACACGAACACTTCGCATTTAACTTCTAAAGACAAATGTTTACACCACAGCACATTTATCCATCGATAGCATATTAGTTGATACATGTACACGTGACTGCTTATCATGCCACGTGTTAACGTAATGACAGATTACCAACCGGAAACCTCGTTTGTTGCTCATGTTGCGTGATGTGACAGATTATAGGCTGAAAACTGTCACAGGCATCCGCTCATTCGCACCAGAAGCTACCAGCATCAGAAAAGAGCCAGTGCATGTAATCCATTCATGTAATGGATCACAATAATTCCAGCACAAAAATATTTACACAATTCTCTAACATTTGATTGGCCCGTAGCAAGTCTCTGTCCAAAATTTATATCCCAGTAAACTCCGACCTACTTTCTACAGGTGCGCTGTCAGTGCTGTCAATGTAAACAAATGGCTGCCGTCTGTCAAAATAAACACATTTTCTTGATGAATTTATTTCAAATGCTGGAATTATAAGGTATGCATGGCCTTTTTGTGGAATTTATCGGAGATATAAGCTTGGAAAAGTCGCGGGAATACTGGACGAAGGCCGGAAACAGTATTCCCGCGACTTTACCAAGTTTATACCCCGATAAATTCCACAAAAAGGCCATTCATTCCTATAGTGAATATCAAACATGAAAACCGTTTACTGTTATGTAATACAGCGATATTTCACTGTAAAGCAGGCATCTGATTATTCCGAGCCATAGTTGTGTACTATACGACCACGAACAGGCATTATCACCTGCGCTAGATGACCAAGAAATAAGATCACAGGTGTTTTCTTGGTGTCCGGTTTAGAGACAATTACACGTGCCGTCTTGCATGTTGACATGCAGATATATCCATTAAATTTCTCTCATTTTCATTGGTCAATCTGACAATGACATGTGGCACCATCATTGGTGATAATAGACACAGAAAAGCAATGTATATCATAAATGAGACACGCCATGCGATTTTGTACTTTCTGCGTAATTTCATTAAATACGTTTACAAAATTTACAATAGTTTTCATAAATAAAGTCAAAAGTTGACAATATATTCAGGGTACATGCGGAATATAAGTCCACATGTACTCTGAAAATGTAGTCAACTTTTGACGCCATTTACGGAAAATGTTGTAACTTGTTAGTATATTTGTAACTGTATTTAATGAAATTACGCATATGTCCGAAGATACAAAATCACATGGCGTGTCTCAATGGATAAAAACATAAAGCTATGGAATAAAGCACATGTTTATTTCATAGGATAATACACTTTGCGTTAGAATATCAAAAGTAGACAAAAACTTTAGTCATGACCTCATTTTAATAATCCAACAGTCACCTAATAAGAATAAATACATATAACATTTCAAGGTTTAAAATATTGTCATTTCTATTCAGAATGGCAAAACAAGACGTTATTCGCTGATATGGCGTTGTGACGTCGTGTTCTTATAACGCATTTAACAGCATTGTTGCTGCAACATGCTTAGCATAAACTGTAGTTTAAAGCAATGTGGTATCGCTGTTACTAAACTTTAAGATGAACGTGGGGACAGGTCTGGTTAATTTTCTCAAACACTGGTGACATTCGTGATCGAATTTCGAATTTCCTTTATGAATTTAGAACAAATTTATAACTTGAACGTCATTGAATTACATGAATATACAAAGTCCCCAGGGTGTTCGGTTTAGCGAGATTCCACTGTAAAAGAGACAGATGAATACGTCAAGACACACGTGGCTGTTTAGCAATCATGAACAGACATTATTATCGGAGGTAAATGGCTGTATAACATTATCTAAATTAAGCTCAACTAACTTACCTCTGTGGTCGGTTTAGAGGGGTTCCACTGTACTTCCTAATGCCTCAGAGAACCTACATAGTCAACATCTGAACAACGGCCAACTCTCTACAACAGACATATTTAGCAATCCCGTAGGTGGCTGTTATAGATTCCCGCGAGTTTGGTGCCTGTATCATGGAGAGTAACTCAACTGACACAGTTCTTGGTACAAATGGACAAGTGTAATAAACCCGCAATAATTCTTGTAATATAGTCTTTTATAGCAGGCATGTTCTGCGATCATCATGGCCTTGGCTGGTAAGTAATATTTATAGTTACAAGTTGACCTCTAAACGGCATCTTGCATTGTATGATATAGCAGGAGCTTCGTGACTTTTGAAGTAGAAAAGAATCGCGCTAGCCACTCAAAATACCGGTCATGTCAAAACCATATCTGTTTATGTAATAGTAGGTATTTAGAAAATTCAGTCGGATCTGGGCTTGCATCGTTTGCATTTAAGTTAAGGGAGGGAATTATTGTTTCCCAATAACAAAGAATATAATAGTGTGTTAACTGCTAAAAATATGCACTGGTCTGAACGAGAAAACACCACTTTATCTCGTACAGGGTGACAGATGACTTGAGATTGAGTAAGTACAACATTTGTAGAGAAACAGACTTGACAGTAGGCGATGGTAAACAATTTCTCAGCCCGCCAAACATCAACAGACCGATGTAATAATACCAGAGCTTACTTGGTCGACTAGGTTATCTGACGGTAGACAAACAGAATACCAGGCTAGTGTATGTTGATGTGAAGTTCATCAGGCAAGGCTAGGAAACGAGTAGTAAGTCCGAGGCTCGCCTCGGAGTTTCTACCGTTTCCGAGCCGAGCCTGATAAACTTGATATCAAAAGGTACATTTGTTTACATGGTGTTATATTTATCAGGTAACGTATTATGTTGCATGGTGCGCACATATGACTGAGTGATTTACGTTGAAAACAAATGAGACTTGTTTACGCTGCGTCATTACACTGATATCAGTCGGTAGCGTCACGTGACGTCGTTCGATCAATGAAACGTCATCGAACGTAGTTACCCTGATACGCATATCTAGTATATGCAGGATACAATCGTGTGTTGTCATCCAGTAGTATTACATGCAGGTCAGTGCAACCCTCGTTATATGACAGACTGCCATGGACAGGCAGCAACTGGTCGCAGCTAGTTACAACATCGCACACTTCATTAATCTTGTACAGTCAAATAGAAATGTGTATTGCAGTCGGGCTAATGTAAACATTGCCCGGTGATTACTGTTTACTCACACAATGGTGTAATCACCACAACAACACCAGACTACGAGTGCTGCTTGGGAGGACACAACTGAAACATATATGTCGATTTCGTCTCTAAAACAAAGCTAAACTAAAGTTACTTTCGCAAAAGCTGTAACTACATGTATTGCTTGTCTCGTGCACATAGCAACATATGTCTAAAACAAATGAGTGTGTGAATGCAAAATCGTTTGAGACTGTCACAGTACGTAACTCACTATGAGGAGAAGATGTGTATTCGTGCCCGGCTAGCTCAGTCGGTTACAGCGATGGGACATTTTACTCACCTTGTGCCACGATAATGTTAGTATTAAAACAATGAAATATACATGTGTATTGCAATGTTGTTACACTTGCTCATTTACGTCAAATCATGTACAGTATTGTCACATTGCACCACTAAAGTGTCACAGTACCTACCGGCTTAGGCACAATTCATTGTAAAACTGGGAAACACTTACAGTCGCAAGAGGCTAATTATGCACAACCGTCGACGCGGAAACCATGCTCAATGACCATCGAGGAACGGGAAAGTAGTAACATCCCTTTATTAATGTTCGTAAGTGCAAATTTATGATCGTCTGGAAATTTCAATTGATTGATTTACATTTATTGAGCATCGGCTGCATATGCATCCAATGCTCAATAAATGTAAATCCAATAATTGTTTACAAGAAAACATTGTTAATGTGAAATTCACAGACTATCATAAATTTTCACGAACATTTCAGTCGTACGAAGTTTAGTGAAAAGGACCCCTGGATCCTACCTAATGTTGCTTTGCTTACAATAGTAAAGTATCGGAATATATGTGGTCAAGCACTCCATGATATTCGATGAATAAATTGGACGCTCACCACGTTATACATTATACTCAATTATTAGCGCGCTTTTGGAAGAAATGGGTGCTTATGGCATACCCTCGGCGTCGTACTCAGCGTCTGTCCGTCCGTCCGTCTTAAAAAATTCAAAATCTTAACGTTGGGAAAATCCCCGCTCAGACCCCCGCTAACCCCAATGTCACGGTAGCATTGTTTCATAAACTTAACGTTCGGGGAATGTTGTTTAAATTTGTTTCCTTTCACCAAAGGTTTTTGTATTTCACACAAGTCTTTCTCTAATGATTTTCTATCATGCTGTGATAAATACACGACGCTCAGACCCCCACTAACTCCAAGTTCAAGGGCACGGTCTTAGTGATTTCATCAACTTAACGGTGGCGAAAATTTGTTATATCTTCTATTTCCTTTTATCCGACGTTATCACACGTGCCTTTCTCTAATGATTCTGTATCTTACTGTGACAGAACCATTTGTTATAATTTCTGTTTCCTTTCACCAAACGTTTTAATATTTCGCACATGCCTTTCTCTAATGGTTCTCTGTTAGGTCATGCAAAATACAAGACCCTTGGGTAAAATGTCTTGTGAATACCAGTTGTATGTGTACCCTGAAGGAGTGCACAATGCGAAAGCGAGAAATCCGAAATTCAAATGAAATGTCATGCAAAGCATGAACTGTATTTGACGAAATCAGTGAGGTGATTCTAATATGTTGGAGTAACAAGCTTTAGTGGAAAATATTTCAAATATTCAAAACAGCAGATGACAAAGGGTGTATTACTGCCAACATATCTGCTGGACATCAAAGGGAATAGCGGTCAATAGCCACATACCGGTATTAACCCTTTTAACATGTTTCACAAACTTTATGTAGTTCCAGATGAGCCGGCTTAAGAGCCGTCTCATCAGGATCTGCACTGTATTTTCATATATATATATTAAAAAAAACCTCTTAATAAACGGACTAGTGTGAAAATCATTTTCTGACGAATGGATTGGCCGCAGAATTATCATGGATCAATCCCATTCACTTACACTGGAGTAAACCTAGATATTATCTACATATTCAGTTTTAATAATACAACGCCAAAACTGTTTACAAGTTCACCCATACTGAAGAGAAAAGAAACAACTTGCAAGCTATATCGCGCTTTCCGAAATTTAAGCGGGCGCGACAATAAAATGATCACTAAATTACAGACAGTATTAACTAATAAGGCCTAAACAAATTAGCTGTGTTTCAGGTTACATGCTGAAAAAAGGTTTGGTCGGTAGGTTGTCAATTTTTTTTAGGCAAACATAAGTGAAAACTAACAAATATTGTTTTAAATATTAGCTATACTTACAGTATTGGTTTAAAACACACTTTGTGCATAGCAATGACTAACTAGTTAAATATACTTTCTGCTTAAAAAATATTGAAGTAACAATTTCTTTCTTTATTTTTTTTTAAATGAATGAAACAAATTACGACCACATCAAACAAACAGGGTCGGTCGGGATACCTGAAACACGGCTTATTTGTACACGTTCTTAGGGAGAAGTACCCCACTCAAGTGTGTGTTATTCAGACATATATACTGGACAATATAGACATGGGTTCATGCCGTCACATTCCCCTTAAGGGGTTGCAATGGGGATTCTCAGATCACCAGTTGCTCATTTTTGCGATATTTTTGTCAATTATGCATAAAACAAGGGTATTATAGATCACAGGTATCTCAAATTATATACATCAGTTTCTTATGTACACACACCGCAGTACGTTATTGTGGTAGAAGCTATAGTTGTTGCATTCAGTGAAAAACGGACTAAGACAATAAACAGGCAGATGCAAAAAAAAGCACCCTTCAATACGTTTACCAGTAATATTGAAAATAACAATGCTTGTTTAATCAGAATGGGCCCCACTGGGACTCGAACCCAGGTCACTAGTATGAATACCAGTATGCTAGCCGCTGCATTACAAGGCCTGACCAAACCGATAAACACAACATTATTAAATGCAATACTATGTTAAATTGTATAAAATTTCTGTACATGTATAACGCGGATCTGTCGTGGATCCAAAAGAAATATTAAGAAAAAAGAAGAAACGCGATGTTTGTGACAGTCATCAAAGTACAACTACCGCGCATGTCATACCGGGTTTAGAAGGTTCTTGATCCAGTTCTCACATTTAAATATAAGATAACTACCGCTTTGTGTCACCAAGTAATGTCAATGTTATAAGACATATATCCGTGTTAACACATAAGTGTCGCTAATAAATAGTTACGTGTTCGGTCGCTTTTCTCTATTTTACTTGACATGTGTAATATTTAGCATTCTATAAATAGACTGGTGTTTGTGTACAATCTGAAACAATACATTCGGCATTATCTGAGTATGGGATCACGTGGTCTATTGTTTACACTGCAGCCCACGATAATCATGATGTCTCGCGTAAATCGTAAATTTCATTCCCAATATGCCTTGCAGTGTAAACAATAGATCACGTGACCCCACATCCTGAGATTATGCACGTATCAACAGCTAATGAATAGGCAGGACACGTGACCATTATTTATTATCAATTAATCCTTTTAAGCGCCTGTTGATCGCGAGCAGTATACATTGTAATAAGCGTCTGTCTATCGCGAACACTATACAACTTAATATGCATGATTTTATGAATAGTTACTTTAACTTCTGTTCAAATGACAAGATTTTATATAGGTCCGTTGCTAATGGAATTCCCGCAATAGTTGGTAACCGAAATGCGGATGATACCAGTACCCGTGCATGTCCCGAAATTTTATAACGCTATCGGATTCGATCGCGATTTGAAATCTTGGACCCCGACCATCGCGTTATAATGGAGCTGCAGTGTAATACACGATTTATGCAGAATTCCTTTCAGTTGCTGAGCCACTTAAATCTGAATTTGCCAGAAAGACCGAAAGAGCCTATCAATCGGAATTTTATTGATCGCTCTGACTCCGGTATTTCACACTCGCCGAAAACAAAGTTGCTAAATTACTGCATTTAAAGCACGTAATATATAAATTTAGTATCAACACTTTACCCTATATACTTTATGTAAATACTTTAATATAAAATGCGTAAGTGTCACAGGGTGAGAAACATGTGCACCGGCCCAGGGCGCGAACTCGGGACCTCTGGTTTACCGTACCATCGCTCTAACCGACTGAGCTAGCACGAATACACACTTCCTCCCCACAGAGAGTTACGTACCGCGACATACTCCCCCGCCAAATTGGAATTCGTCCACGAATTCTATATTTAATTTGTCTCTGAATTCCATATTTTTGGTAGATTTTTGGTAGTATAATATATAGCAGTCACGGTCCCTCGTTGGGCGCCAAATGTCACAGGCTGCCAAATGTCACAGGGTGAGAAACATATGCACCGGTCTGGGGCTTGAACTCGGGACCTCTGGTTTATCGTACCATCGCTCTAACCGACTGAGCTAGCCGGGCACGAATACACACTTCCTCCCCACAGTGAGTTACGTACCGTGACATAAGCAATTATGCATGCGGTCTGCACGTGTCTTTGACCATTTACATTCTGAGCATTTTCCAAATATAAAATACATAAGCAATTATGTATGCAGTCTGCATGTGTCTTTAACCCTTTACATTCTGAACTTTTTCCAAATATTTCCCTCTTATTTTTCCCATTGAAAGTATATGTTGTGTCCACTCATTTCAACCGTCTCAACGAGACGGTTCAAATGGTGGTCACAGAATATACTTTCAAGGAGAAATTAGAAAAATTCAGTCATAAATAGGATATTATTTACAAAGATTTCCACTGAGAAGTTTAATAATTTTGTCCGGTTATTGGTACAGTCCGACTACTGGTTGCTGCCAATGATATGACGAAAATGTTGCAGACATTTTTTGCAACTTTCCGTCTAGAACACACTTTGTTTTCAAGACAAAAGAGAATCCCAAAGATCTACCAAAACAAATACATACAATGAGCAAGAAAGTTAACTGCCACACAACAAAACTATTTACAAGTCGCATCCCTGTGTTATCTTTGTCAGCACTCGGTGGTTTCAGATTACGAAGGTCAACGAAGTGGGTGGGGTAACAAAAGTCAAACACTTTACTGCAATTCTCGGGACCTGCGCATGAACCAGTACTTGTACCACGTTCCTCCAGATGATATGGCTATAGTATGATCTTTTTAACGTTTTGTGAGACTAGTAATGTCGTGGGATGTACCGATTTAGAAAGTGTTAACACCTACCGATCGGAGAACAAAACGCCGAATCTTTCCAAATTACAAGCAGATGTAAATTATTGCGCGTGAGCTCGTTTTGAGAAAAGTAGATAAAACTTGGTCTAAATTAATTAATATTGGTTTTATTTATCAATCCTGTGTATTATCTGTATTAGTTTGTACAATTACAGAGTCTGTAGCTGAGAAATCTTTTTATCAAATGTGGAACTATTTTTTACTGCGGAAAATAAAATGGTGAAGTGTCTGGCTGTTCCATTTATCGACCCTAATGGCTGTTCCCATCGAAATTCGGGCACAAATTGCCCCAAAACACGATTTTCTAACATTTTTGCCCTTAGCTGTGCATGTCAACAGGTAGAGCACCAAAGTGTGGCATTAGGGTGGAAATTTCATGAAAAGTTATGTGTTGAGTTTTCCGTAATAAAACCTGCCCAAATGCCCCTTCACTCGACGATTTTTCACGGCCGTTCTTCAGCGACAAAAACTGTCACTAGACTAGCGTCCAGTATCCAGTAATTTCTCGCTTTCGTTACTGTTTCCTTTCACCGCTCGTATTGAAATTTTACATATCCCTTCCTCTAATGAGTCTCTATCGTGCCCTGTCAAATCAATGACCCTCAGACCCCCGCTAACCCAAGGTCGAGGTCACAATCTTAGCGCTTTCGTAAATTTAACATTGGGGGAACTTTCTTTTAATTTATGTTTACTTTCACACAGATTCTTGATATTCGTTAAACTAATGCACCACCAGGCGCGCTTCGTTGTCTTCTGACAGCTATTTTGTTTCACAGGGTAGGATGTTTGTTATTGACAACACCAATGCTGTTTAATGCTATGTCTTGGCCAAGTGACAACTGACGCCATGCATACATTCGCTAGACCTCTGAGTGCAGCTATTTCTGCTTAAATGTTACTTTACTAACGTCATTAATGTCAATACTCTCTTTTGGATCAATAGTTGGAAGAAAATTTTGAATGATTGACCTGAAGAGAAGTAAATAATTGTATAATATATAAATACTTTCGACAGATTGTATTGATTACTAGGTACGAGAGATATATGTGCCATTACAGCGGGTTCATTAATTCGCTCAGCTCAACCCTATAACTGATACATGACATGTATTCGGATATTTTCTCAAAACGATATACTATCATCACGGGTATACACGTGCAATGAAGGAGGCCGCGTCAGTCGCACAATTAACTCACATCATCTGGGCTGTGGCTGAATCTAAATGTATCTGGTGACATTTGCGAATGTACTGATAATCGATTATATTTGTTATCATTTTGTTGATGGCAATGATACTAGTGCTACATGTACTTCAGTGGCGGAATAGTGACCCTGTGTCGACTTAGGCGAGACTGAGCGAATGTACAAGCATACTAGTATATGTTGACTACAATTTGAGTAGTCAGTGGAAAGAAGAGGGCATTGGGTCAAATCAATTGGGTCATTGGAAGAAGGGGGCTAACTCCACGAAGGAGCTAGCCCCTTTCTTCCAATGACCCAAGCAGTTGTTCTTCTACATCATAAGATTGTTTATAATCGTATGTATAGAGATTACAGGATATACATGTACATTCCCCAGTGACCACGAAATCCATGCGATGAAAAATCCGATCTAGGGGTATGGTATATTCGAATTTTATAATTACAGATTCCAGAAAATTATGTACGTTACGCTGAAGCTTGGCAAAATATCCACGACCCAAGCGAAATTAAATTCACCAACAATATCGGCAAAGGTTAAAATGCAGCAAAATATATTTCTCAGAACTTGGCCAATATTGTCTGGTGGATAATTTGTGGGAATCGGTTACTAGATTTGGGCCGCCGACTGTGAAACTGGACATTATTGCATTGGCAGTAATGCTGAATTCTGGGCATTATACTCAAGCCCACAATTGTAAACAGAATGCAATGTTGCTGACTGTTGTAAGCACATTTCATTGACAGAATGGCGAACAGCGTTGTCCCTGATCAGACTGCGCGAATGCTGCGCTGATCGCAAACATTGTTAGGTAACTTTTCTCAGCCGGCGACCGCGGATGCGTAGGCTAGAGTGGGTACATTTTTCTCCACCGGCGGCCGCGGATGCATTGGCTGATCTGGGACTACGCTGGTCACACATGTCGTTAGGTACACTCGAAAGGCCACTATCGTATGCCATAATACGTGGCTACACTTGTAACAAACGCCATTCGGTCCCTTTCGGCAACCGATGATTCATTTACCATCGCATACTGAATCACAACGTCTCATTAATGTTGCCATCTTAGAGCTTTCACAAACTTAACATTGGGGGAAATGTCTTGTAAGTACTGTTTGCTTTCATACTGTTTCCTTATTGATATTTTATACATCCCTTCCTCAAGTGATTCTCTATCATGCCCTGTCAAAGCAATGACCCTCACACCCCCGCTAACCGAAGGTCGAGGTCACAATCTTAGCGCTTTCGTAAACTTAACATTGGGGAACTTTCTTTTAATGTATGTTTCCTTTCACACAGCTTCTTGATATTCGTTAAACTTAAGCACCACCAGGCGCGCTTCGTTGTCTTCTGACAGCTCTTTTTTCCACATGGTTGGTTGTTTGATATTGACAACACCAGTGCTGTTTCTGCTGTGTCTTGCTCAAGTGACAACTGATACTCTCTTTTGGATCAATAGTAGGAAGAATAGTTTGAACGATTGACCCGAAGAGAAGTAAATAATTGTATAATATATAAATATTATCGACAGATTGTAGTGATTACTAGGTAGGAACTATAGAGATATATGTGCCATTAAAGAGGGTTCATTAATTCGCTCATTTCAGCCCTGTAACTGATATTCGTATATTTTCTGACACGTGCAATGAAGGAGGCCGCGTCCGTCGCACAGTTAACTCACATCATCTATGTTGTGGCTGAATCTAAATGTATCTGGTGACATTTGCGAAACTTTTCCTTAGGTACTGATAATCGATTATTTTTGTTATAATTTTGCTGATGGCAATAATACTAGTGCTATTATGTACTTCAGTGGCGGAATAGTGACCCTGTGTCGACTTAGGCGAGACTGAGCGAATGTACAAGCTTACTAGTATATGTTGACTACAATTTGAGTGGTTAGTGGAAAGCAGGGCGCATTGGGTCAAATCAATTGGGTCATTGGAAGAAGTTCGTGGAGTTAGCCCTCTTCTTCCAATGATCCACGACCCAAGCGAAATTAAATTCACCAGCAATATCGGCAAAGTTTAAAATGCAGCAACATATATTTCTCAGAACTTGGCCAGTATTGTCTGATGGATAATTAGTGGGAATCAGTTACTAGATTTTGCCTTTGAGCCGCCGACTGTGAAACGGGACATTATTACATTGGCAGTAATGCTAATTTCTGGGCATTATACTCAAGCCCACAATTGTAAACAGAATGCAATGTTGCTGACGTTTGTAAGCACATTTCATTGACAGAATGGCGAACAGCGTAGTCCCTGTATGCGCAGTCTGATCTGGGAGTGCGCTGGTCGCAAACATTGTTAGGTATATTTTTACAACCGGCGGCCGCGGATGCGTAGGCTAGCCTGGGTACATTTTCTCCACCGGCGGCCGCCGATGTGTTGGCTGATCTGGGACTACGCTGGTCACACATGTCGTTAGGTACATATTTTCCGCCGGCAGCCGCGGATGCGCAGTCTGATCTGGGACTAAACTGGTCACGAACATAGAAGGTACATTGTCTCAGCAGGCGGCACATGAATGACCAATGTGATGACCATCGCTTGTACTCACACACTCACTAGACTCATCAAACATTGCTATCCAGCGACATAATAACGCTAGATTTATTAAAGGCCACTATCGTATGCCCCAATACGTGGCTACGCCGGTAACAAACGCCATTCGGTCCCTTTTGGAAACCGATGGTTCATTTACCATCGCATACTGAATTACAACGTCTCATTAATGTTGCCAGTAAAACGCAAATTGTGGCAATTACCCCCGGAATGAGCCCCACGACAAATAAAAACAGACCATTAAAATGACGTAGGCGGTGATGGGCATCACATTGTTGTAGAAACGTTTTAGTCTTGCCCGTTTCACTAAATCTCGTACGACTAGATTGTTCGTAAGTGCAAATTTACCAAATATAAACCAATATAACCCAACAATTAACGAGATCACTAAACCACAAATATGACCCAATATGCACCTAAAATTAAATAACTCATTAATACATAAATATAACCCCAATATAGACTAAGATCATAGCAGCATGACACGCTCAAACCAGGGGGGCGTTTCACTAAATTTCGTACGACTAAAATGTTCGTAAGTGCAAAATTATGACAGTCTGTAAGTTTCACATTAACAATGTTTTCTTGTAAACAATTATTGGATTTACATTTATTGAGCATTGCTCAATACATGCAAATCCCTGAATTGCAATTTCCAGACGATCCTAAATTTGCACTTACGAACATTTTTAGTCGTACACAGTTTAGCGAAACGGGCCCCAGGAGCCCATATGTACAAACGTAGTTACATACATGTATGTATGGTAACTCCGGTTTTATCCATATTATATCATTCCAATGTCAGATACATTAACAATCGTTAGCAGGCAATTCCACTTGTCCATGTTGCTAGATATGTACAATGACACCACGGAAGCGCATAATAGCTGCAGGCGCGTGTGATTTCAGAAACATGTCTAGGTTATCCGATCAGAACACGGCAAATTAATTTAAATTTGATATTTTCACTGCAGATGAAATGTATTAACCATTTACTTTATAGTCGATATAGCGACTCGTACGCATACAATAATATACGAATAAAACCAACCACGAATCATCTAATTCACATTGGTGTACTTAGATATGCATAGCGCATGGCAAAAAATAAATATAATATGTCATCCTATTAAAACAATGAGACGTGGGTACGAATTGACTATGGGTGAGAACAGACCAACTGGGTACACGTTTATATGCTATTGGTATCAATAGCTCCAAATTGACTATGGAATGAGCAAACCAAGTGAGATATCGTATTAAAAAGGTATACTAGTATATATATTTAGGAGTGCACGAACTGGTCAAGTTACTAGTCTACTCTAGTCACAGTCGTAATGATTTAGGTGTTGCCGCGGCAACCTATATAGTCACGTGCAATTCACACTACATTTATATAGAAGCGACACACGCAGTAAAATGAAAACCACCACAATATGAAATATGAATTGCTACAAGACATGTTTTCGCTTGCTGCTCGATCAACATTTGATACTCGTGGTTGTTCGTCATTTGTTTGCCCATGACAACATAAGTAAAGTATATTAACACAGGGAAAGTCCAGGTTTTGCGAATGTTTAGTGTTTAGTGTTATCTAAAAGATGCAACGTCCAGTGAGGTTATTATTGTTCCGTTCCACGGTGGTCGTAGGCCACGGATGTCTTTTCAACATACGTATGTGCACATCATGCTTATTGTCCTGAAAGTCAGTAATATAACTGAACAAATTCAGTAAAACCGCATATGCTTTCTGGCAATCGTCTTTCGCTACAAGTATGGCTCTCGTGACTATGTCTTGTAATGTGTTGCATGCGTGCGCAATTGCTCCGTAAAACAACACTTTGAAAATTTGATATACATCTTCTGAGACAAACCAGTTGATGTTATACCTAAAAAGATGTGCGATTTTTTATGAAAAATATTTACAAAAATACTATATTTACTGTAAATAATGTCGGCAGTTGTTGACGCAATTGTAAGAGCATTTGCTATGATAATTTCGTCAAATTTCGTCGACGACGTCATTTACAGACAAGATCACGGTTTATGTAAATATTTTTCATGAAAAATCACACATCCTCTTGGGCATACAATGCTTGTCTCACATGGTGGTCCTCTGCTTGCTCTGACTTGTATCTTAGTTGCTATTGTCCATGGAGGTCTAGTTGAACTGAAGCAAAACTATTGCCCGTTCTTTTTAAGCGAAATGTGGCTGTGACTGGAGAAATGTTGCGTAAGAATGTCACGACCAGTGTAGATCCAGATAAGCCTGTGCATCCGCACAGTCTGATCAGGATCTGCACTGTTCGCCATTCCATCACTGAAACGTCCATCCTCCTTCTGATAAGCAATACATATCTTGCTAGGCTAAAGGAGAGTGCTGTTTGATTAGGAAGTGCAGTAGCCGATTTCACCAACATTGCAAAGTATACTTTTCTAGCAAGGTATACTTTGATGGAGTAATCATTATTATTCCCACAATGCATTATTTCATATAGAACTAACGACTGCATATATTTGATGATTAAAAGTATGCAGAATTATTATACTGAATTTATATATCACAGTATAATAAAAATTTATAAATTTATCATAAAATTGTAAATTTATAAATTTATCATAAAATTGTAAATTTATAAATTTATCATAAAATTGAAAATTTCTCCCACAAAGTATACTTTGCTAGAAAAGTATACATTGCAATGTTTGTGAAATTGGCTACTGATCCCATAAGCCCCATTTTTCCAGTCACAGTCACAAATGGCATCAGGAAATCGTCATCCTGGCAACGATTGATGTGGCCAAATAATTCAGGTTTAACAGGACAAAACATCGAGAATTCATCGAAATGCACTCAAGTAATTACCCGTAAATTGCCGTATTAACGCTTTACATGCCTATTAGTTCCGCGACGCACATCTAAGCACAGGAACACGTTATCAACATTTCTATGGTTTTGTCTCATTTTGCCAGTCTGAGTTCCATGGCTTCTGTCAGTAAACGTTATGAATAATTATATGACTAACAATTTCAACCAATGAGATTGTCCAATTGCGGGTCACGTGATTGTGGACATATATGATATTCACCTGAATATCAGTCTCAGACTCGTCTCGTTGCGCGAGACTAGTCAGAGAATGATATTCGAAACGTGATATTCACCTGGAGGTGAATATCACATTTCGAATAACACTCTCGGACTCTTCTTGCGCAATGAGACGAGTCCGAGACTGATATTCAGGTATAGCAGCATGCGCGTGTCATTGAATTTTTTTGGAGGGCCCTAAAATTTAAAAATTTTTTTTAAATAATTATTGAAAATTGTGTGAAACCAAAAAAAAGTGAACAAATTTCTTTTCGGCCGGATATTTTGAAAAAAATATTGGCCAGAAAAAGTGTCGTATAATAAAACAATATTAGTCTTTTGAGTCGGTGTACATGAGATTTACGGACCTTCGAAAAGTGATGTTCACCTCCGCCTTCGGCGTCGGTGAACATAACTTTTCTCAGATCCGTAAATTTCATGTACACCTCCTCAAAAGACAATACTTGTATATTGTATTGTTCAAGGTATTAAAGTGGTGTGTTGATTGTTCTACAGTGGAACCTCTCCAAACAGGACACCCTGGGAGGTCCCAGTGTGTCCGGCTTGGAGATGTTCCACTGTAAATTAGACATGTTAGCGCTTCATGGCACATTATAGTGTTTTACAATCATGGAAAAGGCATTGTAATCAGAGATACATAACAGCGAAACACATCTAAGTTAAACATCCATATTTTCCCGAGTGTCCGGTTTAGAGGCGGTTTACTGTAGATGCTACAGCCCGCTGAATATACTTTTTTTTATCCCGTCAACACAGTGCGTATGTGCCGTGAAACACGGTGCCATGAAATGTTTTAGATATCCTGTCAATACGACCTAATCACTGCGTATGAATATGTGCGGTGATTGGGGTTATGTTTTTTTTTGCATTTTAAAGCCATTTGTAGGTGTTGATCGGATAAATAGAATAGTAGGCTAGTGCCGTGAATGGGGAAAATATCTGGCGCGGCACGGAAATGGGATGTGCTCGGCAGAGCCTCGCCCATCCCGTTTCCTAAGCATTGCCATATATTTGTCCCATTCACGGCGCTAACCTACTATTCTCTCTAATGTTGCATATGTAAGGAAGGAGAGGAACTCTATAATAAGTTTCGGTCCAATCCTCTTATACAACTTACATGCCTAAACTTTATGTAAATTGTAATTCAATAAGATATGTTTATACCAAGGCTTAGAGGATAATTATGCAGTTCTCGTCATGAAAATGAATGTGATTTTGTACCGAAGAAGATGTGCGATATCTCATGGAAATATTTACAACATATACGATATCACCTCCTGCCAACAAACTGTCATTTATTCAGGTGCATTGTTAGTACAACTAACATATGTTTAAATGTCTTTCACATAAAAACACCTTGCAGTCGAAACACACATGCTGTCATACAGCACCCACGTGATAATATTATATAGTGGAACCACTCTAAACCAGACACTCACAGGGTGTTCGTTCGTGTGTGCACTTACACGCTGACACCACTGTACGATATCATCCGTAAATGACGTCATAGGAAGGACTAAATTCTCATGAACATTTCGTCAACTTCCGACGTTCTCGATTTCTGTAAATACCTTTCATGAACACATCGCACATCCTTTTTGGTAAGAATCACATGGCTTTGTCTAAATAACCCATTTATTCGTCGACGGTATCATTTTATGCCCAATCAGTATGCTGTATCAGACAAGCTTGAAGTGTGTGACAGTTTGGCAACATTTTCAGCTTCTTTGGTGTTACTAGGTGTACCAAAGTTTGTAACCACTTTGAAACCCACAAACAAGCTTTTTGCACTACGGTAATTGGCTCTTATTTGTTGTGTTGTATTATGTTCACCAGGCGAGGCTAGACATGCTAAGAAGTCTACAACACTGCTCTGAAACCATGTCGCCTCAAAGGAACCTTTAGACCTTTGCAAACAATACCGGTTCTGAAGATGCTGCACATTTCACAGTGACACCAGAGCTTTCAAACATAGTCTACGGTGGACCTGCGCTTTGTAATATTATTTTTCTCAACCGGTGGCCCATATGTGGCTGTGACTGGAGAAATGGGGCTTATGTGTTTTGCGACCATGGCAGTATATATCAATTTCAGCCTATGCCCCCGCACAGTCCGACCATGATCTGCACTGTTCGCCATTCCATCAATGAAACACCTGTCATGTTTCTAACATGCACTAGAGATCGTTATCAGGCGACATGCGACTACTATTTGATCAGGAGCTACACTGGTCACAAATCCCACATGCCCGATTTCTCCAGTTACAGTCACATATGAGAAACGCCATGTGAGTTTGTACCTAACAACATGTGTGATATTTCGTAAAGAAAGTTTCGTTTTGCTATGGAAATTTCGTCATCTTTCGACGCTATTTACAGACAATATCACAGTTTATGTAAATATATCTCATGAATAATCGCACATGTTCTTAGGTCCAAAATCACATAGCGTGTCTCATATATGAGACACGCCATGGGATTTTGTACCTTCGGACATCTGCGTCATTTCATGAAATACGTTTACAAAATTTAAAATATTTTCGGTAAATGACGTAATATGACAACTATATTCTGCGTGTACTCTTGTCAACTTTTGAATTTTTTTATGAAAAATATTTTCCTCATGTATTTCAGGTATCTGGCAATATGTCACAGTATGAAGTTGAAGATCGGGACGCAGTGCTGTAAGATCATCATCGCCTGTATCTGGGTGGCCGCCTTCACCATCATGATTCCATGGGCCATGTATTACAAGCTTGACTACTGGAAACCAGATACAGTTGCCCTGCCCATGTGTTTTGAGTCCTGGCCGGACGACAAACCCGCGGGAGAAAGGATATACTTTCTTTGCGCAATATTCCTTTGCTGCTATTCCGTGCCGTTGTTTCTGATCGTGGCGTGCTACTTTTTCATTGGATTACGCGTAGTGAGACGTCGCGCGCCGGGTGTGAAAAACTCCAGTTCCGACGTGGTGTATAGATCAAAAGTAAAGGCGGTGAAAATGTTGGCGATCGTCGTGGTAATGTTCGCGTTATCCTGGCTGCCGCTGTATGTGATTAGGTTGAAAACACTTTTCTACGGAACGTCGTCCAACAAAGAAGTGGAGTATATCGTGAGAGATATCATTAATCCAATAGCTCAGTGGTTAGGCTCGTCAAACAGTGGCATGAATCCGATTATCTACTGTTTCTTCAGCAAACGCTACCGCCGTGGCTTCAAAGACGCCATTACGTGTTGCCGAGTGACGAACCCGCGTCGGTCGCTGGCGAATGCACTGGCAACACACTCGTACGTGAATGGATCCTCGGGCAAGAAGCCGAGGCTGATGTACGCCTACGAACGGAATAGCCCGGACAAAAGCCTCTCGGACAGTAACACATACGTATGACTTGTTAACCCTTTCGCCACACAGTAACTAGAATGGATTTTGTATGTTAATTTTGCAACCAATTCAACCGTCACAAGATGATTTTCAGACTAGTCCATTTATGAAAAGGGTTTTTGTTTTATTTCAGAAATAAAAAAATTACTTGCACAAAGTGTATATCCTGATCGTCACGAGCCGGCTCATCTGGATATACACTGTTTACCAATACCACTATACAGGCATATATTGTTGAAAGGGTTAATTGCCTAATGCAATTGGGTCATGTTCTGACACAATTGAGTTTAGTTTATTTAATTTCTGGTCAGTGAAGTATTATATCTGCGTGTGTACCCATTGTAAATGGTAGGCTGGAAGGCAAAGTCAACCAATCCACGATAATCACCGAACATGACTAAATTAAAAAAATAGCAACTGCGATTTTCTGTTGCAGTCGGTCATTTGTGTCACGGACTGTGGCAGTATATCACAGTCCAATGTACACATTCTCATACATGTAGCAACGGCTAATTTAAAGCGAACCACACTGTGGATGGGTTACAGTATATAATAAACGATATAATAGATACAATGCGAATAATTGTTTCAAATAACGGTCGAACTGAATTGTCAGCAAAGTGATACCCCTGATGATCAGTAACAACTGTGAAATCGGTTGAGTGAAATAAACACTTTATACTATGGATTGGAATTAGTTGCGGGAAGTAATTCTGGGTCTGGACACGGACGATACGGGAGTATTCTGCAGAGTTACTTCCCATAACTAGAGTGGAATCGGACTTATACTATAATATTAATACATACATGACATATAGTACAGCTTCAAGAATATATTGTAGCTTGACACAGAATGCTTAGTTCAACGTTGTTGTCAACAATCACGAGATTCATTAGCAACAACTGTCTATCATTGTTTAATTCCCACGCAATAAACATATTTCCTTTATAAATGTAATGACGTTCAATCATTGTATTTAACTCCAAGCCACAGAGTGTTATGATCACAATAATGATATATGGCCTCCTCAGGGATTATTCTTTCCACATTCACCGCTCTTGAATATTTTACTTGAATCCGATACTCTTTAAAAGTACACATAACGACATACATAATAAGAAAGTTATCTAAGTGTGAGACACGCCTGGTGGAAAACAAACATGAACGTAGTTCATTGTTACGTCCTTGGCAAATAAAAATAACGTACCCAAATGAGACTGAAACTAAAATGTAAACATCGGTAGACGATTGATCACGAAATAGAGCAAACCGAGTCAATAAGCACACATATGAAACGTGTACACCGAGTCGATACACACACATATGAAACGTGTGATTTGCCAGGTAAAAGTGATAAAATGTATACTGTGCGATTTTCTGTGTATGAGGTTATTTATAATGGTGGTTTATGTTGTTAAAAACACAGGCACAAACCTGTCTTGAAAACTGACATATTTTACAGTTTGGTGTAATATAATTGATAGAATTCCGTTATTCTGGCTTTTCTACATGTGGTTTCATTATGTCATATGTTCAAATTCAGATTTTGAGTTCTTTGTCAAACGGTAGAACAGTGTGAAACTGGCTGATGGCTGGAACATACAAAGATGGCCGACTTGGCCACTCCATGTGCAGTATAGGATACAATAATTGCCGCCTTATTGTATTGTACGGCACATGGAGTGATTCACATATATGTAAAATTATATCACATATAAGAAGCAATTATCTTTGAATCAAACGATAATTAAGAATTAAATAACACCTATGAGGTATTTAATTTCCCAGATGAATAGCTGGTGAGCGCAGCTTGGACAAAATTGAAACTGAGGCGCTTGCGTGTTATTTAATTCTTATCTAATATGGTTTAGTGTAAATGGTTTAGTCTGAACGTTTTTTTAGAACCCGTAACTAAGGAAATTGAATTCAAATTCTCATAAGTAAATTCGTGAATAATTCATTAGGTTCTGTTTAGAATTGTCCAATCAAAACAGTTGCCTGAACATTCCTAATGTTGTACATTTACAAAACAAAATGGCAGCTGCAGTCGATTGCTTTCAAAATTGGCGATTTTATTTTGAGTTTTCTGCCGTAGAGGTTGTCAACATATGGCGATTTGCATCTTATATGAAAGTGAACAATAGGAGCAATAGGATTGTGTCATTATCTCATCAGTGGACGAGTAAATTGCGTGAAAGAACTTAAATGCAACGTGAACTGTGAAGCCATGCCAGGTGGCATTTCAACATCCGAAGGCGAAGCGACACTCTTGCCACTCTCAGCGGGTGATTCGACAGTCAACTCGATATTATGCAGCTGCAGATTTCAAGAGTTACTGTTCG
Source organism: Conchocele bisecta (assembly GCA_029237695.1). NCBI lineage: Eukaryota > Metazoa > Mollusca > Bivalvia > Lucinida > Thyasiridae > Conchocele > Conchocele bisecta. The sequence goes on from CM055267.1 coordinate 66,259,674, forward strand.
TAACTACATAAAGTATGTTGAGGGACCTTGAGAACGAATTTAATTCCTTTCTATCCATAGTTCGGCCAAAGTTCACCATCACCTTAGACGGTATGGAACTAAATTTAAAAGCTATGCTGTAATAATAACATCACAAAATATAGACTCTGTGCCAATAATTGTTAACACTTTATGAACACCCTCAATAAAACTTTTCCCGTAAGAAAATGTTCCACGTTTCTGTGTCGAGCACATTTTGCAAATTAAATGTGTAACAAAACTGACACATTTATACATGCAAGTGTCTAACATTATACACACGTTGTATTCTGTCATAATTCCAGCACACAAATATTTACACAATTCCCTAACATTTGATTGGCCCGTAGCAAGTCTCTGTCCAAAATTTTCTCGATGAATTTATTTCAAATGCTGGAATTATAAGGAATGAATGGCCTTTTTGTGGAATTTATCGGGGATATAAACTTGGAAAAGTCGCGGGAATACTGGACGAGGCATTCCGGCCTTCATCCAGTATTCCCGCGACTTTTCCAAGTTTATACCCCGATAAATTCCACAAAAAGGCCATTCATTCCTATAGTGAATATCAAACATGAAAACCGTTTACTGTTATGTAATACAGCGATATTTCACTGTAAAGCAGGCATCTGATTATTCCGAGCCATAGTTGTGTACTATACGACCACGAACAGGCATTATCACCTGCGCTAGATGACCAAGAAATAAGATCACAGGTGTTTTCTTGGTGTCCGGTTTAGAGACAATTACACATGACGTTTTGCATGTCGACATGCAGATATATCCATTAAATTTCTCTCATTTTCATTGGTCAATCTGACAATGACAAGTGGCACATTTTTCAAATTAAATGTGTAACTAAACTGACACATTTATACATGCAAGTGTTTAACATCATACACACGTTGTATTCTGTCATAATTCCAGCACACAAATATTTACACAATTCCCTAACATTTGATTGGCCCGTAGCAAGTCTCTGTCCAAAATTTTCTTGATGAGGCCTTCCGGCCTTCATCCAGTATTCCCGCGACTTTTACAAGTTTATACCCCGATAATTTCCACAAAAAGGCCATTCGTTCCTATAATAAATAATAAAACGGGCAACCTCCACAATTTGTTTTATATTTCATGAAATTCTGGCAAATATTGACAATAGTGAAGAAAAAACAACAACAGGAATTTAAAATTTTCAGAAACAAAATTGGATCATGTAGTCAACTTCGCTTGCATTGACCGAATATACATTGACTGATAACATAGTGCGCTATCAGGTCATTGACTTCATAATTCAAACTTTTAGTTCCGTCTAGTTCTATTGTTTGAACGAAGTCACGTGACGTTACCTGATGGCGTAACGTAAACGTCCACGTTATTTTCAAATAAAATGGCGTCTATCTTGTCCAGTTTTAAGAAAAACAGGTTACCTGATAATTAGAATAGTAGGCTAGTTTCTGTTGATATCAATTATGAGGCACAGCTCGGAAATCGTAGGAATTCCGCAATTCCTACGCGTTTCTAGCATAGCATGATATCAACTTCATATCAAAATAAAAAAACACTACCCTGGTATTCTATATATAATTACTGATAAAATTAAATTAATTTACTCTAGGTTGACGCTACTGTTAGCTGTAGAAGCCACTTGGCTATTAAAATGTCCAGTTCGGAAATATGAGCAGCCAATTAACTATTAAAATAGTTAATTGGCTGATAATATTTCCGAACTGGACATTTAGGCTACCAGGGCTCCAGATAAGGTGCGTATTGGCATATTTTACGCACTTATTTTAGCAGAATACGCATCGATGATCAAAAGTATGAGTACAAAATACTCGGCAATGTGAAAATACGCATTGAAAATACAGTAATAAATTTGAAAAATTACTTCGTTGAACTTCAAAAATCTTTTTGCAGCTCAAATAAGTGAATTTTTAAATTTGTTTTATTGTTTATCATTTGTTCCTCGTTTAATATAGAAGACAATCAATAATACATTTGTAAATGTACAATACGCCTTTAATTTGAAAACTGGGGGTATAATATTCTTTATATACAAAACTTATCTGGAGCTCTTGGCTGCTAAAAATTTCTGAAATTATCTTAACATTACTGTGTATTTACATAAATTGAAGAAGTGGTTAACTAGTATTGTCATTTCATACATTATCAGTTCATCTTAGCGCCAACCCAGTTCTCTGCATTTTGAAAACTCTTAGCACTTTTTTCTCTAATAAAATAAATATCTGACACAGTTTCTATTTTATTTCTCATTAATATAATGAATTTATAGCAAATGATATGTGTGTTGACATGGGCCAGCTTTTGTAGAATTTCGAAACATGAAACTACAAACTGCTGCAGTATCGCCATGATTCCTCACATGGATACCAGTAGCCGATTTCACCAACATTGCAAAGTATACTTATCTAGCAAAGTATACTTTGAGGGAGAAATTTTCAATTTTATGATAAATTTATTAATTTTTATTATACTGAATTTATTACATTATCACAGCCATTTTGGCTGTGATAATGTAATAAATTCAGTATATTAATTCTGCATAGTTTTAATCATCAAATATATGCAGTCGTTAGTTCTATATGACATAATGCATTTCGGGAAAAACAAATGATTACTCCCTCAAAGTATACTTTGCTAGAAAAGTATACTTTGCAATGTTGGTGAAATAGGCTACGGGTATAGAGCCCTGGCACTGCAGCAATCAGTTGTTTCATGCGTAGCTACAAATCCAACTGACACACATGTCAGCCTACAAATCATTCAAAGTAATACATGTACATAATTATGATTTGGCCCTGGCTCTGGAGAAACCACTTTTATGGCATCGCCCAGCCAATACTAATTCAATGATATTTTCTGTAAATGACATTGAAAGTTGACAAAAGTACATGCCGAATTATGTAAACTTTTGTGTTTCATTTACAGAAAATACTATTTTTCGTTTTTCAAATTGAATACCGGTTAATTACGGCGATGCGATAAGAGTGGCTTATCCACAACCGGGCGAGTCGTGCTAAAGTATTTCAACTTGCTCATACATTTTGTTCCTCAAGATGTAAAATTTAAATTAAAGACAGGGTTGTTTAATGTAGCTCATTGCATTTGGAAAAAGCCTGTGAATTGGCTGCTTGGTATATTGTTGCATGTAAATACAGAATTGTTATTTTTTGCAGGTTCGCAGACAGAAACCGGGTTGGAGACACAGGCTGCAACTGTTGCAAGATGTGTAACTTGTGGACCGAGATTACTTGAAGCAGCCAATTCATTTGTGGCGGAAGATGTAGTAGCCTTTTGCTGCAGTATATTACTCATTGATCGTTTTTGTTCCATGAATGGGCCAGCTATGTATGATTGAAGTGATATAGAGAATAGTAGGTTAGTGCCGTGAATGGGAAAACATATCCGGCAAGGCTCAATAATTTCTTTATTTCTCATCAGAAGTATATGTTGTGACCACTCATTTGAACAGTGCGCCGAGACGGTTCAAATGAGTGACCACTCATTTGAACGGTCTCGCCGAGACGGTTCAAATGAGTAACCACTCATTTGAACGGTCTCGCCGAGACGGTTCAAATAGTGGTCACAACATATACTTTGGTTCAGAAATAAGGAAAATAGATAGAGAATAGTAGGTTAGTGCCGTGAATGGAAAACAATATATGGCAAGGCTCAGGAAACGGGATGGGCGAGGCTCTGCCAAGCAAATCCCGTTTCCGTGCCGCGCCAGATATGTTTTCCCATTCACGGCACTAACCTACTATTCTATTTATCCCATCAACACCAAAAATGGCTGTAAAATACAAAAATTGTATTGACTTGATATCAAAAATGTTTCACGGCACCGTGTTTCATGGCACATACGCACTGTGTTGACGGGATACATTTCATTTCTGTGACCACTGACAGACATTATGTTGTTTGTGGAGACTCCACTTTGACCTAAAATTGTGCAACATGTTGCACGGACACAGTGGTTTGTATATCTTTGGCTCAGGCCAGCATCATTCGATATACTAGACATCATGTTTGCCAGAGTTGAGTGACCAGGTTTCAACATTTTGGTAATTTGTTATGTCTGGATTTGCCATTGGTCGCTGAAATAATGCATCACAGTTTTTGTTTAATTTTGACAAGTAAATTTTGAGGCTTCTTACAGGGCAGTGTTTTTATCATCTGGCGTTTCATACATTCGTACATGTTTTGCCTGCTCTTTAGAATTTACTCCATGATGAGTTGTGTCTGCTTCATTATATGAGTTTGTGAAGTATTCAAAACCATCACCCTTTATTTAGAGTAAATGAATTTTGTGTGAGTGCTCTTAACCCTTTCAACCCTAAGTAACTGGAATAGACTGTGATATGCTAATTTTCCGACCAATCCAATCGTCACAAAATGATTTTCAGATTAGTCCATTTATGAAAAGTGGGTGTTTTTGTTCTAAAAAATGTGAAAATTACTTGCAAAAAGTGCAGATCCTGATGAGACAGCTCGTTACGAGCCGTCTCATCTGGATCTGCACTGTTTGCAAACCCCGCTATAGCGGGTTTTCGGGTACAAAGGGTTAAACCTTCATAGCCCCTTCTGCCAAAATGTAAGGTTATCTCAAACCAAACTTTTATTTGAAGTGCCATTGGGGTTTCTGTTGATAAACAACCAGATGAATATAGTTTGTTCATATCATTATCACACAGTGCATCTTTATGTTTACTTTTATCTAAGCCAGATCTTTTTTTGTATTTTTAATAGGCCCTTTAAAAAGGAATTACTACTTTGAAACTCGCGATCTTTCGCAATGTCAATTGTCCTTTCAAAAGGTGGGGCCCGTAGGTGTCGATTTATTGTCGCCCGAATCCCAAGTAGCAGCATTTCGCGAGTAGTTTTCCCCTTTCGTTGTTCTGGCTTCGACCAAAGACTGTTTCAACAGTCTGTTTTATTAAAACTTGTTTCTTATGAAATCAGTAAACTCATTTAATAAATATCATATTAAATTATCACTCGTGTAAAATCCTCTATTTATTATTAAAGTTTTATCGCCATTAGTAAGGTAGTTGATCATTTATGTCAACAACATGTAATAATTCCAGCACAAACATAATTACACAATTCTCTAGCATTTGATTGGCCCGTAGCAAGTCTTTGTCCAAAATGTATATCCCAGTAAACTCCCACGCCGAACTACTTTCTGTAACCGTGAGGCGCAGTTAAAATAATTCTTAAGAAAACGGAAAATAAACACATTTTCTTGATGAATTTACTTCAAATGCTGGAATTATAAGGAATGAATGGCCTTTTTTGTGGAATTTATCGGGGATATAAACTTGGAAAAAGTCGCGGGAATACTGGACGAGGCCTTCCGGCCTTCGTCCAGTATTCCCGCGACTTTTCCAAGTTGATACCCCGATAAATTGCACAAAAAGGCCATTCAGTCATTCCTATAATACAATTGCTATCTCATTCTGTCATACATCAAAGGCCACAAAAAAGTACTTTGGTTCTCAGACACGTGGTTTCTGTTATGCGAGAGCGCGGATTTTTTAAATATATATATTTTCTTTGTTCGATACGTTATTTTATTTTCAAGTCACCAGATGCATATATGTTCGAAAAGCTGCTACAACATTTTTATACCTGAAAAACATGATTGGATTTAACATATTTTTCCATGGTAGTGTTTTTTATTGATCATGAGGCGAATTTACAGTACATTTTTATTTATCCATAACTATAAAATGCTTGACGTGCAGAGATTTGTTTTCACGCTGCATTATCTGAGAACCAACGTACTTTTTTCTGGCCTAACTCGGTTACCAATACTTAGACAAATAATCAAGATGCACGTGTTCAGTAAGTACTGCCAGCATTTAATTTACATACTATGCGGACTATGTGGTACTTATGAGATTTAATGTTTAAATGTATGTAATATTTCCTTCAACACATGTGTACAGTGGGGTCAGCGTGTAAGTGCACACACGAACGAACACGACAGGTTGGTTCCAACCTGTAGTGTTCGTTCGTGTGTGCACTTACACGCTGACCCCACTGTAGAAAGGTAGATACATGTAACAAATGAAAATGTGTTGTTTATCCAATAAACCATATTGGATAATAATTAAATAACGCCTAGTAGGTATTTAATTTCTCAGATAGATAGCTGATGGCTGGAGCTTGGCAAGCGCATCAGTTTCAATTTTGTCCAAGCTCCGCCCAACCGGCATGGGAAATTACGTGTTATATAATTATTAAGGAATGCAAAATCAATGCTCCAATTGGGCATTACACTGTACACTTAGCTGACCTATAAGTCGGTTATCATTCACATATTGAATTTTTCAGGAACTAAATACTGCGGTCGCTATTTAATTCCTTAAAAATCCAATATGTGAACAATAACTTATACGTATTAGTAATACTTGTTTGGATTCCCGAACAGTGCAGATCCTGATCAGACTGTGCGGATGCACAGGCTGATCTGGATCTACAATGTTCGCAAAACCCATATTCTCCATTTCTCCAGTCAGACACAGGTATTTTATGGAAGGGATAATCTTTGTTTAATATCGCATCTGCATCACTCGTAAGAAAATTAGTTTATTGAGTTTGCAAACAGTGTAGGCCCGTATCAACATGCATACATTTGGATCATGGCATACACTGTTCACTGTTAACTTATTCACTCTTGGAAACATTTGTGAATACCAAAACTGATGAATTTACAGAAATAACAAAGAACATATAGGTCTATGGACAAGACTGAATTTTGAATATCTACCTTTTTCATTTAAAAAATAGTACTAATAAAACTGTATATAAATCGCATGTATCTACAGGTACCTCCTACAAGTACACATTATAAGTTATTGTGATTCTACACAGGCTATATGGTGTAATATTGCCCGTCTGAAGGTATGTTCACCCTCGGGTGAACATACCTTCAGACGGGCAATATTACACCATATAGCCTGTGTAGAATCACAATAACGTATTTGTCATACTGCAGATCCGTTATTAGGCCGTATAAAATCTTTTTTTGATCTTTGCGTTTTTTTTTCAGGAAGAAAAATAATGCGAGATTCGATTTCCTACCGTCAGTCTTAATATAAAGGCGTAAATGAACATTTTGTTTTTTTATTAAACGAAAACAAACTAAATATGGAGTAAGAAATCCATCGAAAACGACTTTATGACAGTTTTTTTATATCGTGTAATTTAATTTATATTCCACAGCTCTATCGATCTGCTCTCCCTTTGGCGCCTCTAGAAGAATGCGACTGGTTCCCAAATATTCGCTGTCATTGCTACGCCGCATTTCGTGCGTGGAACCCATAGTTTATGACCTAAATACAGCCGTGTCACGAAGCCAATTGTGTTGAGATTTGAAAACACTAAACGGGACAGTTCGTGGCATTTTTCGCTCATATTTTGATGAGCGAAGAATATTTATGGAAAAATAAACAATACAAACTGGTTTTGAGTGTACAATTTGTTACTTTTATTGATCAATTCGGGGTTTTATTGTGCTTAGTGAGGAATACATTTCGCAATCGGTAGACGCTTGCAAAATGTGTCTTCATTGGACGCGAGGCGCCGGAGGGGAATCGCAATTCCTGTATATCCGACGGCCTTGGCAGGTCATATAATATATATGACCAGGCAAGCTAGCCAATCAAAAGCCGAGAAACTTATCTGCGGTATGACAAAGAATGATATATCAACTTCGGTATTATTTTCAATGTCAATATGCCAATTTTAATAAACACAATTATAGCTTTTCTGGTCACGAATTTGCCAGACATTCTCAAATGAATCATTAAAATGATCGAACAAGTATTTATTTTATTGCTTATTAGATCTACCGGACTTAAATGACCTTAGCTGATGATAGGCCGTTAAACACCAATAAATTACATCAAATGATCGTTCATTTAGTCAATGTTGGGTTTTGCTGGGACCGCCCATTGAACTTCATAAAACGTTTCTAGTACCGCGCCTTGACCTTCGCTAAACCATTCCCTGCACTCTAATTGGAGAATATCGACTTTTACAGCTATTTATAGTAACGTTACTTGGTGGGCGGGGATTATTTAGCATTGCGGTCTATGGTAAATGTTTTGATACCATATTAGATTCAGATATAGAACGGGTCCTTAATATGCATAGGTTTCTTCCGAAACCTATTAGAAATACCATTAATTTATTTTATAAAACCATATAAATAATATATAAATAATACTTCAAACCCACGGCTAGCTCTGAATCAGCCAGTGCAGTTCTGAACTATTATACGAATCTACAATGTATATTATAATCATGATGAGTACTTTACTTAAGGAATGGCGAATGGCCTGGGTCTCCACTAGTCACCAAGCCAATATTTCTCTAAACTGTGGGATCATGTGGCAGTAGGAAACGAGGTTAATAGCTATGGACGTGCACAATCCGTTGATTCATTGCTTCTGTAACGCCATCCTACTCGCAGCCAGACGATTAGCGCTGACAGACGAGAATTACAGAAAGCTCATCAATATACAACCCGCCATTAGACAAAGGGGACAATCGGTTTTACCACCGTTGATAACCAGACCAGCGTATATACCGATGGTTGTGAAATGAAACAGTACTGGGGCCGTTTCTCTAAACTTCGTACGACTAAAATGTTCGTAAGTGCAAATTTAGGATCGTCTGGAAATTTCAATTGATGGATTTATATTTATTGAACATGGGCTACATATGCTCAATACATGTTAAACATTGTTAATGTGACATTTACGGACTATCGGAATTTTGCACTTACGAACATTTTAGTCGTACGAGGTGTAGTGAAACGGCCCCCATATGCTACTTGCGAACAGTTCAAGGGGCCAGTGAAATAAGGGGGCTAACTCCATCATGGAGTTTCTATAGGCAATTTATTCCTTATAATTCCAGCATTTGAAATAAATTCATCAATAAAATGTGTTTATTTTGACAGACGGCAGCCATTTGTTTACATTGCCAGCACTGACTGCGCACCTGTAGAAAGTAGTTCGGCGTGGGAGTTTACCGGGATATAAATTTTGGACAGAGACTTGCTACGGGCCAATCAAATGTTAGGGAATTGTGTAAATATGTTTTTGCTGGAGTTACAATGTAGTCTCCTTCTTCCATTGATCCATTCAGTTATCATTTCCATCACCCTCAGTAACTTGGATGGATTTTGATATGTTAACTTTTCAACAATCAAACCGTCACAAACTGATGTTAAGACTGGTCCGTTTATAAAAATTGGATCTGAAAATATGAAAATATAAAAAAATAATTGCACAAAGTGCAGATCCTGTTGAGACGGCTCGTTACTGTTTACAAACCCCGCTATAACGGGTTTTCGGGTTCAAGGGTTAAGGTTTCTGAGCTCAAGAGTTACACTTGTTAAAGTGTTCTGAATCGCTATGTCGTTACTTTATAAATGTATATGTTACGAGGTAGCAACTTTGGGCGGATGGATGAGTGCTACTTAGTAAATTATAACCACATTTGTCTGGCACCATGACCTTAACGTGCTCACGGTATCGTCCATAATCTCGAAATGTATTATTATATGTACATGCAGTTTCTGGAGAACTTGGGCTTACATGTACGTGTATCACATTACTTGCCAGTCATGTTCCTACTGTCTGTTCCACGTTTTGCTGCCGATAACTTTTGGCTATTAAACACATTAAACCTGAAAACTATTTAAATTTAAGTACTCTTTTATCAATAACAAGAAAGTCACCCTTCCCAAGTGTATTTATAGCGAAAAAACGATTTTCCTATGGGTTTTTAACATGGGGGCTAAAATTATATTTTTTATTTGTGGACCGAGTTTCAAAATCTAACCTTTGTTTTATTAGTTACATCATTTCCAAGCTATCAAACCAGGTTTCTGAGTCAATTTTCAAATTATTAGTTTTTTGACTCCTCCCCCAGATCCTCCACCTCCTTTTCCCCCATGTTAAAATCATTATTTCGCAATAAAATCAATATTTGATGAAATTTTATGAAATAAAAAAAATGGGGAGGGTGATAGTTTTGTTAATAATGAAAAAATACTTACATTTAAATATTTTTTAAATTTAATGTGTTTAATAGCCAAAAATTCGTCGGCAGAAAAACCTGGAACAGATAGTAGTCTGCTTATATGTTCATATGGCCTGGTAAGGATAAATACAGTTATTTACAAACACGATACCCTGACATGGATCTGGGTCTACAGTGGTCGCCGAACGTCCCGTTTTTCTGGTCACAGCCATAATATGTACATGCATATCCGGCAGGACGTATATCTGACGGCTGGTGTGGGTATGCAAAGGTTGCAAAGTAGCCATGGACACATTTCATATGATGTACTGGTCCAAATTGGTCTGATAGCGTGCGTGGTGTCTCAAAGGCAACGAGAAATTGGATTTCAGTTTTGAAAAATCACAAGTCAGAGGTGTGACACGACACAGTGGGATTATTGCGTTTATGAACTGTTAGTTTCCGATTAGTTGCGAACAGTAACCCGTGAAATCTACTCCCGTACGGATGGTCGGTAGTAGATTGCAAGTGTTTCTGTTCCCAACTAGTTTTCGATTTGCGATATTAATATGTGGGTCCAGTATGAGTCTACATTCGTCATTAGATATGCAACAGCAGGGAATGGTATGTTAACTACATATATGTAAATGGTGATTAAAGTATACGTTGATTAAAAGGCTGATCTAAATCTGCATAGGTGCCACATACAATATGATTCTGGCTGGAGACTGGGCGTATGTGTGTGCAGTCTGATCATGGTGTGCGGTGTTCGTCTTTCATTCAGTTAAGTAGCCGTCACCTTTCTGAAAAGCAGCGCCGATTCTCTCCCGGGTGCAAGACAGTCAGGGGCGGATCCAGAATTTGGGGAAAGGTGGGGGGTGGGTGGGTTGTCTAGTTGCGAATGTAACTCTTGTAATCTACTCCCGTACCGTCCGTAGCTAGCTACGGACGGTACGGGAGTAATTGCAAGAGTTACCGTTCGCAACTAGGGGGTTGTCCTATTTTCGAGCTCTTTGAAATGCACTTTCCTGTTCCTGTGTTTTACGGCATTTAAATTCAGACTCCAACTGGTGGTAAACTGTGATCTATGTAAACTCCGTGGCTGAACGGGGGGGGGGGGGGGTGTGGGGGTGTTGGTTGCAACCCCGGACCCCCCCTCCAGATCCGCCCCTGACAGTCCGTATTCGCTGGCAACGACAAGTCATTTCAGACCAGCTACACCAGCCCGATGGCATATACGAAGCTAGACTGATCGCAAGTCAATGACATATCCCAAATTAAGTGGCAGACATTAGGTCTGCCTAGTACACAACATAACCCACCAGTCCCCGCATGCAATCAGTGGTCGTCGGTGGCAGCGGTTAGGCACGTTAATATCATCATCATAACCATACCATTCATGTTCAAACAGCAAAATTTATCACCAAAATACACAGCTCGTCTTAAATAACGTATTTAAAATGGGCCATATAGTCTTCGGACAGGTGGCCACTATAAACAAACTGACCCAGTAGTAGCAAGTCAACAAGGTACATGTACTTACTTAAGGTACTTAGCCCCTTTCGTCCACTGTCACTTGTTCTAGTCAACTAGGTTAACGTGGATTTTAGCGGAAGAGAACTACACGTACATGCGATACCTTGCACCTGGTATTGTTATATATTGGTCTTTAAACTTTGTTTGGCCATACCGTTAATTCCGAAGGGGTCAATGAAAAAAGGGGGCTGGGTCCTTTATGGACCCCTTCGTTTCCGAGTCTAATTTGGAAACGTAATTGTGCAGTCTCCTGACGACATATTCGACTGCCTTGCTCGAAATCAGTGATTGCTTCAGGTTGCTCCCTCCAGCACAGTATCAAGCAATCATACTGCTTGAATTCAAGTACAAATATCGCGAATCTGCTCATTGTTCATGATGGTTACATACATTCATGTCATTTGCGGTGATTATTGAGTATATAATTGTTTACATCGGAGTACCATTGTTAGATTCAGCTATTACACCATTATACATTTAAATTTATGTTTTGTTACTTCCAATTTAGAAGGCGTGTGATGCTACTAGTAAACTGTGCGATAGATCGGGTGACATAACTATTTACAAGACATAGTTTGACTTCTTTGTCACTCCAGTTCTCGTCCTTAATCATACAGCAATTTTGGCTTAGTTGTCTTACTCTTTGTTTCCATTATTGCGAGACGTTTCATTTCCACTTTTATTGTCCTTTCAATTTCGCTGACATGATACGGCAAAAAGGAGGTTTATGGTGACATGTAAACGAATTTGAAACCGATATTGGTAAGTTTTTCTCATTGCTTTCAGGTCAGCATCCTTGTTGCTAATGCATACGCTGATTTCACTGTACAGTGGGGTCAGCGTGTAAGTGCACACACGAACGAACACGACAGGTTGGTTCGCTACCCACCTAAAGTGTATGTTGTTACCACTCAGTTGAACCGTCTCGCCGAGACGGTTCAACTGAGTGGTAACAACATACACTTTTGATGCGAAATGAGAAAAAATGCAGAAAAATATTTACATATTTTTGTATACATGATGAATACAGTGCGGTCAGCGTTCCAACCTGTCGTGTTCGTTCGTGTGTGCACTTACACGCTGACCGCACTGTACAGCTGTGACTATCGTTATACGGGTTGTTGATTGGTTACGCTTTGTTGTGGGGCATTCGTCGCATTTGTATATTACATCGGAACCTCTCTAAACCAGACACCCTGTCCCAGGGTGTCCGGTTTAGAGATGTTCCGCTGTAAATCAGACATATGACTATGCCACGGTATGCTGCTATGCTTTGCCAACTTGAACAGGTATTATCATCAGTAATATACACAAAAGAAACCCATACAATTAAGGATACACAGACTGCTTGCGTATCCGGTTTAGAGAGGTTCTACTGTACATGCCTTGTCGAGCGTTTTCCCGTTGGGACCGAGCACCGTTGGTCGTGGAATGTTTGTCTGTATCGTGTTGAAGGCTGCTCTATGACTGCAGTGCGCACGCCTTGTTACGTGTTTGGTTTATTGTGTTAGCTGTTTGTTTTGCATACTGTTCTTTATATGTCGCAACGGTCTTCAAACTAATATTTGGTAACATGCATCATAAATGATGTTTCCTTCCTATTTGTGGCTGTGACTGGAGAAATGGGGCTTATATGTTTTGCGACCAGTGTATATCCAGATCAGACTGTGCATCCGCACAATCTGATCAGGATTTGCACTTTTCGTCATTCCATCATTGAAAACCCGTCAATGAAAACCCGTCATGCTTCTATCAAGCAATATACATTCCGAATATTAAACCATATAACCGTGCATACCAGTACCCGGATTTCCATTTGTTTCTTCTCGTTTTTGTGTTAACAGATCATTGTTCTAAGCGACCATTTTTGGTCTCCCTTGGGTGATCGCTTAATGGAAGTGTGACTGTATATATATATATAACCTTAGCTGACTACTGTATATAGTCGTGTACTGTTTTATCTGGATCTGCACTTGTCATAAATCTCATATTTCGTTCCAATCCTCTGACAATGCCTGTATACCCAACAATGATGTAAATTATTAATTAATAAAATATGTTTATACCAAATCCCATAAACCCCATTTCCACAGCCACATTTCTGTCAACCCTTGACCAGCAACAGATGGCGTATATATAACATGTGTCAAGGGTAAATCGATGGGTAGTCAATCAAACTGCCAGGCTATGTTAGTGACGCCGTTGCTTTGCTGATGTCGGATGGCTAATTTAGAGTTATCTCCGCATCAAATGACCCTCATTGATAAAACGGTCTTTATGGTTATGTTTGTTTGTGATGAGTATCGGTCTTTGTCAGCATCGGCTTTCATACACTGTTGCCTGTTGGTCACTGACGCAGCATTTCTGTAGTCAGCAACATGATTAATGTGTGGATGTGGCTTGTGAGATTTGTGACCAGTGTAGTTCTTGATCAAATAGCACACTACTGTAGCCTGATAACGATATACATTCCTTGCTAGAACATTGCTTGGCGAACAGTGCAGATCCTGATCAGACTGTGCGGATGCACAGGCTGATCTGGATCTACACTGGTCGCAAAATCCGCACATCCCATTTCTCCAGTCACAGCCACATATGTATTTGCAATATGATGAATCACTCTATGTCATTTCTGGAAACGTCTTCAGGTTCATGTTGTCAACTGGTTCCACATTCAATCCGATACATGTCACAGTGAACAATATGACCCTGTATTGTTCTGGCCTCCGGGAGGCGAACACGGTATTATTGAGGCCGAACTGGAGCGACAATCAAATCGCCGAGAAAGTAATGTCACACAAGAAACGTATTGAATGTCAAAGTTCAAAATAGCAGCACAGTCGTGTTATGAATTTATCAGATAACTACCTGCACACTGAACAAATACACAGTGCCGTGACAGTTATAGGGGATCTTCCATTATTGATGATGTAATATGTTTTTTATTAAACGAGTTTTTTTTTTAGTGGACTAGTGAAATTAGTGGACCAGTTTAATAAATACAATATTAAAGCATCACCAATGTTGGATTATATTTATTGCATAAGAATATCATCATACAATCAAGCTCCAATGGTCATGAAACCGGTTTTCTGTAACGAGCTAATTTGCATATTTATTACACTAGTGTGTTATTTTGTTATTACACTGTATTAATACACTTCGAGCGCCCATATTATGCAATAAATTACATACTGCATCTGGAAATGGGGCTGATTCAATGTATTACGGTCAATACGTTTTCGAAAACAAGTTTGCTGGGTTACACAATCTTTGAATCGAACGATGATCAGGTACAAAACCTGGGGCCCGTTTCACTAAACTTCGAAGGACTAAAATGTTCGTAAGTGCAAATTTACGATCGTCTGGAAATTTCAATTGATGGATTTACAATTATTGAGCATAGGCTGCATGTGCAGCCTATGCTCAATAAATGTAAATCCAATAATTGTTTACAAGAAAACATAATACAATATTATCAACGAATCTATTGGCAATATCAACTCGCAATCAAGCAGTTTGATTGGCTGACCCTGAGATGTAGCATAGCTCAGGATCAGTCAATCAAACTGCTTGATTTCAAACACAATATTCAAGTATGATTAAATAAAGAAATTGACAAATAATGGCTAGATTACTGCAGACGGCAGTGTATACATGCAACGTCACACGGCCTTGTCGAAAGAGGTCGGTGTGATGAACAGGAACACGTTCGTGTTCTTGTCAATTAAAACCATAAATGTATTACATTTCCCATGTCGTTGCATAAAATCTTACATGATAAAGAAAATATCAGGCTATTGTGTTTTGTATATCAAGTTTATCATACCACGCGTTTCGTAGCCTTGCTTCATGTACTTTATATAAACAATACAGTGATCAGGGGGGCGTTTCACTAAACTTCATACGACTAAAATGTTCGTAAGTGCAGATTTAGAATAGTCTGTAAATTTCAATTGATGGATTTAGTTTTATTGAGCATAGGCTGCATATGCAGCATATGCTCAATAAATGTAAATACAATACTTGTTTACAAGAAAACATTGTTAATCTGACATTTACAGACTATCATAATTTTGCACTTACGAACATTTTAGGCGTACGAAGTTTAGTGAAACGGCCCCCTGGTATTCTATTAATACACCATTGACTCTATTCAGGCGGCCGGATAAGATTACAATGTGTTGCTTGCGGAAACACTTAAATACACACGTGGTTATGAATTAACCATTATATGCCCTTTGAAGGGGTCAGTGGAAGAAGGGGGCTAAGTCCTAGTATGGACTTAAGGACCCGTTCTATACCTGGTCACATATGATATAAACATAATTTCTAAATGTGATGGGATATTGGTATTTATCCCGTCAACACAGTGCGTATGTGCCGTGAAACACGGTGCCGTGAAACATTTTTGATATCCTGTCAATACGACCTAATTACTGCGTATGAATATGTGCGGTCACTGGGGTTATTATTTTTTGCACTTTAAAGCCATTTGTAGGTGTTGACGGGATAAATAGAATAGTAGGTTAGTGCCGTGAATGGGAAAAATATCTGGCACCGCTCGGAAACGGGATGTGCTCGACAGAGCCTCGCTCATCCCGTTTCGTGAGCCTTGCCAGATATGTTTTCCCATTCGCGGCACTAACCTACTATTCTCTATATATGTGAACACTGCCTCTTTACTGTAACAGTATCCTACATGTATATGGCATATGCAGTGGCCAACTCGACCATATTTGTGTGTTGAAGCCATCAGTCAGTGTCATCTCTTGTGGCGTTTGTCAAGACCGGAACATATAAAGTAGAACATATGATACAATGTAGCTAATCATACCATACATAGAAACACCAGGACAACGGACTCATGTCAATTAAATTACACCAAGATGTACTGCAAGTCGCATATCTGTGTTCTTTTGCCAACATTTTCCAAATGTACCTAAGCTATGGCTGTCGCGTACACTCTTCCTAGACACTGCACTGTACTATATGCAAATACACATGGACCATACATGTATATACTCTCCCCAGACGTAGCTTAATAGAGCACACTAATTGGCATATATGGTATATGTTGCGTGGTCAATCAGGTAAAGATGAAATACTGTGCCATTTCCTGTGAATGAGGCTATTTACAATGGTAATTCATGCTTAGCACAAAACAATAATGTTAGCTACATTATATCGTAGGTTCTAATCACATCATCCTTTCCTTGCAAAACGCCACCAGAGGTGAAATTGGTTGATGACTTGAACACGCAAATATTACAGAGTTTGCCACTCCATGTGCCGTATAGGATATAGTCAAATGTCACTGTTCACATATATGATTTACATACATGTATATTACCTCACATTCACGAAGCAATTATCTTTGAATCAAACGATGATTCGACAATCGGGTCCTTAACCCCCTTCGTCCACTCACCTCTTCTCTTACAAATCATACCCTATATCATAGAAATCCAATTTGGAATATTCGCATACTGTGATATGGCAGAAAACCTCATACACTGATGCAAGTGGTGGGATTACACTTAGTTTCGCCTGTGGGAGTCGGCGCAGTTTGGGAAATGGCAGCGACGTGACGCCAAACGAAGATAACACTGCTACGAGATAACCCATTAGGTCAATATATGATATGAAAATGTAACTGCACATACGTGTGCATATGTCTTTCTGCTATTACATATCCGACGAAAACGAATATCAAAACATGGTGCCAGGTTTAAAAATTACATTGTAGTTTCCATTTAAAGTTTTATGTTCAATTTCTTAATATTTACGTATCACAAGTTGGATACAAATCTACAGGAGAAAGCAATAACCTAAGATATGTTGCATGTCCGTGATATATTAGAAGATAAATAGCTGTTTCCAAATCTTTTATTTTAGAGCATTGACCTGTTTTGAAACATCGAATCCATTACTTGCACCAGTCTGTAAATTGAAAGTGTCCACAGAAACCGCTAATCTAAATGATAAACGATGTTTTAATGATGCGATGTTACAAGGTGGCTATAACTGGCGATATCGGGAGTATTTGCGACCAGTGTAGATTCAGATCAGCCTGTGCATCCGCACAGTCTGATCAGGATCTGCACTGTTCGGCATTTCTTCAACGAAACACCCGTCATGCTTTATCAAGCAGTATATATCGTGTGCTATGCGACCAGGAGCTGAAATGGTCACACATCCCATAAGTCAAATTTCTCCAGTCACAACAACACATTTGGAATCACTTTCAGGAGTTTTCGCTGCAAACAAAATTAAATAAAGCAGGAATGTAATAAAGAGTCTGTCTCTAAAATGATATCTCAAATACTGCTGAAAATGACTGGTATATACAAACCGCACCATTATTTCAGTTGATCAACTTCCAACGAATGTGTGCTTTGTTCAACCATATACATGTACTATCACAAAGACGGGAGATAAATTGGCACTACATCTCCGATAATACTGTACAGTTTATAAAACATCAGGGCCCGATTGTTCAATACGTCTGTTGGCTTAACGGACTGATAATTCCAGCACAAAAAATATTTACACAATTCCCTAACATTTGATTGGCCCGTAGCAAGTCTCTGTTCAAAATTTATATCCCAGTAAACTCACACGCCGAACTACTTTCCGTAACCGTGAGGCGCAGTTAAAATAATTCTTAAGAAAATGGAAAATAAACACATTTTCTTGATGAATTTATATCAAATGCTGGAATTATAAGGAATGAATGGCCTTTTTGACGAATTTATCGGGGATATAAACTTGGAAAAGTCGCGGGAATACTGGACGAGGCCTTAAAAAAATACAATTTTCGAAAAAAGAAAAAAAAAATATTTTTTTTCGAAAATTTTAATTTTTTATCGCTTCGTCCAGTATTCCCGCGACTTTTCCAAGTTTATACCCCGATAAATTCCACAAAAAGGCCATTCATTCCTATATTAAATCCGTTAAGCTAACAGAAGTGTAGAGCAACTGGGTCCAGGAGGTTGGTTGTGGAATGATAATGATATGTCATACATGTATACAGACATGTTTTTTTCCATTCTAGACTCTAGTTGAATAAATTGAAATAAATTAAATGGATATGTTTACAAATTGTCGTCAGTTGTATTGACTAATACTTATTGTTAATGCCCGAAGTAATTAGGTGTCTAACTATTGGCTATTAATTTTCTGAAAGTTATAAAACGTTTGCCAGACCAGTATGACATCGTCATATACATTTATCCCGTCAACACAGTGCGTATGTGCCGTGAAACATTTTTGATGTCCAGTCAATACAATTTTTGCATTTTACAGCCATTTGTAGGTGTTGACGGGATAAATAGAATAGTAGGTGAGTGCCGTGAATGGGAAAAGATATCTGGCGCGGCACAGAAACGGGATGTGCTCGGCAGAGCCTCGCCCATCCCGTTTCCTGAGCCTTGCCAGATATTTTTTCCCATTCACGGCACTAACCTACTATTGTCTATCTATTTTCCTTATTTCTGAACCAAAGTATATGTTGTGACCACTCATTTGAACCGTCTCGGCGAGACGGTTCAAATGAGTTGCCGAGACGGTTCAAATGAGTGATCACAACATATACTTCTGATGAGAAATAAAGAAATTATTGAGCCTTGCCGGATATTTTTTCCCATTCACGGCACTAACCTACTATTCTCTATGTATGTGTCGGAGATGGTATAATCGGAATTGGCGAAGGACGTCGACATGAACATGATGAAAACCGGTTGTTAATTCAAACAAGGATCACACTACAAATTAATGATGCTGGTCACGTGAGCGGGTAATTTCATATACGAAGTCACATATTTTCGATCAACATAATGTGTATTATTTCATTTTATACGAGTAGTTGACTGTGACATGTTATAATTCTGTTTCGCATATTTCACTACATGTATTTATATTTCCAGTGCCGAAATTTGATAACAATCGAGGAAATATCCCGATAACTTTGAAACCATCGATTGTAGACAAATGCTATTTAGTGTTCAACACTATAAAACACTTTTCTTACATGCACATATCCACGATACGTGTATGTACATGAAGCAGGTCATACGCCGAAAATATGTGTAGGTTACTTGATTTGTATGTGGATATATGCACGAGTTCTGCAGCGTGGATATTGCAATATCGTTGCGCGGCGGAACGAGTGGCATATATCCACATACACATCAAATAACATTGTTATTATATATATGTACATCATTCGCAATTTATATACCCTTCAAAAATATACAAACTATAAATAAATAAACAAATTAGTGGTAATTTAGAAGGAACTATTTGGCGATGTGAAGCCTAGTTCCGGCACTGACTAATATCAACTCACGAGACGTCAATATCGAACAAATATTGACGACTTGCGTTGCATTGTGTTTCAATGGGAACGAAATTACGTAAACATAAGCTACACATACTCTCGTACAAGTAAATTAAATGTTACTAATCAGTTTGTGTGTGCATAAAGACATTCTGGAATCCGGACGAGCAGAAATAAAAGGCTTTTGTCATTATTCATCCAATAAACCTCAAAATTCCTATCACGCGCTCAATTTTACAATACCTATATCAGAAACATATACAATACCTATATCAGAAACATATACAATACCTATATCAGAAACATATACAATAGTATGCGACTGAGCACCAAACAACAAAACTGTGCTATCAAGAGGGGCGTGTCACTAAACTTCGTACGAATAAAATGTTCGTAAGTGCAAAATTATGATAACATTTAACATCAGCAATGTTTTATTGTAAACAATTAGTGGATTTACATTTATTGAGCATAGGCTGCATATGCAGCCTATGCTCAATACATGTAAATCCATCAATTGAAATTTCCAGACGATCCTACATTTGCACTTACGAACATTTGAGTCGTACGAAGTTTAGTGAAACGGGCCCCTGGTGATGCGACTCATTATTAGTTCGTTTTTGTTTATTCTGATTGTGAATCACCCAACATATGAACTGTCCTTACCAGCTATCCAGGGGTGACATGATTCAATAAATCAAGCGTATCCAATGGAATAAGCAGGTGTCATGGCGACAACAATGTGCATACATCACATGCAAGGCCAGCAATACTTAATGATCTGGGGCCCGTTTCACTAAACCTCGTACGATAAAAATGTTCATGCGAAGATTTTTTTATAGTTTTACATAAAACATCATATAGTTCATTAATGCTACAAGTTACTATCTGCATGCAAGGGTCATTGCATCTGAACACATCCACATACAAGTTTCTAAAATTCGGCTGCTAATGCAAACTTTGTTGAACTGTTTAGATTTCCACTTAAGAAATGTTTAGTCGTACGAAGTTTAGTGAACGGTAACTAAATATTACTGGACCGAGATCATGTACATAGTATGTGTTACTTCATCCAGACTCGTCAATAGTTGCAACAATACATACGTATATGCACTACCGGGGATCTCAGGTTGATCTGTGGCTGTGATTGGAGAAATGAAGATTATGGGATATGTGACCAGTGCAGCCCCTGATCAAATAGCACACTCCTGTAGCCTGCCGGGTGTTTCAATGACGGACAAGCAAACAGGGAAGATCCTGATCAGGCGTGCGGATGCACAGGCTGATCTGGATCTACACTGGACGCAAAACGCAATTTCCACAGTCACAGCCACAGACAACAATATTCCATTCCACTTTCTTGTTGACTGGACTGTCCGACATCACGGCACATAGAAAAGTCATTCCTCTTACGTGAACGTTACGGAATCGATGATTACACACTCTGTGGTCAATAAAAAAGCGCCAGTTGTTTGCACGTCCAATTAGGTTCTATGTCCGGAATTGACCACTGTTCATGATGGATCGGATGGGGCTGACGTGAATAATGATGTGTTTTTTTTGTATTGAGAACATATTTATAGCTCAGTCAACAAGTTCAACCGACACTTCTGTACCATATAACAGTGAAACCTCTCTAAACCGGACACCCTGGGAGGTCCCCAGGGTGTCCCGGCTTATAGAGGTTTCACTGTAAAGCAGGCATTTGGTCATTCTGAGCCATAGTTGTGTGCTACACGATCACGAACAGACATTATCACCTGAAATAAATGACCCAGAATCTCATCAAAAACAATATAACTTGAGGTTTCTCTGTGTCTGATTTAGAGAGGTTCCACTGTACACACATGTATTGTACGAGCATATTATATGGTAACAATTCGTCTGTTTAGTGCACTGCAATAAGCATGTTATATTTAGAATTTGGGTAACACTGCCACATAGACACAGTATAGACATAGTATACCAAAAGGAGACCGAATATACATAGTTTACACGGCATGGCGACACGTTATTTTCCCCACATCGTATATATATTTTTCCAGAATTGGGTCGAGGTCGTACGAGAGAATCGCCACTTTTTGGGCCAATGGTGTATAGCAGATTAACTATACATGTACATGTATATGCTTGCTGACATCGAGAAAAATTTACACTTTGATGCAGAACGCTTTGATGCAGAATTTGAGAAGAATCGATATTGGGCTTCGAGTGAGAACACAGCAAAAGTACAAAAGTCGGAAACATGTTGTCTTCGCATGAACAGCGATGCTATCAGGGTGACGCATTTCCCGATGGAGTCTGTCGTATAATCAAAGACGGGCGCATACATAGAGAATACCAGGCTGGTGTCTTTTAATATCAAGTTTATCAGGCAAGGCTAGGGAACGCTTAGGAATTCCGAGGTTAGCCGAGGAATTCCTACCGTTTCTGAGCCGAACCTGATAAACTTGATATCAAAAGGCATTAGTATGGTATTCTATTAATTATGTAACATTTTTGGCTACATACTAAACAATTATGACGTTGTTTTCGTTGAAAAGTACGCGGACTTGTTGCCGTGACGTCAGTCCACTGACGTAATTCGGTAACGTCATGTGACGCCGTTCGACCAATGAACATCAGCTGTCAATTTGTTGTAACCTGGATATTCGTATCAGGTCAATACTTGATGCAGCCATCAGTCAGTTTGACCTCTTATTGCGTATGAATAAAATTTGCTGCATCATGATGGAGAGACATCAGATTACAGCGTACTATGCGTTGTTTTCATCAAATGTATGTACAAAGTCTCATATATGAAGGGTTTGTACTTCTAATAATAGACAGTGCATCAGTTTGACATTTTACACATTTAAAAGTGTCCATTTTATATTTTTTGAGTGATGGTAGAAAAGCTCAAATATCTAGCTTTTTGTGTAGTTTGCTGAAATAATATTTATAAGACGTTTCCGTCCTACATGTATATATCTGGGACGTATTGCACCAAATTATATTGGAGTTGTTGCCATGCTATTGGTTGTACGTGTCAAACGCTCCAAGTGGTGAAACTGTCCGATAGCATGTCTAAACTAAAATGGCGGAGATGGCAACTCAATGCTCTGTATAATATATTCTAAGAAGAACAGTGTCAAATATACTGTATATAGATATTCAGTCACATGTATGGTTCTACTACATTTGAAACATAAGGTCATATTCTATAAAAATCATTCCTTAAAATGGTGAACCCAGGATAGGGCCCAGCCAGAGTGTTGGTTCGCGGCTATGTTTCATTTGAGACACGCCATGTGATTGACATAAGATGAGCAATACATGTACTGACACATCGACTCTATTGTTTGTCAGAGGTTGGTAAGTAATTTGAACACCCCTGCAGACAATAGAAACGTTTGCATCTATATGCAAACGCTGTGCAGCTATGGTCATTTGGTGACACGCTGAATACCTGCTGAGAAAAGGGACCTTACGACGGCGACCGTAGCCCACATCAGTCTACACATTTGCGCAATTTGATCAGGGGATACGGTGGTCGCCATTCAAGCAATATAAAGTTATTATGGTCACCGACTAGCAGGCTTTGATCAATATATCGACCGAATAACTACAAATGGTGGTGATAATCTGTACTGGTCATTCATACATATAGGTCCATAGGGCCGGGTGTTTTGGTCAATATTATGGAATAGTTGAGGTGTTCATATGTTTGAACAACCTACATGTGCTCATGGAACACCGAGCCGCGAAAAGCGGCTCGGTGTTCCATGAGCACATATAGGTTGTTCAAACACATGAACACCTCGATTAGGGCAGTAACTGACTTACACATCGACTTACCGACTACCGTTGCTAGTATTCAGTGGGAATTTTGAATTTCCATTTGACATTAAAGGAACTGTATCTACAGTTATGGCGATTAATAACATCCGTGTACGCATGCTGCAAGTGGGAGTATACGTGTCCCATTGACACATATCTCATTATTAGTTGTGTTTGATGTCATACGTATGCGTATACGAAGCACGCACTCACTATGCTGTATAATATGCATTGGAACATGCTTGCATAAATCATACTAATTCACAGAGAGTACCAGGTTAGTGTAGTTTGATATCCAGTTTAGCAGGCAATGCTAGGCCGTTTCCGAGCCGAGCCTCATTATCTTGATATCGAAAGACACTAGACTAATATTTTATTTATCAGGTAACGTTTTATGCTAGTCAATGATCAAATTTAAAACAGTTTTCGTTAAAAAGAACGCGGACTTGTTTAGATATCTACGTTACGTGATTAGTCTGACGTCGTTCGGTAACGTCATGTGACGTCGTTCGTCCAATATCACGCCACCTTTAAGTTCGTTGTAACCCGGATATTCATATCAGGTCGATGCCTTATACGGTAGTATTTTAATGATAATAAATAAGTAAACAGTACAGTGAAACCTCTATAAAACGGTCACTCTGGGAGGTCCACATGGTGTCCTGTTTAGATAGATACCACTGTAACAAGAAATTGCAGCGTTAAACAAAGTTTGTGCCCTCGCTGTCAGCCTTGATAATAATAAAACAAAACCGTGGGCGGTCGTACTGGCAGCCTTGATAATACAAAAGAAAAAAGAAAAACTTTTAACATTTTTACCTTACAAATTTGCCTTACAAACAAGGTGAACACAAGTTCTCAGTGACCTTGACCTTGGGCGGTCGGGTGAGGGTATCATGCACAACAAAGCACCATCCCTAGACTCACATTGTGGCCAAATATTATCAAAATCGGTGAAGCGGTTCATGAGTTTTTGAAAATGGTGTTACTAACGTACGTACGCAATTACGTCCGTATGCATGTACGTACGTACGCACGCACGTAAGCACGTAGTACATGGACTAACGCTATATATCCTCTTGCCTATCGGCAAGGGGATAATTAAACAGTCCATGCAGATTTGTTCTCATTTAAATAAATTACAGTCAATACCATATAAATGAAACATAGTGGGGTCCCCAGCGTGTCCGGTTTAGACGTATATACATATCCCATCACGTTTACGTTCATCAGTTATGTCAAAACATCGACTAATTGATAGACACCCGGCCATATACTGTATAATGTATATGTAATTGAAGGGCCTCTCACCGCCTGATGCAGTGCGTACAAATGTACATGCACGTGCAGCATATGAATGATTATATCTATTATTGGGTGGTCAGTAAAAAATGTCATTTACGAGGGGTGTCCAGAAAACTGACATATTTTACAATTTGGTGCAATATAATTGATATGAGTCCATTCTCCTGGCTTTTCTACACGTGATTAGCTACATTATATCATACATTCTACTTCACATTTTGCGCTCTTTGTCAAACGGCAGAACAGGTCAAACTGGCTGATGGCTGAAATACACAAAGATGGCCGAGTTGGCCACTCCATGTGCCATATAGGATACAGTAACGAGGCAGCGTTCACATATTATATGTTATGCATATATTCCATCACATTTACAAAGCACTGTATATACATGTATATATATATATCACTGTTTTTGAGATCTGATGAAATATGCCATTTCACGAGTGGATGTAGGTTTATAACCCTTTTCTGTTATTTACTGAGCGCCCCTCATTTATGTCCTGTTTTTTGTCGGTGACAATTATCTTTCCACGTGCTAAACGTTACGTAAACAGAACTATACTGTAGACTTCGTGTCGGAGATTTACCAGGTAAGATGTTATTTAAAGTATTTCAACAATGTTCTACATTATAGTTTAGACATTTCTGCCGTCGGTCTGTATATATATATGTGTGTCTATACATCTGTCCACGGCATTGACACGAGTTGTGATTACATATGCGTCACTGGCACAGAGAAGGAATTTGCAGCATTTGTTAGTGGAATATGTGTACCTTTATCATCATTCACCATCCAAATTAGCGTTTTATGTTCTACATGTAATAATTCCGTAGATTGCAAAACATCAACAACTGCTACATTGGTGACATATAGTAAATATAGGAAATAGTTTTGATCGAATGGCGACCAACATCTGCAATGGTCCAACTGCGCTGTTGCGTAGACTGATCTGGGCTAATATAGGCTCTATAGCCATCGTAAGACCGCTTTTCTTAGCCGGTGTTCCTTGTGTCAAGTTATCACTTCACATAATGACCACAGACACACAATGTGTGTAGTTTGCCGTGATGCACGACTTTTTCGTGCCCAGGTTTGCATATAGATGCAAACTTTTCTTTTGTCTACAGATGTGTTCAAATTGCTTACCAACCTCTGACAAACAATAGAGTCGATGTGTAAATTGTACATATTTCCTGTTTCGTTTAACACATGTCACTATAATAAACAAAATGACTTACTTACTTACTTTCATACATGTAATGTTACATACATATATCGTTTTATCAACCAGCGACGCACGCGAGTAGCGAGATTGGTACAGCCAGTACTTTTACTAAAGGGTTTTGTTAATCCACTGGGACTTTCCAAAAATAACCAGGAGACATGAATAACAGACAATACATTCCAATTAAACACGTCTTTACTTCCGAGAGGTATAAAGACGGCCGATTTTTACGTTTTCCGTCTCCAGGGACTGTCCACACAAATTCCCACTCCACCTGCCCCTTTACTCAGAAAAGGAATAGGTGCAGTAACATTTCAATCGTTGGGATTCAGTTTGCTGATTCGGACATCTTGGTTGGGCTATCGAATGGATAAATGGATGATGATAAACAAACACACGAATTTGACTTGTACTCGGGTTGCGGGGACGAACCTGGGTCAGTAGCTGACGTATAGACGAAATATGTTAACAAAAAGACTGACGGAAGACACGACTAAAGTGTAATAAATGTAGAACATTGTTAACAAGAATTCCGCGGAATCAAATGTCTCGCCTTGTTCCGCCTTGACCTTGACCCTGGGGCATTGACCTTTACCCTTGGGCCCCGAAAATTGTCCAATATTCATCTACATATCATAGTAAAGGTATGTATACGGTTTGATGACTGTAGCTGATAAGGTGTTGAAGTAGTGACCGTAACACGAAAATTGAATGATGACGACGACGCCGCCGCCGACAACGACTCCGGAAAAGCAAAACCTTAGTCTCGCTTTCCGCTTTCGCGGGCGAGACAACTGTTTACACACATGTATAGTTTAGCACGTGGACTGAGAGTTGTCGCGGACATGTCATAGTACACGGAATATACATAAGGGGTGTTCAGTAAATCGCAGGAAAGTGCTATAAATCAATGCTCTCTCGTGAAGTGGTATGTTTTCACATCCGTGAAGTGGTATGTTTTCACATCACTCAGTAACCATTTATAAATACATGCGATACACATATTGGTACAGTTTCATAACTGTGGTGTGGACAGCGATTGACTTACAAATACGTTATAGTATGTATTCAGACAATAGCATAAACTAAATTAGTCATCAGTTGCACACAAAACTAGCATTCGTAGCGCTAGTTTTCTTTTCAGTATAATAATTATATTATTTTGTGATCAACCCCCGATTTGTTTTCCAGACGACTTATATGTACAACTGGGTTCAGAATGTGCAATTAAAACTATTCTTCATTACGATCTGTGCATATGTGAGGCCCAGTGAATTTTTATTCGAGCGCTAGCGAAGAATTATACAACCAACATCCAAATTTGAGGTCTTACAGCTTGTATGCAAATGAGCTTTATGTCGGTCGTAGCGCATATTTTGCGGATTGAACTATTTAAAAACACGGGTCTTACGACATAAAATAGTTCTAACAACTTAGCTTGTTTGCCTTTTCAGTGTGATAAATGTTTTCGTAGTCTAAGGGTGCGACGATTAACCGCCATACTCGATTATTCGCGATTCTTAACTGCATGGTTCGGTGTACGAATACAATCTTCGGTTTCGGCTTCCATTCTCAGAAATCTCTATTTATTATTTTTACTTTTGCAGAAATCTATTTTTAGCTCAAAGGTTTGCCCCCCCCCCCCTCCCCCCCCCTGTCAATTCGGCCCAGAACGAACATTAGTGATACTTTATAGTGTTGATTCCATAATAGATGTAATTATACTAATGTCAATTCATGTTTACGTGATCCGAGATCTTACGGGAATTTAATTTTTGAACACCCCTCGTAAATGAATTGTATAACTGACCAACCAATAATAGATACATTAATGCATATGCTTCACGTACATGTACATTTGTATACACTGAGTTAGGCTATGAGAGGCCCTACTCTATACATGCACGGCTGGGTGATTATCAATTCGTCAATGTTTTGAAAGGGAACTGGTGAGCGTAAACGTGTTTGGCTATGTTTATACAGTGGAACCTCTCTAAACCGGAAACCCAGGTGACAGCATTCTGTTTAATTTAATTTTGACTGTAATTTATTTCATTGCCGTGTCTGTTCATGATTGAAAATGACAAAAAAAGTACAAATATTGTTTGGTCACAGTGGAAACTGTAAGGTGGACAACTTGGAGACCTCCGATTAGAGAGGATCCACTGTGCTATGTAATTCATTGAATTGGTATAGACGTTCAATCAGTTTCACTCTTTGCGACACATATCGTATACATGCATGACTGTCAAACACAAATAATTATGATAGTTGTGCAAGTGGGACACGGACACTCCCGATGGCAGCATGTGGCGAATAAAGCAAACATGGATGTTATTGATCGGCTGTCATAATTATAGAAACAGTTCCTTTGATGACACATTAAAGTTCACAATTTCCACTGAATATTAACCAGATTGAGTCGGTAAGTCGATGTGTAAGTCAGTTACTGCCCTAATTGAGGTGTCCATGTGTTTAAACAACCTACATGTGGGCACATGTAGGTTGTTCAAACACATGAACACCTCAATTAGGGCAGTAACTATTACACACACATTGTATTCATTTATCAAAATATATTCCATGACAATAAATAGCATTTATAATAACCCTTTCACCCCTAGAGGCCAGAAAGCGACCTAGTGCAAACGCTGTAGATCCAGATGAGCCGGCTCGAGACGAGCCGACTCATCAGGATCTGCAGCATTTGTCACTATAATTCACCTCTGAAAAAATCAGGATTGTTACAGAATTAGTATGAAAAAGCCAGTGTAGGATATCCAGGGATGAAAGGGTTAAAACACGTTTGAAGGGAGACAACACACCGGGTCAACCAACACATATCCCCGTACAGAGTAGACGGCAATTTCATTACAGCAGTTCACGGCTGTATGTGAGACACGCCGAATGTTTTGTACATAAGAACAGGTGCGATATATTATGAAAACATATCATTAAAATGTGCTATAGCCTCCCCGTGAATGACGACGAAAGTTGACGAATTGTTCACAGTTTCTGTAAATATATTGCATGCAAAATCGCACATGTTCTTAGGTACAAAACCACATGGTGTGTCGCATACAGTGGGGTCAGCGTGTAAGTGCACACACGAACGAACACGACAGGTTGGAACCAACCTGTCGTGTTCGTTCGTGTGTGCACTTACACGCTGACCCCCACTGTATATGTATATGTTATCTAGTGGCAATCCACATGTAGAAAAGCGTCATCGATTTATCTGTAACAATTAACAATTATATTAAACATTAAAATAAATGCCTTTTGTATGATTTCATCTTTCTTGCAGTTGATTTGCTTGAAAATTGTTCATTACTCATATTTTTATATTAAGATTAAGTACTCGTCTCAATGTGCGTGTCTATGTGCGTGAGTGCATGCACAAATACAAACATACGCTACTAGGAATCATCATGTGTACCATATTGAAACGTCGGTGAACAAAAAAATCGTTAGCCCAATAACTGCGGGCCGTTTCACTAAACTTCGTACGACTAAAATGTTCGTAAGTGCAAGCTTATGATAGTCTGTAAATTTCACATTAACAATGTTTTATTGTAAACAATTATTGGATTTACATTTATTGAGCATAGGCTGCATATGCAGCCTATGCTCAATAAATGTGAATCCATCAATTGAAATTTCCAGACGATTCCAAATTTGCAGTTACGGACATTTTAGTCGCACGAAGTTTAGTGAAACGGGCTCCTGGCTTATTACATATATGGAACTCCAAGATGGCTGCCAAACAATAAATATACAATACGGCACGGAAATAATCATACAGCATACCAACCATGGTACATGGGTTTACGATGTACTATAGGAATGAATGGCCGTTTTGTGGAATGTATCGGGGTATAAACTTGGAAAAGTCGCGGGAATACTGGACGAAGCGATACAAATTACAATTTTCAAAAAAAAAAAAAAAGATTTTTTTTTTTTTTTTTTTTTCGAAAATTGTAATTTTTTTTAATTTTTTTTTGGCCTCGTCCAGTATTCCCGCGACTTTTCCAAGTTTATATCCCCGATAAATTCCACAAAAAGGCCATTCATTCCTTATAATTCCAGCATTTTAAATAAATTCATCAAGAAAATGTGTTTATTTTCCGTTTTCTTAAGAATTATTTTAACTGCGCCTGACGGTTACGGAAAGTAGTTCGGCATGGGAGTTTACTGGGATATACATTTTGGACAGAGACTTGCTACGGGCCAATCAACTGTTACGGAATTGTGTAAATATTTTGTGCTGGAATTATAATGGAACCTCTCTAAACCGGACACCCTGGGAGGTCCCCATGGTATCCGATTAAGAGAGGTTCCACTGTAAAACACACATATGAACTTCAAGACGCGCGTGGATGCTTCATGAACAAAAATTGCCATTGGAGGTAAATGACAAGGAAACATATCAAACTTAAGTACAACTAATATGCATATGTGTCCAGTTTAGAGAGGTTCCATTGTACTATAAAATAAACCGAAACTACGACAGTATGGGTTCCCGTATCATGACGTTAAGGAAGACTTGAGACGTACATCAGTGTTAACTGGTTGTTCGACAGCAGGTGACTAGCTGATAACGACTATTATAAATGCACATGTCTCGGTATCAGTACAGTAATATATACATATCACCAGCGACTTACATGTGCACATTAGTGCAGTGGAACCTCTCTAAACCGGACACCCTAGGAGGTGACACTCTGGGAGGTCCCAGGGTGTCCGGTTTAGAGAGGTTCTAATGTACATAAGACATATAAGACACATGCCTATGTCAATGTATGCGGCTGTGCTTTGCGAACTTGAACAGGCATTACCATCATAAATATACACCAATGGAACCCATACAATTATAGATACACAGACTGCCTGCGTGTCCGGTTTAGAGAGGTTATATTGTGTATTGGTTTTTAAATCGCTTGTATATGGAACGCCAAATCTACATAAACTCAAATATTTAATGCCAGCTCTAATTATTTTGAGCTAGCATTAATTATTTGAGTTTATGTAGATTTCAAGGTGTATAGTGGGATCAGCGTGTAAGTGCACACACGAACCTTTCGTGTTCGTTCGTGTGTGCACTTACACGCTGACTCCACTGTATGATCACGTGGTACTAACAACGACAACAAGTACCGAAACTTCCAGAATCCATCCGATTGAAAGTACGTATTCATTTATATTGTCCTTATTACGTAACGGATTTTGATGAAATATGGCGCATCAAACGCGTCATGTTAAGCTACATTTGGTGATCTCTGTATGTTCGCCCAAACTTCTGTCGCTTTTGCTCCCTGGACCACCAAATGCATATCATGAAGAATGAAGACGCGTTTGCTGCGCCATATGTCATCAAATCCGTTGCATATTAAGGAAAATATCAAATAATACTTACTTTGGAGTGGGCGACGTTGTTGTTGTTGTAACCACGTGATCATGAACCTTGGATTTGGCGCTCCATATGTGCAGACTTCGAAAATGTATCGCTTCATGTATTTTGGAATCACGGTCTCTCATTGCGATTTCCATCACGGCGATTTCCGACAATGATAGTTCAGACACTATTGGATCCTCAGGATATAATAACACCTCTATTTCGTTATAGACTTATACGAGCACGTGCTATATGATTACGCCTATCTCCGTCCGTTTCAAATATAACAAGTGCAGGTTGTACGCCCAATATCGCATACCACATACATGCATCATCGATCAATAATACCTACCTACGCCGGAAATATAAACGACGTGACACGTGTCAGGTTTTTAACAGTCACACCCACATGGATGGTTGCTATCCCCTCGCTGATAGGCAGGAGGGAATATTGTGTTGCTTTACACTGTAGGAGATAGTGTACGGTATACTTTTATTAAAGTTTTCGTTTTGAGTTCTGCCATGTTGTTAAACTGCGTGGGACTGGATATCATACACAACCACGTGAGTTAATCTTGTCCAGATTTGAACGTTTCTGAGCACGTATTTGCAATCTCAAACTCGCAATCAAGCAGTTTGATTGGCTGAGCCAGAGCTGTAGCACAGCTCAGGTTCAGACAACCAAATTGCTTTATTTTAAGCACAATTTTCATATATTTGGAAGTGAAATGCAAAATATTAGCGCACGCGGTGGTGTACAACTATGTGTTCTAGATAACAAAACATGGAGTGGTCACATACTC
Organism: Conchocele bisecta; assembly: GCA_029237695.1. Taxonomy (NCBI): domain Eukaryota; kingdom Metazoa; phylum Mollusca; class Bivalvia; order Lucinida; family Thyasiridae; genus Conchocele; species Conchocele bisecta. The sequence goes on from CM055267.1 coordinate 66,292,179, forward strand.
ATAAGCGATTCCATACCGTGCACATAACCATACTAAATGCGGAAAATCAATTTAAACACAGACTGGCAATCGTGAACATAACATCGCCTACACAACTGTAATCTAACAAAACAAACATTGGCAATAATACTGGGCGTATACCTTCACATTCGTCGTCTTATCAACGCGTTCGATAACCAGTTAAACAAACTTTCCGAATGTAGTGCGCTAAATCAGTTGGAATAGCTTGTTGTCTGGGGTAGAGTGGTCATACAGTCACAGGTACGCCAAATCAATGGTATTACAACACGGTATCATGGACTAAACTCAGTTAGAACAGTTTGCTGTCTCAGGTATAGTGATAGTGTATCCAGCGCTCTTGTTAAACTAGTTGAATTTCCTATTTCATATTAGTATATCAATGTGCGAACACTCAATTCAGTTCTCGATAGCAAACTATGGAGTGATATATGTTCGTTACATTATTCATCGTTGAGATTAGACATGTTACACGACGGTGTTCAGTAGCCGATTTCATCAACATTGCAAAGTATACTTAGCTAACAAAGTATACTTTGAGGGAGAAATTTTCAATTTTAGGATAAATATATTATTTGTTATTATACTGAATTTATTACATTATCACAGCCATTCTGGCTGTGATAATGTAATACATTCAGTATAATAATTCTGCATACTTTTAATCATCAAATATATGCAGTCGTTAAGTTCTATATGACATAATGCATTTCGGAAAAAAATAAATGATTACTTCCTCATCAAACTTTGCAATTTTGATGAAATCGGCTACTGCACTAAAACTCACTGTGAAGTATTCTGAATAGAGATAGGAACACACACACTGTACATGTATATGACATTGATATCGACACGTTTAATCAAGATAATGACAGTTAGAAGATGCGATATATGTATAATGAATAACCACGTGGTATAGAAACGCATGGTATATATGTGTAGCTATCTATTAATGATCTACATCTTCGTGTGTACAGGACCCGTGATTGTAAAACTTTCTGAGCCTCAGAACTATTTAAAATGTGGCTATAACTGGAGAAATGGGGCTTATGGTGTTTGCGACCAATGTATATCTTGCTTCTATGGGACTCGTGTAGTCTGATAACGATCTATATCCATTGTTTGAAGAATGACGGGTGTTTCATTGATGGAATTGAGAACAGTGAAGATCTTGATCAGACTGTGTGGATGCACATGCTGATCTGTATCTACACTGGTCGCAAAACACATAAGCCCCATGTCTTCAGTCACACCCACAAATAATACACTATCATCTCAAAAGTGTGACTTTATAAACACTTCCCTCTAAGTGAGCCAGCGTGAGAGTATGAGTGAGAAGTTCCACAAGGCGGCTCAGGATGGGTACCTGGACCTCCTCAAGGAAGGTACGCGCAAGGATATGAACACCGCGGATGAGGATGGCAACACTCCCACGTTACTGGCCGCTCACCATGGCAACCTGGACGCGTTGAGGATGGTCATTATGCGTGGGTATGTATAGGAACGGGATATGTATTTGTATGTATACATGGGTCACGATCTGTAGAACTGGGGGCCGTTTCACTAAACTTCATACGACTAAAAGTTCGTAAGTGCAAAATTATGATAGTCTGTAAATTACACATTAATAATGTTTTCTTGTACACAATTACTGCATTTACATTTATTGAGCATAGGCTGCATAGACGTTTAGTGAAACGGGTCCCATGACGTATTTCATGTCTGATTGTCCATCCCATTGTAAGGTACATGCATGGTCATATGTTACTCATTTCGTGAATTACCCTTACACTTAATTTTTTGGTCGTCTGCTGTTTATTTTCTATTTTCCATTTGTATCATCAAAACCATGCTTTGACAGCACTTTAGAATAATTTACTGTCTATACAATAAAGTGCTGTCAAACCATGTTTTCATTGATAAATAAGTCAATATATAAAACAAACAGCAGACGACAATTGATGTGAGTAGCGGTCTAAGGGTTAATGACTCTCATGCACGCGATGGTCTACACACACGCTCGTCAAAATGCAATTTATACCTCATTGCAAGTTCAAGGCATTGCATTGGTCAATTTCATATCACGTGGTAACATATTCTACAGTATCGCCCGCATCACAACGCAGCGGGCAATATTAGACGGGAATATTACAATAGTACAGTGGGGTCAGCGTGTAAGTGCACACACGAACGAACACGACAGGTTGGAACCAACCTGTCGTGTTCGTTCGTGTGTGCACTTACACGCTGAGCCCACTGTACCCTCGTGTAATGAAAATACCCGAAGCATAATTACGGAAACAGCCCAATTATGGTTGGTCTGACTCGGCGTTTATCTAAAATGGAAACCAAAAGTGCGAGGTCATACAAATGAAATGACAACATTCAATCGGCTGGTACCTGGTTCGTGACATTCCTGCTGTGATATTACAATTGAAACCGGATACCAGCCCATTATTCGTATGGCGGATACTCCAGCCAACAAGCATTTTGCTGTGGCTTATGTTTCGGAAATCACCGATTTTAATCATGTTCATATTTAATTAATCGGTATAATAAATTGAATACTGCTGTGGAGTATCTCCCGTCGAAAATAGTATTGCTCCCTCGGGACGATAATCCACAACATGAGCAAGGGCAGTATTTATATAACACGCATTGTTATAACTGTTTGACAATATGAAGCAGTGATGCAACTTCCGTGCAGCATCATCAACATTTCGTAGTCGCCCGAAGTATTACTCCTCAGACTTCCGCATTATATGTAGCTGAATCTATTGAAGCCGGTGAAGAACATCTTAGAAATGTCAATAACGACCACTCAGCAGGAAACTATTAATATACACTCAGGCAGCGCTCCAGTTAAGGTGCGTAATTTGATCAACTTTGGGGGGAATTTTGTTATTTCTTCACAAAAAATGGCAAGTTGGGCGTGCTTTAGAATCGTCTCATTGAGACGATTCTAAAGCACTCTCAACTTACCATTTTTGGTGAAGAACTAAGAAAATTTCTTGAATATTTGGTCAAATTACGCATCTTAACTGGAGATCTGTACAGTATATCAAAACTAATTCTGAAACTAAAAATAAAAGTTTGTATATGCCGACCAAATATAAACCGTACCTAAAATAGTTGTACATCGTGATACTGGTCTCTGCCTTCAGCTAAATTAAATTACATATAAAACGTACAAATTGGTAAATAATCTGAACTGGCATTCAGTGTGTCACAATCATGCACCGGCCTACCATAGGCGGTATACGATCCCGAAAAGACAGACACAATACGTCTAATATATTAACAATTGCGACAACGTCTCCAAAATAAACACCCCACAATAAAATATACTGCAGGGTATGACGAACAAACACCAATAAATTAATATGATTGCTGTGGGAGTGTTTGAGCGCTGCTATGACACGAAACACTTGACAGCTAAAACATTCGCCGCGTTTGGTTACGTTATCGTTCAACAATTCCATACGGGAATGTACACGCATAGGTGAAGAGAATACTCACTGATGTATGGACTCGACCTCAGTATAGTAACTCTGCAAGACTCCCGGGACCCGTTTCACTAAACTTTTTACGACTAAGATGTTCGTAAGTGCAAACTTATGATAGTCAGTAAATTGCAAATGAACAATGTTTTCTTGTAAACAATTATTGGATTTACATTTATTGAGCATAGGCTGCATATGCAGCCTATGCTCAATAAATGTAAATCCATCAATTTAAATTTCCAGACGATCCTAAATTTGCACTTACGAACACTTTAGTCGTACGGAGTTTAGTGAAACATGCCCCAGTGCTGTCAGTTTTGTAGTTACTGCCCGCAACTAAAAACCGTAAACAAGTTCGTGGAAAGTAAACCAATCACAGAAAATAAGAAAGCAAGGACAGAGAAACAAATGAAACACAAATACAACGGAACCAAATCTGGATGACGCTATTGAAATTAGGACTGAGAAAGATGCAACGGCCCAGTTCATACCGACATATATGGTTGTCTGATCTCACGCCATCTAGTTGTGAAATACGACACTACACTATCACACAATGAATATTTGGAATATCACGTTAATTACTAAATCCTTATATTGATAGAACCACAACATCCTGACTTCGTGTCACATGTCCTTACCACCAAAGATCACATGACCGCGGATATGTATATGTACTGTCTGTTTCACGAAAGCTGGCCACATTTTACAGCTATATAAACAATTAAAAAACAACATTTTTTTCGATAATATTAAATTAAAGGAAAATTTAAGAATGAACCTTCTTTTTATTTCGTGAAAATTGGTCAAATATTGATTTTATTACGAAAAATGTATTTGTCTATGGGAATTTAACATGGGGGGGAAGTAGGTAGAGAAGCTATGGGAGGAGTCCGAAAACGAAATATTTTGGAAATTGACCCCAAAACCTGGCTAGATAGCTTGGAAATGATTTAACTAAGAAAACAAAGGTTAAATTTTGAAAATCGATCCAGTATTTCTGAAATTCTAAAAAATTTCCCCATGTTAAATCCCCATAGACATCTTCACTCTGTGAAGATGTCTATGGGGATTTAACATGTGGAAATTGTTTTTTCGCAATAAAATCAATATATGACCAAATTTCACGAAATAAAAAGAAGGCTCATTCTTAATTTTTACTTTAATTTAATATTATAGAAAAAAAATATTGTTTTTGAATAGTTTATATAGCCGTCAAATTTGGGCAGCTTTCGTGAAACAGACAGTGTACATGATTATTACCGTCTAACAAACAACCCTGGTACATGCACACTCACTGAAATAAATGAACACATCCGCATTTACATATTGTTTTCTAGTAATCGTGTTCGGCGATTGTCATATATGTGGCTGTGACTGGAGCAAAGGGGATTCTGGGTTTTGCGGCCAGTGCAGATCCAGATCAGCCTGTGCATCTGCACAGTCTGATCAGGATCTACACTGTTCGCCATTCAATCCAGAAAACAACTGTCATGCTTCTAACAAGCAGTTAGATTGTTATCAGGCTACAGGAGCCCGTTTCACTAAACTTCGTACGACTAAAATGTTCGTAAGTGCAAATTTAGGATCGTTTGTAAATTTCAATTGATGGATTTACATTTATTGAACATAGGCTGCAAATGCAGCCTATGCTCAATAAATATAAATCCAATAGTTGTTTACAAGAAAACATTGTTAATGTGAAATATGCAGACCATCATTATTTAGTGAAACGGGCCCCATGTGTTTGCTATTGGTCTGGAACTGCAGTGGTAAAAATCCCGTAAGACCCATTTCTCCTGTCACAGACACACACATCTATTGACGTTAACATAAAATTGTATGCAAATGTATGTACTATCTCATTTCATTTCGATTGGCTGGATAGCTTGTAACATATCCGTAAATGATCACTTTACGTATATATGTGTGTTCTGAAGTAGCCATTAACTGGGCTGAAGTGGTGTGATTTACAGCCCATATACGCATGTGAGGTAAAACACTGACAAACACATTTGTGGTTGTGACTGGAGAAATGGGGCTTATGGGATCTGTGACCAGTGTAACTCCTGGTCCAATAGCACACTCCTCTAGCCGGGTAGCGACCCATATTGATTGCTACATGTACATTAAAAGCATGGCAGATATTTCATTGATGAAATGACGGATGCACAGGCTGATCTGGATCTACACTGGTCACAAAACCTACAAGTCCCATTTCTCCAGTCACAGTCACATTTTACAGGCCGCACAGTCTATCGTTTCAAATCGATACTCTCTAATCGGTCAGAAGTATAAACAAACTTGTGTTAGAGGCTAATCAACTACATTGTAACTGTGTAAACAGTGTATTATAGGAACATCTTTACAAGACTATTAGGCCAGGGCAGCTACGTGAAAAATTCAGCCAACCCGCAAGTCTCTGTAACACAACAACCATTATTGCCAAAAATTCGAGAAAAATATGCTGAGCAGCATATTTTTTCTCGAATTATTGGCAATAATGACAGTTGTGTTCCAGAGACTTTCGGGTCAAATGCTATATTCCCTGGCCTATATATAGGTAGTACAGTCATGAAGACATCATTAGTAAATGCAAGCAATATGGATGTCATATGCCTCATTTAAAGGGGCGTTTTGGATTTACGATCCGACTGATGTATACGAATTATTATCCTCTAGTATCTATAACTTACACATCATCACACCATTGCTTTAAAGAGTACGGTCGTACTGACTGAATGTTGGTATGTACTGGAAACACGCATCTGAAAGATGGCTGATACTCTAGAACGAAGAACATTGATTCGTAAACGAGCATTTACCCTTTCACCACTAAGTAACTGGAAAGGACCAATCCAATCGTCGCAAAATGATTTTCAGACTAGTCCATTTCTGAAAAGAGGGTTTGTGTTCTCAAACATATGGAAATTACTTGCAAATATTGCAGATCCTGATGAGACGGCTCGTCACGAGCCGGCTGATCCGGATTTACACTATTTGCGAATACCACTGTACATACATGTATGTTGTGTTGAAAAAGGTTAATGCCTTATTAGTGTCGAAGACCGAGCAAGCCAGCAAAAAAACAGGGTCATTGACATTCTACGACCCTAAGCATGCATGAATGCACATTATTTCCATACTACTAGCATCCATCTTGCATCACATTTACATTCATGCAATTTACACGTTAAATTAAAAAAATGTATTTACGTCTCATCAACTGTACATCATAAAACAAAGAACAATAGTACAACACAGGCACACGCACAATTCCATTCTAATATAAGTACAATACAGGCACACGCACAATTGCCATTCTAATATATAGTACAACACAGGCACACGCACAATTGCCATTCTAATATATAGTACAACACAGGCACACGCACAATTGCCATTCTAATATATAGTACAACACAGGCACACGCACAATTCCATTCTAATATATAGTACAACACAGGCACACGCACAATGTCCATTCTAATATAAGTACAACACAGGCACACGCACAATGTCCATTCTAATATATAGTACAACACAGGCACACGCACAATTCCATAATAATATAGTAACACAGGCACACGCACAATGTCCATTCTAATATATAGTACAACACAGGCACACGCACAATTGCCATTCTAATATAAGTACAACACAGGCACACGCACAATTCCATTCTAATATAGTACAACACAGGCACACGCACAATGTCCATTCTAATATATAGTACAACACAGGCACACGCACAATGTCCATTCTAATATAAGTACAACACAGGCACACGCAATTCCAAATTCCATTTAATATATAGTACAACACAGGCACACGCACAATTCCATTCTAATATAAGTACAACACAGGCACACGCACAATTGCCATTCTAATATAAGTACAACACAGGCACACGCACAATTCCATTCTAATATATAGTACAACACAGGCACACGCACAATTGCCATTCTAATATATAGTACAACACAGGCACACGCACAATTCCATTCTAATATATAGTACAACACAGGCACACGCACAATTCCATTCTAATATATAGTACAACACAGGCACACGCACAATTCCATTCTAATATATATAGTAACACAGGCACACGCACAATGTCCATTCTAATATATAGTACAACACAGGCACACGCACAATGTCCATTCTAATATATAGTACAACACAGGCACACGCACAATTGCCATTCTAATATATAGTACAACACAGGCACACGCACAATGTCCATTCTAATATAAGTACAACACAGGCACACGCACAATTGCCATTCTAATATATAGTACAACACAGGCACACGCACAATTGCCATTCTAATATAAGTACAACACAGGCACACGCACAATGTCCATTCTAATATATAGTACAACACAGGCACACGCACAATTGCCATTCTAATATAAGTACAACACAGGCACACGCACAATTGCCATTCTAATATATAGTACAACACAGGCACGCACAATTGCCATTCTAATATATGTACAACACAGGCACACGCACATGTCCATTCTATATAGTACAACACAGGCACACGCACAATTGCCATTCTAATATATAGTACAACACAGGCACACGCACAATTCCATTCTAATATATAGTACAACACAGGCACACGCACAATGTCCATTCTAATATAAGTACAACACAGGCACACGCACAATTGCCATTCTAATATATAGTACAACACAGGCACACGCACAATGTCCATTCTAATATATAGTACAACACAGGCACACGCACAATGTCCATTCTAATATAAGTACAACACAGGCACACGCACAATGTCCATTCTAATATATAGTACAACACAGGCACACGCACAATTGCCATTCTAATATATAGTACAAACACAGGACCACGCACAATGTCCATTCTAATATAATTACAACACAGGCACACGCACAATTGCCATTCTAATATATAGTACAACACAGGCACACGCACAATTCCATTCTAATATATAGTACAACACAGGCACACGCACAATTGCCATTCTAATATATAGTACAACACAGGCACACGCACAATTGCCATTCTAATATATAGTACAACACAGGCACACGCACAATTGCCATTCTAATATATAGTACACAGGCACAGCACAATTGCCATTCTAATATATAGTACAACACAGGCACACGCACAATGTCCATTCTAATATATAGTACAACACAGGCACACGCACAATTCCATTCTAATATATAGTACAACACAGGCACACGCACAATGTCCATTCTACTATATAGATCAACAGGCACACGCACATTGCCATTACTATATAGTACAACACAGGCACACGCACAATGTCCATTCTAATATAAGTACAACACAGGCACACGCACAATTGCCATCTATATAGTACAACACAGGCACACGCACAATTCCATTCTAATATATAGTACAACACAGGCACACGCACAATGTCCATTCTAATATATAGTACAACACAGGCACACGCACAATTGCCATTCTAATATAAGTACAACACAGGCACACGCACAATTGCCATTCAATATATAGTACAACAGGAGGCACACGCACAATTCCATTCTAATATATAGTACAACACAGGCACACGCACAATTGCCATTCTAATATAGTACACACAGGCACACACGCACAATTGCCATTCTAATATATAGTACAACACAGGCACACGCACAATTGCCATTCTAATATATAGTACAACACAGGCACACGCACAATTGCCATTTCTAATATATAGTACACACAGGCACACGCACAATTGCCATTCTAATATATAGTACAACACAGGCACACGCACAATTCCATTCTAATATATAGTACAACACAGGCACACGCACAATTGCCATTCTAATATAAGTACAACACAGGCACACGCACAATTGCCATTCTAATATATAGTAACACAGGCACACGCCACAATTCCTTATTCTAATATAAGTACAACACAGGCACACGCACAATTCCATTCTAATATAATAGTACAACACAGGCACAGCACAATTGCCATTCTAATATATAGTACAACACAGGCACACGCACAATTCCATTCTAATATATAGTACAACACAGGCACACGCACAATTCCATTCTAATATATAGTACAACACAGGCACACGCACAATTCCATTCTAATATATAGTACAACACAGGCACACGCACAATTGCCATTCTAATATAAGTACAAGAGACGGCTCGCTAAAACGTTGAGCAAACAGTAATGCATTTCAACAAATACATGTACAACATTACATACTTGTTGCCTAGTATGGAACTACATGTATATACACTCCGGATTATATATACAAATATGCATGTTTATGTATGCACATGCACATATATATTCGTGTTATATGATAAACGCAGTCAACCCATGGTGTCACAAAACTGCTGCGCCCCAATCGACACATTTCACAGGATCGGTATTAACTGCGATGCCATGCTACAACATTTTTGTGACACGGGACTTGCAAGAATACACAATCGGACATAACCCATATACCATTTTCAGTTTATATATTGATGTAATAGCTCACAAGTTGTTTTGATTTTATTGAGTCAGCGCAATCTTCATTTCCTTTTCGGAAAATACTCATGACATACATGTAGTAACACATGTTCAGTGTAAGAGATGAACGTCCGTACCTGCATGATTTTCCAAAAACGATATGAGCTCATCAAATGATAACATATGTAGCTGGCCCCAAACGTCATACCATGTGTACAAATATGTCAGATTATATGGACTTTATATTTAACAGTGTGAAATGGCTTTGCTGATTAAGTTCTCGTGTTACAAGACGTACCCCTTCACCTGCATACACTGATAACAGCCAACAGTTGATATACTTTAGAAATATGCTATTATGATTTGAACCGCACCAACCAGCACAGACGCCGATCTTGAAATGTGAAAGTGCCAAAAGACACATTCAAGAGATACCTGATAAGCGTGGAACACGACTATCCGAGATGAAAACCCATTGCTACATTGCCCCAACAAAATTTATTTGATGAAATTCCATCAAATATTGATTTTATTGGGAAAAAACGATTTTCCTATGGTAATTTAACATGGGGAGTCAATTTCCAAAACTTTTCGTTTTAGGATAAAAAAACGAAAACAATTGGAAATTGCCTCCGAAACCTGGCGAGATCGAGATAGCTTGAAAATGATGTAACTAAGAAAACAAAAGTTAGATTTTGAAAATCGGTCCACAAATAAAACAAAATATTTAAAAAAAAAATCTATTTTTAGCTCCTTTGTTAAATTCAGATAGGAAAATCGTTTTTTTTTTTGCAATAAAATAAAATAATTTTTTTTTGGGAGGGTGTCTTTTGTTATTGATAAAAAAGTACTTACTTTTAAACATTTTTTAGATTTAATGTGTTTAATAGCCAAAAGTTCGTCGGCCCTGGATCCCTGTGCACTGTTTCAATAATGTCAAAAACTGGGTGTATAACGTCACACGTTATGACACAAACGTCCATAGTACCGGTTAATGCCAAAGTTAATACAAATACGGCAACAATTACCACACATGTAGACAAAATTCATAAAATAGTCGCAATCATAATCATGGCCAACGGCAAACTAACCAGAATATTATGTAACGCAGGGCGACTTACATAATCGCGTTACAGACAAAATATTCTGGTAACCACAAAAGTCGACAGAAACACACAAACAAGTCGAAAATGACAGTAATGGCAAACGGCCACCAGCATTTGGACAAATAACCACCGGACGGAACGACTGAATTTCGCTGAGGTAAACTTACAATTCCATTATAATCGCCGAACATTAGGACCGGAATACATGCAAGTATATTACGAATGTTTAATTAAACGTTCTACTGTGTCGCAGAGTGTGCTAATAGACACACCGGCCCGGCTAACACCGGCTAACTAAATTAATGAACATTTTGTGGCTGTAACTTGGGAAATGGGGTTTATGGGTTTTGCGACACGTGTTCATCCAGATCGCCCTGTGCATCCGCACAGACAAGATTAAGATATGCACTGTTCGCCATTCCATCAATGAAACACCCGTCAGGCAATATACATGGCTACGTGTATCAGGCTACATGAGTGAACTATTTGACGACTGTCTGTTTCACGAAACCTGCCAAAAATGTACGGATATATAAACAATGCAAAAACATTATTTTGATTCGATAATATTAAATTTTAATTTTGAATGAACCTTATTTTTATTTCATTAAATTTGGTCCAATACTGATTTTATTGCGAAGAACAATTTCCACATGTTAAGTCTATGGGGATTTAACATGGGTATCTTTTTCTAATTTCTGAAATAGTGGACCGATTTTCAAAATGTAACTTTTGTTTTCTTAATATCTATCTAGGTTTCAGAATAAATTTTCATTTTTGTTCGTTTTTCGACTCCTCCTCCAGGTTCTCCACCTCTTTTTTCCCCATGTTAAATTCCCATAGAGAACTCATTGTTCGTAATAAAACCAATATTTGACCAAATTTCTCGAAATAAAAAGAAGGCTCATTCTTAAACTTTTATGTTATAAAATTTAATATTATCGAAACAAATATTGATTTTGCATTGTTTATATGGCCGTAAAATTTGGGCAGGTTTCGTGAAACAGTAGGATCTACACTACAACTAGGATTATGTAATATGCTGGTACAAGTATGTGGTCGTATGCTGTTATTTTGGATGGTCGTATTAACCTTTAGCCGATTTCATCAACATTGCAAAGTATACTTTACTAGCAAAGTATACTTTGAGGGAGTAATCATTTATTTTTCCAGAAATGCATTATTTCACATAAAACTAACAAATGCATATATTTCATGATTAAAAGTATGCAGAATTATTATACTGAATTTATTACATTATCACAGCCATTAAATGGCTGTGATAATGTAATAAATTCAGTATAATAAAAATTAATAAATTTTTAAAAAAATTTAAAATTTCTCCCTCAAAGTATACTTTGCTACTAAAGTATACTTTGCAATGTTGATGAAATGGGCTACAGGTTGAAGGTAATGGTGGACATGAGAATATGTTCAGCAGTGTTTTGGCTCGAACTATTGCATTGCGTCATTTCCAAGCTATCTAGCCAGGTTTTGGAGTCAACTTCCAATTATTTTGGTTTTTCGATCCTCCAGGACACTCCCGACCTCCTTTTCGCCCTATGTTAAATTCCCATATGAATTATTTTCAACAAAATCAACATTTGATGGAATTACATGAAATAAAAAAATTGGGGAGGGTGACTTTTATTGATGTAAAAACACTCACATTTATATATTATTTAGATTTAATGTGTTTAACAGGCAAAAGTTCGTAGCAGCAAACCGTGGAACAGACAGTAGATACGTGTTATAGAGAATAGTAGGTTAGTGCCGTGAATTGGAAAAAATATCTGGCAAGGCTTAGGAAACGGGATGGGCGAGGCTCTGCCGAGCACATCACGTTTCCGAGCCGCGCCAGATATTTTTCCCATTCACGGCACTAACCTACTATTCTATTTATCCCGTTAACACCTACAAATGGCTGTAAAATGCAAACATTGTATTGACTGGATATCAAAAAAGTTTCACGGCACCGTGTTTCATGGCACATACGCACTGTGTTGACGGGATAAATCCACGTATGCACACTCAATACAAAACATCGATTATTTTGGCGGCCATTTCGTTTTTATTCAACTTTTACCAGCTTCCCAAACATGTAAAACAATCCTGTGTGATAATTATAATTTTTGGAGTCCTCATCCTCAAGTTAAGTTCTAAAGACATGTTGTCTCAGAATGCTCGTAACACTTAGAGTTACTAATACATGTAGTATACATGATACACTATCAAGGTGTATGATCACGTGGTACTAACAACAACAAGAAGTACTGATGCTTCCAGAATTCATCCGATTGAACGTACTTATTCTTTTATATTGTCCTTATTGCGTAACGGATTTTAATGAAATATGGCGCATTAAACGCGTCTTCATGACATGCATTTGGTGGTCTCTATATTGTCGCCCAAGCTTCTGTCGTTTTTTGCGAAGAATCGATTTCCGTGTCTCCGACACGAAAATCGATTCTTTGCAAAAACTACATAAGTCTGTGCCAAACTTCATGGACCACCAAATGTATCTCATGAAGACGCGTTTGCTGGGCCATATTTCATCCAAATCCGTTTCATATTAAGGAAACTATCAAATAATACTTACTTTGGAGTGGGCGAAGTTGTTGTTGTTGTAACCACGTGAGCATGCACCTTCACTATGTCGATTCGTGAGTATCGGCGATCTTTGATCACCACTTACAATCTTGCTTCATAACCTATCAAACGAAATCCTGGTTAAACATATGTATGGAATGTCATGTAGATAAAGCGTTGATAATTAATTACAATGGGAGTGCGAGTTCAAATTAGCTAGATGCATGTACATACTGCCGTTGGCATACATGTATATATGCGACACGCTATGTGATTTTGTATCTATTAGGATGTGAGATATCTCATGATATTTACATAATTTATGATATGTGCTGTAAATGATGTTGAAAGTTGACGAAATGGGTTCATAGCAAATGCGGAATAGAGTTTCTGTAAATGTTTTTCATGAAAACTCTACGGAGCCCCTCAGGACTTTTTTATTAATTCGTTCCCACGAAATAACAATTCGTTCCCTCAATTTAACAATTCGTTCCCTCGATATAGCATTTCGTTCCCACGAATTAACAATTCGTTCCCTCGAATTAACAATTCGTTCCCACGAAATGACAACTCGTTCCTTCAATTTGACAATTCGTTTCCTCGAATTAACAATTCGTTGCCACGATACAACAATTCGTTCCCACGAATTAACAATTCGTTCCCGTGGGAACGAATTGTTATTTCGTGAGAACGAATTGCTAAAATGAGGGAACGAATTGTTAATTCGTTGGAACGAATTGCTAAATTGAGGGAACGAATTGTTATTTCGTGGGAAATAATTTAATAAAAAGAAAGAACTCTACGTCCCCTGTGGGGCTCCGTAAAAATCGGGCATCGCCTTAGGCACAAAATGACTTGGCTTGGCACATGCACTTCCTCAATGGTTATAACAAGTATTTGCATATTTAGGTGACTACCACGTCATACAACCCGAGACGGCTATCTCGAAATCGATACTGAAGCGCGACTGATTCATAAGCAATGCTAATCGAATACGGAGCTTTCCTTAGCAATGCAAACATTTGTCGGATCTAAATGTTTTTGATTGACATATTTTCTGGTTGAAGTACTATGTTATGTATCATAACATTTAAATGCAATCGGTATGACTGTACAGTCCTTTTGTTGCATTGTTGCAATTTTCATAAGTATACAATATTTTATACATTTTCTGCAATTGCAGTGCAACCTCTCACCCATGGGAAGACGCAAAACTGGCTGTTGCAGAGAGGTGGCTGTTGTAGGGAGGTTAATGCTGAATTAAATTTTGTCGTCCGCTGTTTATTTATTTTCTTCAATAATTCTCATCAAAAACATGCTTTGGAAATATTTTAGAATCATTTCCAATGGAAATTATTCTAAAATGAAGTGAAAACATATTTATTGAGAAAGAAGGCAAAGCAACAGCAGAACTGAGACAATGACATCCTTATTACTGGCCACGTCGATTATGCATGTAGTTGCGAACAGTAACTCGTGCAATATACACCCGTGCCGTTCGTAGCCACGCATGAGTTACTGTTCGCAACTACATATAGTATGTATGTTACTCTGAATGAATAGCAAACAATGAACATTCAGAATTCAAATTGCCTAATATAAAAATATCAAATTCATAACTTGTATGTTTGGTTTTCTAAGTCAGTACCGGATATATTGACCCGTTTACGTGATTTATCATTTCTGGCCCCATTATTCCCAGGGATCTTACCCGCGAAGGTTTCAGATTATATTGCTTTATACAGTTCGTGGTTTATCAATGAAAGATTATATGCTAAGCAACCTAGCATTTGTCCATGTCGAAAGAAATACTACTTATCGCCGTGTGATCGGTTATATGTGAGTCTTCGCGAGAAACAGAACCCTAATCGCCGTCCATATAACATATACCTGCGTGGTAAATTTGTTAGATCTAGTTTCCGCCCCGCTGGCAGTCTGTGTGTGTGCCCGCCGCTACCCCGCACAGGGAAGATGAATCAACACTCAACATTACTGTCTGTTTCACGGAACCTGCCCAAATGTTACGGCCATATAAACATGATAAACAATGCAGAAACAGTATTTCTTTCGATAATATTAAATTTTATCAAAATTTAAGAATGAGTAGCTTTTTATTTCGTGAAATTTGGTGAAATATTTATTTTATTACGAAAACATTATTTGTCTATGGGAATTTAACATGGGGGAAAACGAGGAAAAGGAGCTGTGTGAGGAGTCAGAAAAACGAAATTACAACGGATTACAATGTACATTTCCATGATATGTTATGCTACGTTTATATTATATATATATAGTTGAAATGACTTCATTTACAGTTAGAAACCAACCATGTAGTAAAGCAAAACACAGAGAAACCGCTTATCAACTGCAATGTCCATATAAATAGTGGTGTTCGTGTAATGCATACATGGTACATGTAATCAATACTATATTGATACATTTAAGATATATATGCATAAGATTATCAGCTACATGTATCACATACTTCCTGAATCGTGCTTTGCAATATTTGTTCATCGAGCCGTTGGCTTCTTAGATTTTCATTAGCGACTATTGTTTGTGGGCTTCTGTTTTGATTGTTTATGCTACATTGTATGTATTACCTCTCTTACATTGATTTGGGATTGTGCAACGCCCATTGGATGTCGATCATACTTCTCTACGCTGTAAGCTGGCCATGTGCTAATATGTTATTTTTATTTGTATTGGTCTCTATTTACATGGGGCTGTCCGTCTTCTTTCGGTAGTTTGTTTTCTGGTATGCTAAATATAAACAGTATATGCACGTAGACTAGTGTTGGTTTCCGATCAATTGGCAAGGACACGTGACATCACGGGGTCTATTATAGCTTTGTAGAGATATAGCCGTTTGCAGCCATTTTAGCTGGCCGAATCGACGCCTTATCTAAAGCAATTTAGAGCTTGAAAATGCATGCCCCCGATAGCTTAAAAATATGAGATAATTTAAATTACCAACTGGTTGACTGTTGAAACAGGCGATTGAAAACCACAATAAAAGCCATATTTGTAAACGTAAAACGTTTCGATAATTCATTCATTTTGATTGCCCAGTCGTCCGCCAGCATAAGCAGTATTGTCCCCACAGCTCAGACGGTAGAGTGCTCGGTAATTGCATTCGACTTGCGTTCCTTTTGTGCGAGTCCGAGCCTCGGACAAATTATCATTTTTAATTTGTGTATTCATATAACAGATTCAACGATTTCTCACTTGTACGAAAATGTCTTAGATAGAGTTTGAAAAACGGGTCTCTGTGACGTGTGCACTGGGTTTACAGCGTCACAGATCAGGATGCACATCACGCAGTCAGATCAGGGCATACGGTGTTCACAATTCATTTACTGCATACATCTTTGACTGTCAAACAACGTGAAACAAAATCGGGATGTAGACACATTCTAAAGTTGTCGCCAGTAGGTATTTCAAAGAAATGACAGTACGGGAGGGGGACTCTTGGGGATATCAAATATACACATACCCTCGGGGTTTTTGGCCTCCTAATTCCCGGCCCCTGGAAATGTTTGACTGTAAATACACCCCACACATTATATGTCCGCCGCCCCAGAGAGGGGAAAACATTGGTTGCACTTATACATTTGGTCCAGACAGACATATGGATGTCACTACGACGATTCAAATGACAGTATGCAATATACGTCTTTATCAGTTTTTGAACCAATACAAAAAATATGTTTCTGTAAGTTACATTACATAATTTTAATAAAATAAACCCATTAACGACGGCAGATATCTATCTGGGAGTATGAAGTGACGGACATAATTCAATAACAAATATAGCACAGAGTTGGTTTCGAACCCACAACCCTCAAATGTGATTAATTAAACAAAAACATTAACTGTTACCACTACGCGTCATGCGTCAGATACGAAATGTAAGTATTGGTCAGAGGTTGATATAGGTGCACGTATGTATAACACTGATTGTACATGTATGTTCTAAAATTAGATAATGAAACACAGGTGCATTGATATCGATTAATATTGACTTGCTCATGCATACATTACCAATGAGCACTTGACGTATGATGGTGTGATACATATACGATTCGACTACCTGTACTCACTATTTTCAGTTTCAGCAAATACGTAACAACAAAAGTGACAACTTGATTCAGAATATTCCTGAACGTTGCTTGAATATATTTCGGGCCAACATTGGTGACATGCATGCTACCTCGTCATGCTAATGTCGGTTTTGCATTTTTAACACACCTACTTTACCTATTATGGTTCAACATGGAATCTCCTGTGACCTTTTCCCTTGCCACTTTATCGGAAATCAACAGTAAAGGAGAAAACGTAGTCTAATATTTAAAACATTAAAACCATACAAAGCATACACATAAACTGAGTCTTTAACAGACGCACGGGCCAGATTATCAATGTTTCTAATCTATATTGACAATGCCATCTCGCAATCAATCAACTTGATTGTCTGAGCCTGAGCTGTAGCACAGCTCAGGCTCAGACAATCAAGTTGCTTGATTTCAAGTACAATATTCAAGTATTTTGAAATAAATAAAGTGACAAATTTATCTCAGCCGGTAGTGTACATATTATACATACTGTATGTTGTGACACTGTTTGTTTAAATGCACCGTTCAATGTCAGCAATATACCATCTGCTTTGAAACAGAATTATGCCTCTTGTACTAAATTGGTTATCGGAGCTGTCAAGCCGGATGGACAAACATACTTGTGTGAAACACAGCCGCTATATGTACACAAGAGGAGCTCGCTATCTGCCTGATTGTCATTTAGTGTCTACCGTCCGTCATCGGTGTTGGGTTAAGTGTCGGCGAATAGCTGTGTATACTAATATTTGTCCAAGCATCCGCTTCCTTAATGCGTTAGTAATGGTGGGGACACAGGTGTGTTTGCTGACAAACAGTGCTTCTACACATACCACACACACAACATGATAGCGGAGTGTTAACATGTGAATACATGTGCTATGCTATCAGAATATGTTAATAATGCATTTGGTAGTTACTTAAGGCATCACGGGACGGTTCAAAATAGCCAAAATTTACTGCTTTTCTGAGGGCGGCGGGTGACTTATAAAAATCACCGCTTCTCAAAATCAGTTAAGGAGGCTCTTGCGACAAGTATTGAAAAATACTCGCAAATGAAGTACAAATCGCGCGCCACAATAAAAATTCAGTAACCGCATCAGATGTGTTCAATTAATATTTTACAAAGTTACCCCACCCACCTATTTTTGGCCAGAAATTTCAACACGACTGAATTTATCGGAATTGTTTTCATGAAAATATGAGGCACAGATACTTTGTTATGTCTTGTTCTATCACTTGTAACACCACACCATTTTCTGAAAATGATTTCAAAGCGGGGTCATAACCAGCTCAAATTTTCGCTACAAATGCCCGAAAAATACCTTAAATTCTGACGCGAAACCGTACCGGCGAGACAGCATAGCAGGCGACATTTTCCAAGATGTCAAAATCAACCAGAGCTAACATTCAGTTTCGTATAATTATGAAATACTCTAAAAAATACACCTAGTCAAGCCTCCCTAAGTCAAGAAACATCCATAAACCTATTTTTCTAGACACACTGGTGTAACTTACAGGGTCGGTAGTGAAGTATATAGAAAATCGTCCACCCCCTTTTTAAAGCTAGCTGCCCACTGTCCCGTGAGACCTTAAGGGGAAATATTTTCCCCCCGAAACGGCTCGTCTCGCTCTATATTGCTAATTTCATCAATTTTACGTAAAACGCAAACAAAGAAAAATGTACAAAATGAAAGCCGATGTTGAAATGGGGCGCGGATATCGCCCACCCCCAAAATGGCGAAACGCGAAGTTTCATTTCGGTGTATCGACAGCAAAATACCATGCTTACCTCCAGCCCTGCTGAACCCTGCATATTTGAGTGCAGTAAACTAAAACTGCTGGATGTTATCTCGGGACATGTTCTTCTGTCAAACAATACTGGTTAGAGGTGAAATATGACACCTTGAAATATCAGACTTTTCCCCTTAAGGCATCACGGGACGGTTCAAAATAGCCAACATTGACTGCTTTTCTGAGGGCGGCGGGTGACTTATAAAAATCACCGCCTCTCACAATCAGTTAAGGAGGCTCTTGCGACAAGTATTGAAAAATACTCGCAAATGAAGTACAAATCGCGCGCCACAATAAAAATTCAGTAACCGCATCAGATGTGTTCAATTAATATTTTACAAAGTTACCCCACCCACCTATTTTTGGCCAGAAATTTCAACACGACTGAATTTATCGGAATTGTTTTCATGAAAATATGAGGCACAGATACTTTGTTATGTCTTGTTCTATCACTTGTAACACCACACCATTTTCTGAAAATGATTTCAAAGCGGGGTCATAACCAGCTCAAATTTTCGCTACAAATGCCCGAAAAATACCTTAAATTCTGACGCGAAACCGTACCGGCGAGACAGCATAGCAGGCGACATTTTCCAAGATGTCAAAATCAACCAGAGCTAACATTCAGTTTCGTATAATTATGAAATACTCTAAAAAATACACCTAGTCAAGCCTCCCTAAGTCAAGAAATATCCATAAACCTATTTTTCTAGACACACTGGTGTAACTTACAGGTCGGTAGTGAAGTATATAGAAAATCGTCACCCCCTTTTTAAGCTAGCTGCCCCAGTGCCGTGAGCCTTAGGGGAAATATTTTCCCCCCCGAACACGGCTCGTCTCGCTATAATATAGCTAATTTCATCCAATTTTACGTAAAACGCAAACAAAGAAAAATGTACAAAATGAAAGCCGATGTTGAAATGGGGCGCGGATATCGCCCACCCCCAAAATGGCGAAACGCGAAGTTTCATTTCGGTGTATCGACAGCAAAATACCATGCTTACCTCCAGCCCTGCTGAACCCTGCATATTTGAGTGCAATAAACTAAAACTGCTGGATGTTATCTCGGGACATGTTCTTCTGTCAAACAATACTGGTTAGAGGTGAAATATGACACCTTGAAATATCAGACTTTTCCCCTTAAGGCATCACGGGACGGTTCAAAATAGCCAAAATTGACTGCTTTTCTGAGGGCGGCGGGTGACTTATAAAAATCACCGCCTCTCACAATCAGTTAAGGAGGCTCTTGCGACAAGTATTGAAAAATACTCGCAAATGAAGTACAAATCGCGCGCCACAATAAAAATTCAGTAACCGCATCAGATGTGTTCAATTAATATTTTACAAAGTTACCCCACCCACCTATTTTTGGCCAGAAATTTCAACACGACTGAATTTATCGGAATTGTTTTCATGAAAATATGAGGCACAGATACTTTGTTATGTCTTGTTCTATCACTTGTAACACCACACCATTTTCTGAAAATGATTTCAAAGCGGGGTCATAACTAGCTCAAATTTTCGCTACAAATGCCCGAAAAATACCTTAAATTCTGACGCGAAACCGTACCGGCGAGACAGCATACAGTTGTTTCTGTCAAAATGTTCCGGGTTTATACGTGTACAAAGTGTTGTGCGTTGCGTATCCGTGGAGTTTCCGTTAGTTGCGTTTCAAACCGTGTGTCGTCTACGTGTAATACGTTTTCGGCCATGCGTTGCGTTTCCCCACTCTTGCGCATGCGCGAAAGTCGAACAAACCGTGTTCAACGCATTGAGTTTCAAAAGCGTGTAATCCGTGTACAACGGTTGTAAACGTATACAACGGTTGTAAACAACGTATTGAGTTTGAAAAGCGTGTAATCCGTGTACAACGGTTTGCAAACGTCTACAACGGTTGTAAGCGTATACAACGCTAAGGTAAACCCTTTAAACGATTTAACGCTTTCTTTGACGAACGGTTACACGCATCTACATGTACACAGCACCGTACAGATGAAACCGTGTTATACGTATAACACGTTTCCACGGGTTTTAACGCATTACACGTTTTGGTATGCCAACCTTGTATCGCGTAGAATGCGCATGCTCTGATCGTTCTCTGATCACTGCAGGGCTTCTAACATTTTCAGTTTTCCGGTTCTGGACCGATTTTTGAACTCTCAGACCGATTGAGATTTGAAAACTAGTCTTAAAAATCGGTCCGAGAAAAATTGCCAGTCGGCTGCTATTTCGCTATAAACCTTGTAAATTTACCGGTTTTGACCACCAAGTAATTTATGACATATCCGCGGGCCATATCCGTGTTAAACCAGTGTGCAGCTCGCTGTGTATTCAGTTTCTCCAAATATCGATTAATCTTAACACACGCGTGGGACAGGTGTATAGCGGATTAGTGACTGAAATAGCCTGGCTTCAGCGTAAAGATAATACGAGAGTTCCTAGACTCGCCATTTCTGATGATGTTAAAATAAAATAAAGAAACCATGCACTGTGTTTATCTGTGTTCGTAATATTTCACCCCAATTAACTGACATGGACTATCGGCCCGGGCTATTACATATTAAGTTAGGAACTGTTGCATTACGCTGTATTAGGCGTCATTTTTGTGTATATAAAATGTACATAGGAATGCCGCAGATCCTGATGAGCCGGCTCACGTGATCTACAATTCTCAAACATTTTGATAAACGACAAGGTACATCTGTCGTGTTAAAAGCGTGACTCATTAGCCATCAGGGATTAGGGATCAACTGAAGTGCTAAATCACACCGCCGATGTACTTTGAACTCGATCTGAGGGTATGTATTCGCGATATTTTAAAAGGGACGAAACAAGGACGCCTCGAAGAGATCGGGGCCTAACAGGTATTTGTTTGTGTTAAAACGTGTAACCGTTGTACACGTTTCAACGCTTTCATATAGCTACACGCTTCCAGGTAAAGCGTTGTACACGTTTCAACTCTTTCACCTCGCTACATATGTATACGCCAAAGCGTGTTATACGCCTTGAAGCTAAACGTATTACACGCTTTAAAACTAAACGGTTTGACAATGTGTATTACACGTGTACGAACCGTATTATACGTTTAAACAACGTATACAACGCTTTTAAACTAAACGGTTTGACAATGTGTATTACACGTGTACGAACCGTATTATACGTTTAAACAACGTATACAACGCTACAGCAAACCGTTGCGTTCGCGTTGCGTTCGCGTTGAGTTTCGAAGTGTTGTCTACGGTGGAACAAAAACGGAGACTGCACTGTAGCAGGCGACATTTTCCAAGATGTCAAAATCAACCAGAGCTAACATTCAGTTTCGTATAATTATGAAATACTCTAAAAAATACACCTACTCAAGCCTCCCTAAGTCAAGAAATATCCATAAACCTATTTTTCTAGACACACTGGTGTAACTTACAGGGTCGGTAGTGAAGTATATAGAAAATCGTCCACCCCCTTTTTAAAGCTAGCTGCCCACTGTCCCGTGAGACCTAAGCATCGGTTATACATATACCTATTGTACAGTAGAACCTCCTTAAACCGAACGTCCTGATGACCACAGTGTCTTTAATTTAGATGGGTTTCGTTGTAATTTATTTCATTGGTGTATCTGTTCATGATTAAAAAGGACAAACATTGTTCATAGATGGATTAATTACAGTGAAATCTCTTTAAACCGGACACCCTGTGGACCTCACAGGATGTCCGTTTTAGAGAAGCTCCACTGTATTAGTTCAGCGAATATGTATTGCAAAAGAAATTGCACAACATTAGAAAACAGACATACATGTGTATACAAAGCGATCTGGGGGCCGTTACAGTAAACTTCGTACTACTAAAATGTTCGTAAGTGCACATTTAGGATCGTCTGGAAATTTCAATTGACGGATTTACATTTATTGAGCATAGGCTGCATATGCAGCCTATGCTCAATAAATGTAAATCCAATAATTGTTTACAAGAAAACATTGCTGATGTGAAATTCACAGAATATCATAATTTTGCACTTACATGCATGAACATTTTAGTCATGCGAAGTTTAATGAAACGGGCCCCTGGAGTGAACAAATAAGCACATGAAGCATGTCGTTGGTCGTACTTGTTAAATTAGCACAATGTCACTATAATTGAAAATTAAATAAATGCTTCTAAACCCTGTAACTTCTACACGTCCTTTTAGGGTAGGAATTATGATTTAGTTACTATGTTTTGTTGTCACACATGTGACAAGAGTATCATGTTCATTTGAAATTTGGTCTGTATCTTGTATGCATACATTGTTATGTTAATCAGGTGGCCCAATTGCTGTATCAGTTAATATCACGATTTATTATCTTATTTCTGGTACAAAGTTATATGTACATATGAATACATATTCTTCCGATAGGATATGTACATTCATATCATAGGCGGCGGAAGCCGAACATTATTAGGGGGGCCCAATGTTGAGGGCCCGAAGGGCCGGATAGCGCTAGGGGGACCGGGGGTATGCCCCGGAAATTTTTGAAATCCATGTGGTGTGAAACGCCATTTCCTGCATTCTCAGCAATGTTCTCAGCAAAGTTCCCAGTACTCATGATTACACAAATATATTAGAATAAAAAATCCAAAATTTACGGAATTATTGGGGGGCGGGGGGCGGGGGGGGGTGGGGTTCTAGGCCCCCCCCCCCCCAACAAAATTATTTCTTGATGAATTTATTTCAAATGCTGGAATTATAAGGAATGAATGGCCTCTTTGTGGAATTTATCGGGGATATAAACTTGGAAAAGTCGCGGGAATACTGGACGAGGCCTTCCGGCCTTCGTCCAGTATTCCCCCGACTTTTCCAAGTTTATACCCCGATAAATTCCACAAAAAGGCCATTCATTCCTATAATATGCCAGAGCAAACTGATATGTAATGTCATAACGATTGGTTATGATACGAGGCGTTGTGAGAGAAATACTCAACTTTAAAATGTTAAAAAGAAAAAAAGGAGGTTCATGGTTGGTCAATATGCAATACAATACAAAACAATACAGTATCAGTACCCATACCAGTACCAGCACGATACAATACAGTTTTCGCCATATACTGTATTATATTCCGTCAACACAGTGCGTATGTGCCGTGAAACACGGTGCCGTGAAACAGTTTTGATATCCTGTCAATACGACCTAATCACTGTGTATGAATATGTGCGGTGACTGGGGTTGTTTGTTTTGCATTTAAAAGCCATTTGTAGGTGTTGACGGGATAAATAGAATAGTAGGTTAGTGCCGTGAATGGGATATCTGGCGCGGCACGGAAACAGGATGAGCCTCACACATCCCGTTTCCTAAGCAAGTTATTTTTTTCCCATTCACGGCACTAACCTACTATTCACTTTATACAAAGAACAAGATTACAAACATACGATGCCACAAAAGATGTATCATGCCATAACCTCATTTCCGCAAGGCACCACGGGCTCGTTTCACTAAACTTCGTAAAGTAAAATGTTCGTAAGTGCATTTTGATAATCTGTAAATTTCACATTAGCAATGTTTTCTGAAATTTACAGATGATCCTAAATTTGCACTTACGAACATTTTAGTCGTACGAAGTTTAGTGAAACGGGCTCCTGGAAGCCAAGGTCACAGTGTGATCTGGGTCTGCACTGGCCGCAACAGCCATACGCCCCGCCCCATACATGTATCTCCAGTCACAGCCACATAGTAAATGCATGCTATGGCTGAGCACATGGTAGCAAACATATATGAGACACAGCCATGTGTTTTATATGTAACAACATGTGCGATATCTCAATAAAAATAATTATAATATTTACGATACTTACCGTAAATGACTTAGAAAGATGATGTAATTTTTATAGCAAATGCGGAATTCTATTCTATCTTTCGACGGAATTTACAGAAAATGTTGCAGTTTCATATTTCATGAAAAATCTTACATGTTCTTGGGTACAAAATAACATGTGTCTCATATACTTCTATCCTTTCAGGGGTGATCCCAATAAAATGGACCTGCTGGGATACACGGCCCTTCACCATGCAGCGAGCAATGGCCACATGAACTGTATTTCCTTCCTCATCAACTTCGGGGCAAACATCTGGGCCTTCGACAACGATATGCACAGTGCTCTAGACACGGCCGCCCTTGGTAACTACGACGACATTGTCAAGTTTCTAGATGAAGCGCAAACATCACAGCAACGCAAGAACCCGAAGATCGTCCAAAGTCTGAAAGAGAAATCAATTAAGAATTCAGAACGTAATGCCAAGTATTATGAGAGACTGCAAGATAAAGCGAACCGTGAACTTACGAAATCGCGGAGACACGAACAACAGAAGGTGCATGGACATTCAGACTTTAAAGCACCGACTGGTGACGCGTCTGTATTCAAGAAGATTTCCTTAAGAATTAAATCAACGAACGCGCTGAAAAGTAAAATGTTCAACGGTACCAATCACCAGTTCTCTGAATATACAGGCTCACGAAGGGGCGGGAAACCTGGAACACAGAGGGGAAGCGGTGAAATAACATCTGTCACTGATTTCCATATCAGTGAAACTGACGAGAGCGGGAAACGAACCCTGAAGTCATTGCGGCCAATGGTCGCCGTGAAACGCGACGATCAGGTAATGCACACGTATCTGTAACTGGATAAATGGGGCTTATTGCGAACAGTGTAAATCCAAATCAGCCTACGCATCCGCGCAGTGTTATCAGGATCTACACTGTTCGCCATACCATATACATGTAACACCGGGTAGACAGGAGATTAACCTTGCTGTGAATAGCATATGTTTTTATGGGCGATTGTGATTGTCCGGTCTATCCATGACACACCCGTCATGTATCTAACAATAAATATAATCGTTGTCTGGGTACACGAGTGTACTATTGATCAGGAGCTACACGTAGTACAACCCACATAAACCCCATTTCTCCAGTCACAGCCACACATTTCTGGTTTCAGGTAATGTACATGACAAACAAAATCACGGATGACAGTGGGACTCGTCCTGGCATCGCAAATGTATTCCCAAACACATCACTGGGCACAAAAGCGTTCAACGCGCCAAAACAAGAGGCGAATTCGGTCGACGATTCTGGAATCGACAGCTTTGAGAATGACGACGAAGACACGTCGCCGTCGATATTCAGCCTATCCGGATTCGGTGGAGGGGTCAGTAATATTTCATTCCTGAACAGATTCGATCATATGGCCAGCTTCCCAAATCCGGATAGTTCTGATAATACAGATGAAGCTCTTGAGAATGGAGACGGGAATGGCGGGGCGAATGGTAATAACCGGTTTAGCAGCGGGACGGACAGCATTGGGACGACGGGGAGTTCTGACCTTCCGTGGCATGACGACGACGTCGAGGCGCTAGATGACGACGAACAGGAAACTGAATATTCTCCGGTTATCTTGCTCCTAGAATCATGCGGCCTAACACACTACACACAGGTGTTTACGTCGGCGGATGTTGACATGGACGCGCTGATGTTGCTAACCAACCAAGACTTTCAGGATATGAACATTCCCATCGGACCGCGACGGAAGTTGATGGACGCCATCCAGCGACGTAAACTGACCTTACAAAGTCCGACAAATATCCATGATACACACTTATAATTGAATACATTACATTTGAAACATGAAATACGTTTACAAAATTTACATTTTCCGTAAATGGCGTCAATATTTTCAGAGCACATGTGGAATTATATTTTCTCAACTTTAATTATGAAACATATTGTAAATTTTGTAAACGCATTTAATGAAATTACGCAGATGTCCGAAGGTACAAAATCACATGGCGTGCCTCAAATGTACTATCAATATTCAGCAGGTTATTGGAGCACGTGATATGAGATACGTGTGATGTAACTGTTGACGTCATTTGGAGGTGTTCATTCAATATCTGTTGAACTAACTAATGGATTTTTGCTGACACTTTTACTGTAAAACTGACGTCATACATAATGTAACTTGGTTACGAAACCACGTGACCCCATACCATGTTTACTGTTCAATAATATATTTATACAGAAAACTTTGAAATATATAAAGCTGTTATATCCGACACACTCGCTATGTACACTGTTCGCCATCATAATGTTAGGACCATTGGCACCCCGGATCATTCTATGATTCATGCATTATAGGAATTTCTTTGTAATTTTTTATCGCCAATTGTCTATTTGTATCCTATTGGTTATTATAGGAATGAATGGCCTTTTTGTGGAATTTATCGGGGTATAAACTTGGAAAAGTCGCGGGAATACTGGACGAAGGCCGGAAGGCCTCGTCCAGTATTTCCGCGACTTTTCCAAGTTTATATCCCTGATAAATTCCACAAAAAGGCCATTCATTCCTTATAATTCCAGCATTTGGAATAAATGCATCAATAAAATGTGTTTATTTTCCGTTTTCTTAAGAATTATTTTAACTGCGCCTCACGGTTACGGAAAGTAGTTCGGCGTGGGAGTTTACTGGGATATAAATTTTGGACAGAGATTTGGTACGGGCCAATCAAATGTTAGGGAATGGTGTTAATATTTTTGTGCTGGAAGTATATGCATACCATACATGTGAGCATTCCATTCTTACTTTTTCCTACACGGTGCATAGAGTTGCCATGCCGGCCATCTTAGTGTAAACAAGCCATCGGCCAGTTTTACCTCTTGTAGCGTTTGACTCAAAGTCATTAAATCCACAGGTTGAAGTAACGTACCAAGGTCTATAAATACATTAAATATACCTAAAAGTATCAATAAGTGGGAAAAAATCAGTTGAAAAAAAAAGTTTACTCCCTGTTAGAACACAATATTATGTTCTAACAGGGAGTAAACATTCTTTTTCAACTGATTTTTTCCCACTTATTTATACTTTTATGTATATTTAATGTATGTATAGACCTTGGTACGTTACTTCAACCTGTGATTAAATCTGAACAGTTCCACCAACGATTTCCCAAAATCGGATGCGAATCTTGTTGTCGTTTTTAGTTTTACACTTACGAAGTTCTTACTCGTACGAAGTTTAGAGAAACGGGCCCCAGTCAGCTAGCTATATATTGTACCATATTAGTGGGAGTGAGTCTGGTAATAGATCAGGGGCCCGTTTCACTATACTTCGTACGAATACAAAGTTCGTAAGTGCAAATTTAGGATCGTCTGTAAATTTCAATTGATGAATTTACATTTATTGAGCATAGGCTGCATATGCAGCCTATGCTCAATAAATGTAAATCCAATAGTTGTTTACAAGAAAACATCGCTAATGTGAATTTTACAGACTATCATTATTTTACACTTACGAACATTTTAGTCGTACGAAGTTTAGTTAAACGGCCCCCAGGAGACAGCAAGTCAGAAATAAATAAAGATGGTGTTGTCAAATCGTGGTTTACATTACAATGGGTCCGGTTTGTCATCCAGTCAGCCATATCTATATATGTGGATGTGAAATGCGGATTATGAATTTTGCGACCAGTGTAGATCCGGATCATCATGTGCATCCACCCATTCTGATCTGCACTGTTCGCCATTCCATCAATGAAACGCCCGTCATTCTTTTAATAAGCAATACAGATCTTTACCAGGCTACATGAGTGTGCTATTTTTTTATCAGGAGTTACACTGGTCACAAATCCCAAAAGCCCAATTTCGACAGTCACAACCAAACATGTGACACGTGCTTTTTTACCTTCGGACATCTGCGTAATTTCATGAAATACGTTTACAAAATTTACAATAGTTTCAGTATTTGGCGTGACGGTCAAAAGTTGACAAACTATTTTCAACCTTTGACTTTATTTATGAAAATTAGTGTACATTTTGTAAACGTATTTCATGAAATTACGCAGATGTCCGAAGGTACGAAATCACATGGCGTGTCTCATATATGAGCGAGTTAGTGAATTTGACCGTGGAAGTGGGTGTATGTGTGGGACTCATATCATTATAATATCATTATCTGCCAAATGCAAACTATCGCTAATGAGCCACCGGCTGAGAAATACTATCTTACTACGTTGACGATCAACCTAGACCCTGATCAGACTGCGAACCCCTAAGTAACTGGAACGGATTTTGATATGTTAAACTTTCACTAAACTTCGTACGACTAAGATTGTCGTAGTTGCAAATTCAGGATCGTCTGAACATTTAAATTGATGGATTTACACTTATTGAGCATAGGCTGCATATGCAGCCTATGCTCAATAAATGTAAATCCAATAATTGTTTACAAGAAAGCATTGTAATGTGAAATTTAGAGACTATCATAATGTTACACTTAAGAACATTTTAGTCGTACGAAGTTTAGTGAAACGGCCCCTAGTTCAGTGCATATGCTGTTTATCATTCTGTCACATAAGCAGGTGCATTTCGTAGAGTTAAAAAATAGGACAACCCCCTAGTTGCGAACCGTAACTCTTGCAATTACTCCCGTAGTACATTGCAAGAGTTACCTTCGCAACTAGACAAACCTCCGTACCCCAAATGCTGGATCCGCCCCTGAGCACAATGTATCTTTTCTCAGGCGGTGCCGTCAATACGATGACAACATTGACCATTCATGTACTATTCACTGGAATAGGGGATATTGGGATAAGATCGTTTGTTGTAGTGTATGTAAGTACGAAAGATGCAGTTCCAAGTGTCATTGAATACAAACGTTCTTTCATTATTCTAAATAAACACGCATGCATATTGCGTCTTCAAGTTCACAAAATATAATTGTCCATGTTGTTTTATTTTGTATCTTAGGCCCGTTTTACTAAGCTTCATACGATAAAATAAGTTCGTACGAATCTGCGTCTCGGCTAACTAATGCTGCACGTACCATTCCCGCCTACACTGATATGCACATCATTTACATGTGAACATAATTACTAACATTTTATCAACATCGCCTATCAGTTTAAATGTTATTCTAAATTCCAATTTTGCACTTACAAAGTTCTTAGACGTACGAGGTTTAGCGAAACGGGCCGCAGAAGAACTGTCGTATTATATAATAATTCCAGCACAAACATATTTACACAATTCCCTAACATTTGATTGTCTCGTAGCAAGTCTCTGTCCAAAGTACATAGTTATATCCCAGTAAACTCCCACGCCGAACTACTTCCCGTAACTGTGAGGCGCAGTTAAAATAATTCTTAAGAAAACGGAAAATAAACACATTTTCTTGATGAATTTATTTCAAATGCTGGAATTATAAGGAATGAATGGCCTTTTTGTGGAATTTATCGGGGATATAAACTTGGAAAAGTCCCGGAAATACTGGACGAAGGCCGAAAGGCCTCGTCCAGTATTCCCGCGACTTTTCCAAGTCTATACCCCGATAAATTCCACAAAAAGGCCATTCATTCCTATAATCAAAATCACTGTGTCGCAAATAATGTCTCATGGTGTTGTCCCGCTGTGTGGAATATGTTGCATTTAACCCTTTCAAC
This sequence comes from Conchocele bisecta, assembly GCA_029237695.1. Classification (NCBI taxonomy): domain Eukaryota; kingdom Metazoa; phylum Mollusca; class Bivalvia; order Lucinida; family Thyasiridae; genus Conchocele; species Conchocele bisecta. The sequence goes on from CM055267.1 coordinate 66,323,277, forward strand.
CGTATGTAACTGGAACGGATTTTGATATGTTAATTTTGCAGCCAATCAAATTGTCACAAAATGGTTTTCAGACTTGTCCATTTATGAAAAGGGGATGTTTCTTGATCTAAAAAAATATGAAAATTGCTTTTAAAAAGTGCCGATCCTGATGAGACGGTTCGTCACGAGCCGGCTCATCTGGATCTGCACTGTTTGCATACACTGCTATAGCAGCTTCGGGTTCAAAGGGCTAATTAAAACGTTTGGAAAATAAAGCAATATCAACAACAGACCATAACAAAAATCACCAATAAGAAATTCGCAATTCAAGTACCATAGTCATATAGTCATATGTCAATATCTGGCATACATGAACATCAAGTTCCTATTGACAACTTGCATAGTGGAGATAACTCTGACATGGTGACCAAGGAACATTCCGAGAGAGTTGTGCCGCTATAACTGTCTGTTCCACCTTTTTCTGCCGACGAACTTTTGGCTATTACACACATTAAATCTAAAAACTATTTAAATGAAAGTACCTTTCCACCAATAAAAGTCACCCTCCCCAACATTTTTTTGATGAAATTCCATAAAATATTGATTTTATAGCGAAAAAACGATTTTCCTATGGGAATTTAACATGGGGGAAAAAGTGGTGGTGGAAGCAGTTGGGGATGAGTAAAACAAAAAAAAATTGAAATTGACTCAGAAACCTCCCTAGATAGCTTAGAAATGACGTAAATAAGAAAACAAAAGTTAAATTTTGAAAATCGGTCCACAAATCGGTACACATATCGTTAGACATATTTAACCCATACTACGCTGAATTAAATGTTGTCGTCTGCTGGAAATGGGTTTTTTTTTTCAAAATTTAGGCTAACATGAAAAACAGCGACCACATTTTCCGTCGCCAGCGTAGTGAGGGTTAAACAATTGTAACCATGAATATATTATATCTACATATAATCAATTTGCAAATAGTGAGAACAGTATACATGTAGTTTCAGTACATTTAGTCACATCCTATGCTATTGATATCAAGCCATTTTATTTTAGAAGACCAAATATTTTAAAATTCGCACAGCTATTTGAGAAAAAATCTGGAAAACAATTAAGAAATTTAGCTATTTTTATAAGAAATGCTTTATGGTTATAATGACTAGTGAGCTTATACATATGCATTTTGTATTTTTACCCATCGTTGTATTATGTAATCTATTGTATACCTCGTGTGTCACGTATGTGGCTTAGAGTGAATAAAATGTATTGCATACAATGTAGTGTGTACAAGCACACTGGATACGACCTGACGCAGTTTGAACAATTTGCTACAAGGTGCATGTACATACAGTGGGGTCAGCGTGTAAGTGCACACACGAACGAACACGACAGGTTGGAACCATTTCGCATCAAAAGTGTATGTTGTTACCACTCAGTTGAACAGTCTCGGCGAGACGGTTCAACTGAGTGGTAACAACATACACTTTGGGTGGGTTGCGAACCAACCTGTCGTGTTCGTTCGTGTGTGCACTTACACGCTGACCCCACTGTATTTCATGTATAAAAGAAATGTAAATATGTTTTAGCATTTTTTCTCATTTCGCATCAAAAGTGTATGTTGTTACCACTCAGTTGAACCGTCTCGGCGAGACGGTTCAACTGAGTGGTAACAACATACACTTTGGGTGGGTAGCGAACCAACCTGTCGTGTTCGTTCGTGTGTGCACTTACACGCTGACCCCACTGTAATTATGAAGAAAAAACATTGGAATAAAAGACATTACACTGACCGATGGGTTATAGGCTATAATAATGAAACGTTTTTTTGGGAATAAAAGACATCACACTGACCGATGGGCTATAGCCTATAATTAATTATGAAATGTTTTTTGGAATAAATAGAGGATATTTATATTTGTGCAACGAATATGACATATATGTTTCAAAAATATGGATATTCTATTTATTATGTACCGCTCCATGGAAATTAGCAATTTTTTAGACTGTTTACGGTAATGAATGTGTATTTGCAGCCTATTTGCGCTGTTTTCCGAACATAGATTTTATGAATATAAATAGCGGAAGTAGTCGTATTTTCATCGGAAGTTGTTTATTTCATCGATGAGAACATATGACTTTTATTTACATCGTATAACTATGTATTTCATGGGTAGGTATATAATAAAAGCAATTACATGTACACTGACCGATGTGTTATAGGCTATGATAATGAAATGTTTTTTTTTTTAATAAAATAAATTACACTGACAGATGGGTTATAGCATATAACCCATCGGTCAGAGTAATTTCTATTATTTAACAAAATATTTCATAATTAGGTGCATGTAATTGCTACAAATGGTATTTATTTGCAGCAATTACACGTGAATGTCTGCAGTATGCCGCTTATGAAGGTAACATTGTGACAAAATCACAACGGCGAGCAGAATTGGTGATGTGACACCTGATAGTTGTCAGCAATACATTCGCCAGCTATACATCATTTTACAGGCAATTGATTAATTAGAGACTCATATCATTATCATATCATTATTTGCCAAATGCAAACTATCGCTAATGAGCGACCGGCTGAGAAATACTATATTACTACGTTGACGATCAGCCTAGACCCAGATCAGACTGCGCATCCGTGGGGCCCGTTTCACTAAACTTCGTACGACCAAGATTGTTGTAAGTGCAAATTTATGATCGTCTGAACATTTCAATTGATGGATTTACACTTATTGAGCATAGGCTGCATATGCAGCCTATGCTCAATAAATGTAAATCCAATAATTGTTTACAAGGAAACATTGCTATTGTGAAATTTACAGACAATCATAATGTTACACTTACATGTACGAACATTTTAGTCGTACGAAGTTTAGTGAAACGGCCCATTGTTCAGTGCCTATGCTGTTTATCATTCACATCAGCAGGTGCTGTAAAACTGGATTGTGACAAAATCACAACAGCAAGCAGAATTGGTGATGTGACACCTGATAGTTGTCAGCAAGACATTCGCCAGATATACATCATTTTACAGGCAATTGATTAATTAGAGACCCTTCTATTTGTAATTTGATGGTCATGAACTTTCAGTTTTATGGGATCGAATTAATGAGGTCTCAGGTAAATCTTATTTTTCATCAATACGACTACGGTTAGTCTGAATTCTGCAGATACATTTTAATCGGACCGAGTTTAAACATCGTTCGATTTCGTTCGATATTGAAAAAATGCGAAACGAACACACCACAAAGTGATATTAATAAGAATAGAATATGAAATGGAAATAAATGCGGTTAGTAGGGTAAAATACGTACTTATCACACATTTATCGAATGAAGTGTCATTCCATGTAAGTCCTTGCTGTAATCATTCGCTGTCATTGCGCGCCGACGACTCGATAATACGTAAATGTAGCCTGAAACGGCGGTTGTCCTTTCTGCTTTGTGAAGAAACAGATTATTTCAATTGCTTGTGAAACTATTATAAAGGAAACACATATTCGTACTGTTGATGCCTATTTGGTGAATGGATTGATTGAATGTGGCTGCGACTGGAGAAATGGGGATTATGGGTTTTGCGACCAGTGTAGGTCCAGATCAGCCTGTGCATCCGCACTGTTCGCTATTCCATCAATGAAACACCCGTCATGATTATAACAAGCAATAATTCCAGCACAAAAATATTTACACAATTCCCTAACATTTGATTGGTCTTAAAATAAGTCTTAAGAAAACGGAAAATAAACACATTTTCTTGATGAATTTATTTCAAATGCTGGAATTATAAGGAATGAATGGCCTTTGTGTGGAATTTATCGGGGATATAAACTTGGAATTTTTTTTTTCCAAAATTGTAATTTTTTATCGCTTCGTCCAGTATTCCCGCGACTTTTCCAAGTTTATACCCCGATAAATTCCACCACAAAAAGGCCATTCATTCCTATAATACAGATGGTTATCAGGCTACATGAGCGTGTTATTTCGCCAGGAGCTACACAGTGACATAGGCACCATGTCTCCAGTCACAGCCACCTATTAGTTCACTGTCTGACGTAATTACACATCACGGTCGGACAACCATACTACATATGTGCCACAAGGAGTGCGTATTATCCCGCAGGTCATTGTGACATACAGTGGGGTCAGCGTGTAGTGCACACACAAACGAACACGACAGGTTGGGGTCAGCGTGTAAGTGCACACACAAACGAACACGACAGGTTGGGGTCAGAGTGTAAGTGCACACACGAACACGACAGGTTGGGGTCAGAGTGTAAGTGCACACACAAACGAACACGACAGGTTGGGGTCAGAGTGTAAGTGCACACACAAACGAACACGACAGGTTGGGGTCAGAGTGTAAGTGCACACACAAACGAACACGACAGGTTGGGGTCAGAGTGTAAGTGCACACACAAACGAACATGACAGGTTGGGGTCAGAGTGTAAGTGCACACACGAACGAACACGACAGGTTGGAACCAACCTGTCGTGTTCGTTCGTGTGTGCACTTACACGCTGACCCCAATGTACATACCAGTTGTTCAAAACGTCTGTTAGCTTAACAGACTGTTACATCCTTAACACTGTTAAGGATTTAACAATCTGTTAAGCTAACGGAGGTTTTGAGCAACCAGCCCCTGATGGAATCGACTGTGAACATTGTAAACGAAAGCACTACAATACCGGCTGCGCTAATCTTGCCAATACATACCAGTTTCTTTATTTGAATATACATTGCTACCTTTAGAAACCGGACACCAAGAACATATATATGATTATTGGTAACACATGTTACATAATAAGGCGTGTTCATGATTGCAAAAGACATAAGTATGTCCCAGAATGGCCATATGTCTGATTTATAGCGGATTTAAACCGTGACCTCCCAGGGTGTCCGCTTTAGAGAGGTTTCACTGTACTTTAATATTATGCTTGAAGTCAAGCAGCTTGATTGACTGAGCCTGAGCTGTGCTACAGCTCATGCTCAGCGAATTAAGATACTTGATTACGAGTTGATTTTTCCAATAGATGTTCTGAAACGTTGATAATTTGTACACTATTAACGCAGGCGGGTGTGTATATCTGTAGCCTATTTCACCAACATGGCAAAGCATGCTTATCTCGCAAAGTATACTTTGAGGGAGAAATTTTCAATTTAAGGATAAATTTATTAAGTTTTATTTTACTGAATGTATTACATTAATTTTACTCATCAAATATATGCAACGGTTAGTTCTATATGAAATAATGCATTTCTGGAAAAATAAATGATTACTCCCTCAAAGTATACTTTGCTGATAAGTATACTTTGCAATGTTGATGAAATCGGCTACTGGTGTTTGAGCCCCAAGTTGGGACGAATATACTTTACGAGGCGTTTCTATCACTGATCAAGACAAAACTTAGCACATGACGTGAAATAAACGCCGCAACTGCATCATGCAGTGTTTTTTGTCTGTTAATCGGTTCTGGAATATTGCTGACAATATTAGCTTACGCCATATGCACCCAGTTGATTTTAAAATCACCATGTTCGCTTATGTAATCACACAATGTTAATTTTACGAAATCCCGATTACTATAGGTCCTGATCAGATTGTACGGATACGCAGACCGATCCGGAACTACGATTTCCGTGCCTATCGTTATATCATATATTGTCAGAAAATATACCGCTGTGTCCAATTAGTGTCATATTAGTTAGGGTCAATGACTTAACGGATGAGCGTTTTACTATGATTTTACAATGCATTACATTTTAAAATCCTATGGACATTTGTGAGGAAACAGGGGGCCGTGTCACTAAACTTCGCACGACTAAGATGTTCGTAAGTGCAAATTTACGATCGTCTGGAAATTTCAATTGATGGATTTACATTTATTGAGCATAGGCTGCACATGCAGCCTATGCTCAGTAAATGTAAATCCAATAATTGTTTATAATCAAATATTATTGATGTGAAATTTACAGACTATCATAATTTTGCTCTTACGAATATTTTAGTCGTACGAAGTTTAGTGAAACGGCCCCCCTAGTAGTACATCACCGTCTGTGTTAATCTTGCCAATATGTGTATATGTCTTTATTACAAAATACTTGAATATTGTGTTTGAAGGTTAACCAACTTGCTTGGCTGAGCCCGAGATGTGCTACAGCACAGACACAGCCAGTCAAACTACTTAATGGCGAGTTGATATTGTTGAATAGATGTTCACAAACGTTGAAATATTGTCCAGATTAACGCCGGCGGTGTTGTATTTTAGCTGCATACCAGGGGACCGTTTCACTAAACTTCGTACGAATAAATTGTTCGTAAGTGAAAAATTATGATAATCTGTAAATTTCACATTAACAATGATTTATTGTAAACAATTATTGGATTTACAGTAGCTCTTTTCTGCTCCTTACCTATTTGTATACATTGTATACTAATATCGTATACATATCGTAATCGTATAGTATTGGTATATTTAAATAGCATATCGTATGATATTGGTATGTTTGTACCGTATCATCGTATAGTACAAACGTACTATACGAATATTATACAAACATACGATATCCGTTCGTATATACGATATATCCGTACGGATATGGTATGAATATACCATAATCTGGTATGTTTGTACGATACAAACGTACCAGAATTATACACATGAATAAAAATCGTATAAACGTACGATTTGAATGGTATATCTATACGATATTGGTTGGTATGTATGGTACAAACATACCGTACGTTTATATTATATGCATATCGTATAGAAAACATATCGTATTGGTATAGTATACGTATTTATCCCGTCAACACAGTGCGTATGTGCCGTGAAACACGGTGCCGTGAAACATTTTTGATATCCAGTCAATACTATTTTTGCATTTTACAGCCATTTGTAGGTGTTGACGGGATAAATAGAATAGTAGGTTAATGCCGTGAATGGGAAACAATATCTGGCGCGGCACGGAAACAGGATGTGCTCGGTAGAGCCTCGCCCATCCTGTTTCCTGAGCCTTGCCAGATATTTTTTCCCATTCACGGCACTGACCTACTATTCTCTATATTATTGGTATAGTACAATGTACGTATAGTATTGGTATAGTACAATGTACGTATATTATTGGTATAGTACAATGTACGTATGTTATTGGTATAGTACAATGTACGTATGTTATTGGTATAGTACAATGTACGTATGTTATTGGTATAGTACAATGTACGTATATTATTGGTATAGTACAATGTACGTATATTATTATAAAGTACAATGTACGTATAGTATTGGTATAGTACAATGTACGTATAGTATTGGTATAGTACAATGTACGTATAGTATTGGTATAGTACAATGTACGTATGTTATTGGTATAGTACAATGTACGTATATTATTGGTATAGTACAATGTACGTATAGTATTGGTATAGTACAATGTACGTATAGTATTGGTATAGTACAATGTACGTATAGTATTGGTATAGTACAATGTACAATGTACGTATATTATTGGTATAGTACAATGTACGTATATTATTGGTATAGTACAATGTACGTATAGTATTGGTATAGTACAATGTACGTATATTATTGGTATAGTACAATGTACGTATGTTATTGGTATAGTACAATGTACGTATAGTATTGGTAATAGTACAATGTACGTATAGTATTGGTGATATATACAATGTACGTAGTTTAGTATTGGTATAGTACAATGTACGTATAGTATTGGTATAGTACAATGTACGTATAGTATTGGTATAGTACAATGTACGTATAGTATTGGTATAGTACAATGTACGTATAGTAGTTGGTATAGTACAATGTACGTATAGTATTGGTATAGTACAATGTACGTATAGTATTGGTATAGTACAATGTACGTATAGTATTGGTATAGTACAATGTACGTATAGTATTGGTATAGTACAATGTACGTATAGTATTGGTTATAGTACAATGTACGTATAGTATTGTATGAGTACAATGTACGTATAGTATGGTAGAGTACAATGTACGTATAGTATTGGTATAGTACAATGTACGTATAGTATTGGTATAGTACAATGTACGTATAGTATTGGTATAGTACAATGTACGTATAGTATTGGTATAGTACAATGTACGTATGTTATTGGTATAGTACAATGTACGTATTATTATGGATAGTACAATGTACGTATAGTATTGGTATAGTACAATGTACGTATAGTATTGGTATAGTACAATGTACGTATAGTATTGGTATAGTACAATGTACGTATAGTATTGGTATAGTACAATGTACGTATAGTATTGGTATGTACAATGTACGTATAGTATTGGTGGTAGTACAATGTACGTATAGTATTAGGTAGGTAGTACAATGTACGTATTGTAATTGGTATAGTACAATGTACGTATAAGTATTGGTATAGTACAATGTACGTATCGTATTGGTATAGTACAATGTACGTATAGTATTGGTATAGTACAATGTACGTATAGTATTGGTATAGTACAATACGTACGTAGTAGTTGGTATAGTACAATGTACGTATAGTATTGGTATAGTACAATGTACGTAATGTATTGGTATGAGTACAATGTACGTTATAGTATTGGTATAGTACAATGTACGTATAGTATTGGTATAGTACAATGTAGCATTAGTATTGGTATAGTACAATGTACTATAGTATTGGTATAGTACAATGTACGTATAGTATTGGTATAGTACAATGTACGTATAGTATTGGTATAGTACAATGTACGTATAGTATTGGTATAGTACAATGTACGTATAGTATTGGTATAGTACAATGTACGTATAGTATTGGTATAGTACAAAATGTACGTATAGTATTGGTATAGTACAATGTACGTATAGTATTGGTATGTACAATGTACGTAATAGTATTGGTATAGTACAATGTACGTATAGTATTGGTATAGTACAATGTACGTATGTTATTGGTATAGTACAATGTACGTATAGTATTGGTATAGTACAATGTACGTATAGTTGACCTGCAGACAAGCGCTACTGTACATGTATTGATATATGCAGCCTAGGCTCAATAAATCTAAATCCATCAATTGAAATTTTCAGACGTTCATGAATTTGCACTTACGAACATTTTAGTCGTACGGAGTTTAGTGAAACGGGCCCCAGCCTTGTCTTTCTGACAAACATAGATCACGGCGAGCATGCATACACGTACAACCTGATTTGATTTGATTTTTACTTAAAAATACTTGAATACTGTTCTTGAAATCAAACAGCTTGATTGGCTGAGCTTGAGCTGTGCTACAGATCAGGCTCATCCAATCAAACTGCTTGATTGCGAGTTGAGATTGCCAGTAGATGCATGCGTATGGTTATGCAATTACACTTGGCGGCCATCCTGTACCTCTGTGGTTGACATATTAAAATAATTTTACGGAAATTGTTCGTTGCATCCATATTGGTTGATGGGTCGTGATCTAGATATAACGCCTTATAAAAGGTCACACATGCAATCGTTATACTTCACATATTGAATTTTTAATAAATTAGTTTATTAAAAGTTCAATATGTGAACTATAACTTACTTTTTATTTACCCAGCCCAGTCAGGAAACTCCGCCCCTAAGCTTGATTTCGAATCGCTATACTAGTATGTGATTGACACGAACATTTTAAACATAACGCTGTACATTTAATGATTAATATAATAGAGACTGTGGTGTGCACATCGACATGCACACGGAACAATGTCTAGTACAGCATAATGATAATTGCTTAAATAGAAACCGTGAACGCTGATAAATAACATCGGTCATCACTCACTGTTTTGGATGCATATCTGTGGACACACCAGAATCCCCAAGCGGGGTTGTGGCGTGCACTTCGGCATGCACACGGAACACTGTCTAGTAGTGCATTATGATAATTGCTTGAATAGAAACCATGAATGTTGATAAATAACATCGGTCACCACTCACTGTTTTGGATGCATTTCTATGGACACACCAGAATCCCCAAGTGGGATTGAGGTGTGCACATCGGCATGCACACGGAACAATGTCTAGTACTGCATTATGATAATTGCTTGAATAGAAACCGGAAACGTTGATAAATAACATCGGTCACCACTCACTGTTTTGGATACATTTCTATGGACACACCAGAATCCCCAAGCGGGATTGTGGTGTGCACATCGGCATGCACACGGAACAATGTCTAGTACTGCATTATGATAATGGCTTGAATAGAAACCGTAAACGTTGATAAATAACATCGGTCACCACTCACTGTGTTGAATGCATTTCTATGGACACACCAGAATCCCCAAGCGGGATTGTGGTGTGCACATCGGCATCCACACGGAACAATGTCTAGTACTGCATTATGATAATTGCTTGAATAGAAACCGTGAACGTTGATAAATAACATCGGTCACCACTCACTGTTTTGGATGCATTTCTATGGACACACCAGAATCCCCAAGCGGGATTGTGGTGTGCACATCGGCATCCACACGGAACAATGTCTAGTACTGCATTATGATAATGGCTTGAATAGAAACCGTAAACGTTGATAAATAACATCGGTCACCACTCACTGTGTTGAATGCATTTCTATGGACACACCAGAATCCCCAAGCGGGATTGTGGTGTGCACATCGGCATCCACACGGAACAATGTCTAGTACTGCATTATGATAATTGCTTGAACAGAAACCGTGAACGTTGATAAATAACATCGGTCACCACTCACTGTGTTGAATGCATTTCTATGGACACACCAGAATCCCCAAGCGGGGTTGTGGTGTGCACATCGGCATCCACACGGAACAATGTCTAGTACTGCATTATGATAATTGCTTGAGTAGAAACCGACCCCAATAACTTCTGGGTACATCCAAAATTGGTCATGGACAGTATTACATATGGTTCATCATGTATTTCTCACTCGGTGTAAGTCGTGGTCGCCATTTGAACCGTTTTACTATAACGGTTTGAATGGCTTGTCGCGGCATACTGCCTGGGTGAGCAAGATGAAAATAGTATATGAAAGAGTTTACAGACAGAAAGAGTTTATAATGCAGTGAACTAGCAACAAACTCATTGTGAAATGATTGAGCCTAATCATATCTGTTGGCTAATATGTCTAGTGATTATACATTTCCATGAAACCATCATACATGTTTGTTATATGGCTATAAATGTGCTTCTTGCTGGTTAATGCCAATAAACGAATTGAATTGAATTGAACAAAATAAAAAGATACTGGCGAAAGCGTTGCAATATGAAATTAATTGAGACGAATACTGTTCTTTCATTGGTCGAGAAACTAGGGTAAACCATAAATACCAATGAAGAGCATGCAGCACGTGCCCACAAATGTCACCTGACTTACTTTCATCGAAATGTCGTTCCAGTGCAATTATATGTAGATTGCTTCTATGTCATCTTGTGTTGTTCCTATAAGTGACAGTTAATTACACGTTGCATTCCCAAGTTACCCACCTTCACTCTGTGTAACTGAACCAATTATTCCATTGTATAACTAAAGTAGTGCATATAGATGCAGCTATACGGCAAACTTGACTGTCTGCCAGTCAGCATGGACTTACGTAGTTACGGACGGTACGGGAGTAGATTGCAAGAGTTACCTTCGCAACTAGGACTTACGAAGATTTCCCAAACCTTCCAAGACTGACACAGTATTATCGTTTGGATTACTGATATGATTGTTTGGGCAGGCACAAATGCCAAATACAAATCTGTGCTATTCACAACAAGGTGTATCTCCTGTCTGAAGCACTGCATGTAGATGGCTCGCAGAATGGACAGCATATCAAACAGTGTAGACCGTGATCAGACAGCACGTACGTAAGAATGTGTATGTAAACAGGTTGCCGAAGAATATCGTGGTACAAATACGTGTGTGGATACTGAGTCATAATTATATAGAAATCAGCATTATTGTAACATGTTTCATTTTTGTTCACCTGAGCCGAAACATCAAGTGAGCCACATGTATGTTCGTCTCTCGGCCGTCAACATTTTCAAATATATCGTGGGCAAACAACACAGGTGACCCTTTAGCTGAAGCAATATGATGGTACATTGAACAAAAACTGGTCACAAATCCTTATTCCCCAGTCATACACAGTTCTGTTATGGTTGCGTTAATTTAGGAGTATTCATCAACAACAATACCAGAACATTTAATTCATAGCACTGTATAGACTTGATATATAATTGACCGTCCGATTTAAATCGTTGAATAATATACTGACCGTATTCAGAAATACAAGACATACACAAGACGTCAGCATTGTGCGTTCTTCCTGTGATGTTATTATTGTCGCGACGATTGGTGGCCGTTGAGCACGACTGTCATTTCGACAGATCTGCATATTGCATAGTTTTGGTATTAACCCTTTCACCCCTAAGTAACTGGAATGGAGTTTTATATGTTAATTTTGCAGCCTATACAATCATCACAAAATGATTTTCAGACTAGTCTATTTATGAAAAGGGGGTATCTTTGTTCTTAAAAAATATCAAAATTACTTTCAAAAAGTGCAGATCCTGATGAGACGGCTCGTTACGGATCTGCACTGTTTGACGTTGGTGCCATTGATATTGACAATGCTGTCTCAGTCCGTGACACAAATGAGACACGCCATGTGACTGTGTACCTTCGGACATCTGCGTAATTTCATGAAACACGTTTACAAAAGTTACAATATTTTTTCATAAATGAAGTCAAAAGTTGACAACATTTTCAGGGTGCATACGGAATATAATTTTTTTCAACTTTTGACGCCATTTACGGAAAATGTGTAAATCTTGTGAACGTATTTCATGAAATTACGCAGATGTCCGAAGGTACACAATTACATGACGTGTTACAAATGATCAAGTTGCACTTACATTGCACAATGTTTCTGGTAGTCGTGTTCTCGAGTTCGTCTTTGTAATCCATACGGGCATTGTATCAATTTGAAACATCGTGTACTCGATCAGGTAAAGCATAATGCCTCTGTAAAAGACCCACAATTTTATACGCAAGACAGTATCACAAAAAATACGGTAACATACCAACAAGGGTAGTACCGCCTTGGAATGGCCTGTATACAAAATCGTCCAATGGTGTCGCTGTATCTGGTTGGTGCACCACCCGTATAGGAAATTATGAAAAACGTATTCCATTGCATGGAAGAATTTGTGTAGATATACAGTAGAACCTCTCTAAACCGGACATTTGTTTGTTTAATTACATTGGTGTCATTGACATTTATATCAGAAGCTCATGTCTGTTCGTGATTGCAAAGCACGCCAAAATGTCTTGGGGTGCTAATATTCAAGACATACAGTGGAACCTGTGTAAACCGGACACCCTGGGATTCCTCCAGGATGTCCGGTTTAGAGAGGTTCCACTATATATGCATACAGTCAGCCGACAATTACGTCATAGCCAATGCTAAAGATGTTTTCAATAGTCAAATTGTATACTCTTTCGGCTTATAGTCAAACAACCCGACCGAGCATAGCCTATTGGACATACCATACTTATAACGATGGACGAACGTGGCGTCAATTTACACTGGTCTACAAAGACGTTCTTGCCATTTCCATGTGTCATATCATCAATTTACGCACAACCGTGTTACATAATTTACCCGTCAGACATATCACAATGTCTTTGGATTTCCATAATGAGTATGAACGTGCTGTACAATGGTATCGTGTTACTGTCAGAAGGATGATTACGTCGTCGAGCAGTCCGTGGCCATCTGCCCAACGTCTGATTGATGACAATCTACGTGGAATATATTACATCATTTCCGCTCAATTACAGAGCAGTTTCCTGGGAGATAGCCGTCTGTGGAATACCATAACTCCCACATTACTGCACAACGACGGCCACTTGAAATCTCGACGCATTGACGAGAGACATTTATGGCAGACAGTTGTGGAGAACGGCATTCTGATAACGATGGCGGCGGTAAATGATGTCTTATAAATCCACGCCTCTTGGGAAGCGGGGAAGGAAGTCACCGACTTGTAGAGAATACCAAGCTGTCAGTTGATACGTATCAACGATATCCAGCTGATCAGGCTCGGCTGGGAAACGCGTAGGAAATCCGCGGCGAGCCGCGGATTTCCTACGCGTTTCCCAGCCGAGCCTGATAAACTGGTTATTAAAATACATCACTTGCATGATGATAGTATTTGTTTGATGTCACTGTTTGATGAAATTTAATCAGTATGGGTTTCATCAATAAGTTCGCGGACTTGTTTACGTTGCGTCATTACATTGTCGTTGTTCGGTAACGTCACGTGACGTTCAGTTGTTCAACTAATGCAACATCGGCGGAAAGACATTCTAAAATTCAGATTGACCGGTGTATCAGCGCCGATACTTGATAGTGCATGCTAAATGTGTGTGTCACGGTGTAATATGGCAAACAGTGTAGGCGCCGATACATCTTCTGGTATCTGTGTCGAAATGGGAAGAATAAGAATATGTAAGAATATATGACACCATAGTACTGAGTACATAACTCTAATTACAGTTCATTACACCGCATTACATTAGAGTTATGACGGAGTAGTCTTTCCAAATGTGCGTTTGAAGCGTTCTTTGTTTACTTTCAATTTCATGGATAGTGACCTAAGAATTTTGCTAACACTTTATTAGGTACGTGTATGTTAATATGTGTGTGTCATATTGTAGACTTGTCTCTCAATAACAATATAGCGAAGTATGCACGTCAACGCCCGGCAGGTCGTTTCTATATTTTAGTGCACGAAAGGTAGATATTACATGTATTATGCATATTTAAACCGTTGACGGTGGTGTAGCGATATAGTACAACCTGTTGCCTATAAAGCGGAAAACGTGCAGCTACAATGTAATGATACCAATGCTCACAGGGATACAAATTGTAGACTACGGTATTGTGTCGTCTACTCGGGATGTAATACACTGTAATACACTCGTAGTATGTAAATGGCGTCGAAAGTTGACGGGATTAGCATGCAGGGGGCAGTTTCACTAAACTTCGTACGACTAAAATGTTCGTAAGTGAAAAATTATGATAGACTGTAAATTTGACATTAACATTGTTTTCTTGTAAACGATTATTGGATTTACATTTATTGAGCATAGCCTGCATACGCAGCCTATGCTCAATACATGTAAAGCCATTAATTGAAATTTACCGACGATCCTAAATTTGCACTTACGAAGATTTTAGTCGTACGAAGTTTAGTGAAGCGTAATTCTACTCCGAATTTGCTCTGGAAATTTCAACTTTCAATGTAATTTACGGAGAATATCGCAATTTTTGAAAATCCTGTAAATATATTTAATGAACAATCGCACATCTTCACATTGGTACACAGTCGCTTGTCTTGTATCATTTGCAACCAACAATGACGAGGTGTGCTCTTAGTGTTTTTAAAACACTATTTAAATTTATTAAAATAAACACATAATTATCATATACAGTCAAACCTGTGAGTAAAGGCCAGTCATGGGAGGTAAAATATCTGGCCTTTGTTCACAGGTGGTCTTTATTCGCAGGGTCATTTATATAGTAATTGTGTCATTGGGACAACAACAGCCTGGCCTTTACAGCCAGGTGATTGCTATTCGGAGGTGGTCTTTAGCACAGGTTCGACTGTACATGTATATGCAGTATTAGTATCGAAGAATTGGGGAGATAGCAAACAGGAGTGTACAATACATATTTCAAATGAGACACGCCATGCGATTTTGTACCTTCGGACATCTGCGTAATTTCATTAAGTATGTTTACAAAATTTACAATATTTTTCATAAATAACGTCAAAAGTTGACGAAATTTTCAGAGTACATGTACATGCGGAATTATACTCTGAAAATGTTGTCCACTTTGGACGCCATTTACGGAAAATATTGTGAAATTTGTAAACGTCTTTCATGAAATTACGCAAATGTCCGAATGTACAAAATCACATGGCATATGGTATATATTACGGAATTGAAGTTGAAAATGTTTGCAAACATGGAGTGTGTAGGCCTTAGATAGGCCTACATACTCCATGTTTGCAAACTTTTCATATATATGTATCGTGAAGGAATGTTTAAGATACATATGCAGGTACATGTATGCATTGGGAGGGCAGTGTAATTTCAACAAATGATCAGCCCGGTAGACAAATGCGCATATCTTACTTATTGAGAGGTATGTTTATGTGGTAGTTGTCCCGTCGAGAGGCGTTCTCCCACTGAGCCTCCCGACTGCCAGACGATGCTGGACATGCGATTGGGTGATCTCCCTACATGCATCATCCGTCATGTCTGGTTCAGGATGGCACCATTTACCACTCCGGTCAATCAACCGGACATCATTACACACATTGACACTGTCTGAAAATGACGTGGATCCCATTAACATTGTCTGACATGCCTAAATGTCTTGATTGTACGGCGGTATTCCAATGATTACAGCGTTTGTGACAAGCGTAACGCCGAATACATACGGACTCCCACAATTATCGCGGTCGTTCAACTGGCTTAATGTTCGCTTATCATTCCTGTCGCCGAAGATTTCAACCGAGTGTCTTATGAAATCGGCCAATGAGTTACATTAATAATTGTAATCATATGAAATCAGCTTTACCACACTTTACTGATATATTCTTTCAATCCGAAATATACAGTATTTCAATGTATATAATGTTTGATAAGCTAACTGTTTCACGCAGTGATATTGATAAGGGAATTCACAAGCTCCAAACTAATAAAACTAATGGCGCGGCACGGAAACGGCATGTGCTCGGCAGAGCCTCGCCCATCCCGTTTCCTAAGCCTTGCCAGATATTTTTCTCATTCACGGCACTAACCTACTATTCTATTTATCCCGTCAACACCTACAAATGGCTTTAAAATGCAATAAAAATAACGCCAGCCACCGCACATATTCATACGCAGTGATTAGGTCGTATTGACAGGATATCAAAATTGCTTCACGGCACCGTGTTTCACGGCACATACGCACTGTGTTGACGGGATAAATATTTTTCAAATGATTTTTTTTTTTATTCACGGCAAATACATCCTTCCGCATTATTTTCATAAGCTGTTACATGAAACATTTAGTTATGGTTATTTGCTGGACTAATAGTCAGACGGACCTATTATTACTCTCTATGAAAAAGGTAGATAAGACAGCACAAACACTTACGGAGGAACAACAGTACGGTGTAACCACCCTAAACCGACACCAAGAAAACCCATAGGATCTTATGTTTTATGAGTTTCTTGGTCATTTATCTCATGTGATAATGTCTGTTTATGATCGCATTTCACACAACTATGGCTCAGAATGATCAAATGGCTGATTTACAGTGAAACATCTCTAAACCGGACACCCTGGGGGCCTCCCAGGGTGTTCGGTTTAGAGAGGTTTCACTGTATTAAGTGCAGTAGGGAAACCTTTTACTAGTCGAGTTTTAAACAATAGGCAGAAAATTACTACATGTGTATTTGTACGTCACGGGTCAGGCTTGTCTTCGAAACAAATATGAGCACCATAGACCATATAGTTGTGTTACATAGTCTGATCACGAAGTATACCAATACAGGCTCAAAATTATTCTGCATATTCATAGACTTTACGAATACTTTTGATTAAGATGTTATTAGAGATAACATGTGGTACAAACGTTTGCATTTAAGTATTAGAGACAACATGTTCAATGTTCTCAAGTCAATATACATTATACATAATATTCGAAAAAAACGTTCCCAAATTTAATTTCGTATAATTCCTACTCTACTTAACATAAATAATTGAAACTGTGCCTGATGATTCATCAGGATGTTGTAGAAAACTTGTATTATCGTGATAAATCTAACAATTTACAAATGACCAATTAAGCAATATGGTGGGTAGAAATTTACAATATCGGTAGAGTTCGAATTGCTGTTAATCGTACCAACTTATATTCATGATGTAACTACACACAATGGTCGATCGTCCCACCATCCTCTTATACCACAGTACGCAGACATTTCCATGAAGAAATACTGCTTCTGATCTCAGCCAATTTCATTTTCTTCCAACATCTCTGAATCTCTGCTTTGAGTTCCACTTCAGTGAAATTATCTTGTCGACGGCTGTAATCTTTCTCACCAAGAGAATCCCACACCGAGTAGTCCATTGTATTACAGTCTGTACTTTGTGGCGGCCACTCATCTTGTTTGATGAACTCTGGGGTAGCATCCTACAACTACTATTATTATACCTCATCGTAAATTCGCCGCTTTGCATTGGTCAATTCCCTACCACGTGGTATAAAGCAATTGGCCATGTGTACACTGCGGGCGACAATGCCATGAGACAATTGAGACATTGTCCACCGGTCGTCCGAAGATACCCGAAGTCTGGTCACGGAAACTACCGAACATTAATTGGAGTACCTTGTAGCTTATCGCGCATCGAAACCGAAAGTACCGAATGAGATGAAAGCGGACGCTGACTAGTACCCCCGTTGTATTACCCCTATAACAGTAAAGCATTGTAAACCAGGCACCAGCTGCGCAGATGTAAACAAAGATGGCGAAAGCCAGTGGAAGCAATGTGTGCAATGTGAAATGTTAGTTATATTCGGTATAATAATGTAAATGGTGCCCTTGGTTGAGGGGGATATTGTGGATTATCTCCCCTCGAGAACATTATCTCCCTCGGCTGCGCCTCGGGAGATAATGTTCCCTCGGGGAGATAATCCCAATATACCCCTCAACCGAGGGCACCATTTATATATTATTATACCTCATCGTAAATTCGCCGCTTTGCATTGGTCAATTCCCTACCACGTGATATAAAGCAATTGGCCATGTGTACCATGAGGGCGACAATGCCATGAGACAATTGAGACATTGTCTACCGGTCGCCCGAAGATACCCGAAGTCTGACAAGAGTGCCATTTATATTCGCTACCGTATATTTATTAACGATTTTGAAAATGAATCGTGCAATAAAGGCTGATACAGGAATTTCAAATTATTCTTGCTGTTACATGCCGATAATTATATTTTATGAATTGAGAGAGGGTTTGCAAAATGTTTTAAGTACGAGTGTTGTCAAAGGTAGACATTAACTGTTAATAATGATAAACCCAAAATCATAAGTTCGCGCAAGTGGGGTAAGCTCCCGTTAAATAGGCTGTTTTAGTACTGTGTAACAATAATTACTGTCTGTTTCACGAAAGCTGCTCAAATTTTACGCCCATATAAACAATTCGAAAACAATATGTTTTTCGATAATATTAAATGTTATCAAAATTTAAGAATGAGCCTTCTTTTTATTTCGTGAAATTTGGTCAGATATTGATTTTATTGCGAAAAAAGAATTTCCCCATGTTAAATCCCCATAGACATCTTCACGGATGTCTATGGGGATTTAACATGAGGATTTTTTTTTGAATTTCAGAAATACTGGACCGATTTTTAAAATTTAACTTTTGTTTTCTTAGTTAGATCATTTCCAAGCTATCTACCTAAGTTTCGGAGTCAATTTCCAAAGTTTTTCGCTTTTTGACTCCTCCCACACTTCCTTACCACTTTTTCCCCCATGTTAAATTCCCATAGACAAATCAATTTTTCGCAATAAAATAAATATTTGACAAAATTTCACGAAATAAAAAGGAGGCTCATTCTTAAATTTTCCTTTAATTTAATGTTATCGAAAAAAATATGGTTTTTGAATTGTTTATATGGCCGTAAAATTTGGGCAGCTTTAGTGAAACAGACTACAGAAAGTCTTATATTTGGCTTGCATTTTCTACAAGTACATGTATGCACATTTTCAAATCTCAAATCACATTATCCGGTAAAGCTCAAAAGGTTATTTTCAAATTAAACAACTACCGTTTAATACGTGACAGTGTAGATGCTTAAGGTTTTTGTCAAGCTAATCAGATTGAACGAATACACATACAGTTGTATTTATTTTCATTTTGTTTCTCAGCGGCATGTGACAACTTTGCTCTAACAATCGGTACCAAGAAGACTAAAGTTATGTACCAGCCAGCTCCAGGCAAAGTCTATACAGTGGGGTGATCGTGTAAGTGCACACACGAACGAACACGACAGGTTGGAACCAACCTGTCGTGTTCGTTCGTGTGTGCACTTACACGCTGACCCCACTGTAGTCCAGCATCAAAGTAAAGGATACCCACCTCCAGGGTCTGGACAAATACATATGTGGCTGTGGCTGGAAAAATGGGGCTTATGGGTTTTGCAACCGGTCAAGAATAATAACGGGTATAATGCAATTTTCGCCCCATGCGGTCTCACATTGGTATTACACAATCGCCTGCGTTAATCTTCCCCATATCAACATTTCTGTATACCTATTGGCATCTGCAACTCGCAATCAAGCAGTTTGCTTGTCTGAGGGTCAGCTCAGCCTCAGCCAATCAAACTGTTTTATCTCAAGCACAGTTATTGAAACGTTTTGATATACAGAGATTGACAAATATCGGCAAGATTAGCGCAGTCGGTAGTGTAATGCTTCCCGATCCGTTGTGTTCGTTGGACACGACTGTCATTCCATGTGTCCACATCGTACTTACGGTTTACATTGAATTACGTTGAAGCTAGAGTTAGACGTAGGATGTGATTATGTCGTGGCAATATGACAATATTGGCGCATTCCGTGACATAAGTAAACAAATGCAATGAAACTCGCAGCTGTCTGATAATATTGTTTGGCGATTATCGTGGATCTCGTGACTCTGTCTTGTTATTTTCAGATTCACAATTATGAATCAAAGTTTAGTGCAGCGCTATGGTTATAGAGAATAGTAGGTTAGTGCCGTGAATGGGAAAAATATCTGGCAAGGCTCAGGAAACGGGATGGGCGAGGCTCTGCCGAGCACATCCCGTTTCCGTGCCGCGCTAGATATTTTTCCCATTCACGGCACTAACCTACTATTCTATTTATCCCGTCAACACCTACAAATGGCTGTTAAATGCAAAAATTGTATTGACTGGATATCAAAAATGTTTCACTGCACCGTGTTTCACGGCACATACGCACTGTGTTGACGGGATAAATTATGGACAGTCCCCCGCGCATTATTTCAGCGATGTTGTGATTTTCCCGATCCTTCGGTGTTTTTGAGCACCAACGAATTTTGAGATGGGTGTACATGTCGCCTCGATGTTGTAAGAATGAAAGCTCTGTATGCACCGCCAGGGTAATCCAACCAGTTGTAGAACAAGACATTTAATTAATCTCTTGATATGCAGTATGTGATTGGTGTATAATCGAAATACAGCACAAGTGTGTACGGCTCGACGTTCCATATTCGAGATTGTCTCCCCTATATATATTGATATCTGAGTTTTCACCCTGGTCGAGCTGCCAGGTATTATTGACAACAATTCTAACGTATGTTATATTGGTTACACTAGCGAGGGTTATTCTTGTGATTGATGTACTGGGCAGAATCCCGATGTTCCAGTAGCCTATTTCACAAAAATTGCAAAGCATATTTATCTAGCAAAGTGTACTTTGAGGGAGTAATTGTTTATTTTTTCCCGTAATGCATTATTTCATATAAAACTAAAAATTGCATAGATTTGATGATTAAAAGTATGCAGAATTATTACACTGAATGTATTACACTGAATGTATTACACTGAATGTATGAATGTATTACACTGAATGTATTACACTGAATGTATTACATTATCACAGCCAGAATGGTACAATAATAACAAATAATACATTTTTCCTTAACTTGAAAATTTCTCCCTCAAACTGTACTTAACAAGACAAATATACTTTGCAATTTTGATGAAATAGGCTACTGGTTTGGCCCCCAGGTGGGTTTTTCTTTGGCTTTTTATGTTATTTGAGAGTTGAATCTTGTTATTTCCCTTAGCAAGTACTAAGGTTAGTACACGTACTAATAATATCCTATTTATTTGTGGCTAAGTAACACTGGTGTGGTGAGTACCTGGTAACAGATCAGGTCAGTCTAATTTCAGGGCTGACTATATTTTCTGTATAAGTATTTAGTTTTTATTTTGGGATTCCCTCATCCGTACAGGTGAAATATAGGATTAGACCCCATTATCCCGGCCTCAAATCCCTTACAACGTAGCCGTTGACAGGCCGTTAAACACCAGTAAATAACATAAATAAGAACAACATTCATTATTAGACAATATTGGTTGGAAAGGACGAGAAACAGGAAATAGTGATATCAGTTTATTTAACTATATAATTAAATAAATTAACTTATCATACATTTAACCCTTTGAACCCGAAAGCCCGCTATATCGGTTTATGCAAACAGTGCAGATCCAGATGAGCCGGCTCGTAACGAGCCGTCTCATCAGGATCTGCACTGTTTGAAAGTAATTTTCATATTTTTGAGAAAAACAAACACCTCCTTTTTATAAATGGACTAGTCTGAAAATCATTTTGCGATGATTGGATTGGTTGCAAAACGAACATATCGCAGCCCATTCAGTTACTTAGGGGTGAAAGGGTTAATTGTTGTTAACCCTTATAATCCGTGCAAATGCAATATTTAATCATAACATATATTAATAATTATAACAAAATATACTTAGCAGAAATGTATATGGTCCGCCTGCTGAGAAAATGTATCTTGTGACGTTTGCGAACAGTGTAGCCCCTGATTAGACTGCGCATCAGCGCAGTCTGATCAGGGTATACGCTGTTCGCCGTTTAGTGAATGAAATAGCCTAACGTTTCGCAGAAAATCATTCATGTTTTATTCCAATGGTGTGAATGTGCGAATTGATAATGATTTACAGATGTTCTAAGCTACTTTTCTTCCAGCCAGCGGCCCATACATGAACATGCATGAACAGCAAACATGTTAAGTGAATTAAAAAATAAACTATAAACTATTTTTTATAAGAAAAACACTTACTGCATTTATTCCCATTAATAATGGTAATTAGCAATGTAATACATTCTGTTCGAGTTGGCATCGTTAGGAACAGTTTGTACTGCCCTACGTTGTTTGTTTCTGTTTCGTTATTAATTAAATGTATTCAAATGAAACTAGATTGGTCAGTAAGCGAGGCTTACGGAATACCCCCCGCGTGGGCCCAGGTACCCCTAAATATGTAACATTTTCCAAGTGTGTGAGCTTGTGACCTTGACTCTGAGCTTAGCGGGGGCGGCACGAACGTGAATGTGAAGCAATTCCGAGCAAGGAAATAGAAGTTATAACCGATTTATCTGATGTTAAGTTTTGTAAAGAGACTAAGTATGTGATCTTGACCTTGGGATCAGCGGGGATATGTCACAGCATGATAGTAGAGCCTAAGAGGAATGCATGCATGAAATTTTAGATGAAGTCATAACATATTTCTCCGATGGTAAGTTTTGTAAAGAGACCAGGAATGCATGTGTGAAATATTAAGCATTTTAGATGAAAGAAATAGAAGTTATAACAATATTTCTCTGATGTTAAGTTTTGTAAAGAGACTAAGTATTTTACCTTGACCTTGGGATCAGCGGGGGTTGGACGGTCGTGGATTTGGGACAGCATGATAGTAGAGCCTTACAGGAATGCATGTGTGAAATATTAAGCATTTTAGATGAAGGCAATAGAAGTTATACCAATATTTCTCTGATGTTAAGTTTTGTAAAGAGACTAAGTATTTGACCTTGACCATGGGATCAGCGGGGGTTGGACAGTCGTGGATTTGGCACAGCATGCTAGTAGAGCCTTGCAGCAATGCATGTGTGAAATATCAAGCATTTTAGATGAAGGAAATAGAAATTATAACAATATTTCTCTGATGTTAAGTTTTGTAAAGAGATTAAATATTTGACCTTGACCATGGGATCAGCGGGGGTTGGACGGTTGTGGATTTGGCACAGCATGGTAGTAGAGCCTTACAGGAATGCATATGTGAAATATTAAGCATTTTAGATGAAGGAAATAGAAGTTATAACACTATTTCTCTGATGTTAAGTTTTGTAAAGAGACTAAGTATTTGACCTTGACCTTGGGATCAGCGGGGGTTGGACGGTCGTGGATTTGGCACAGCATGGTAGTAGAGCCTTACAGGAATCATGTGTGAAATATTAAGAATTTTTGATGAAGGAAATAGAAGTTATAACAATATGTCTCTGATGTTAAGTTTTGTACTAAGTATTTGACCTTGACCTTGGGATCAGCGGGGGTTGGACGGTCGTGGATTTGGCACAGCATGGTAGTAGAGCCTTACAGGAATGCATGTGTGAAATATTAAGCATTTTAGATGAAAGAAATATAAGTTATAACAGTATTTCTCTGATGTTAAAGGCCCAACTGGGATATAAAAGCCACCAGATGGCGCTGGGTAGGCTTTTTGATAATTTTATGCATGCTTCACTTCAGGGACACATTTTCAGATATTTTAGAAATACCACTGAACAAATAAGTACACTATTTCACACAGACATAGATAATACAACTTTGAAAGGCTTAGAAAAAATTGGATTTAAGAAAACAAATGTAAATGTGCTTTTGAAGTAATACAATGTACTCAACTGACAACTGATTCAAACTTGCCGGGCGGAGCGTAGCTGTTACATATGTAATTCATGCATAGAGCTGAGTTCATGACCCGACATTGTAAACAACCCCACGTGTTTAGTTGATAACGCTAACAGCTATAACTGCCTGTATGGTCAACATCAGACAGTGTGCCAACCGCACAACTTTGATTTTGGACAGTAATATCAAATTAAATGTGTGGTTGGTATGCACATAACAAGGTGAATGAAACAAAACCATGGTTTAATAGACCAGCAAGAGAAATATTTCGCCTAGAACTTGATACAGTGGCTGTGAAAATGCAGTATATACTAATTATAAACAGCATATACTCGGGTTAGTATGCACAGTGACAAAACAGCATGTATGTGCAGTCTAATATGGAATTTACATGACTACATGAATTCAAGTTTGCTAGCAGCCTTATTTCCTGTATCCTAACACATACCAGTATGGCTATTTCAACACTGGCCTCTAATTAGCTGTCAGCATATATTATATCTGCTGCAATGCAGTCTAACTGGGACGGGGTTATCTGTGGAATGACATGACACAGTTACACATTTTTATCAAATACCGACTTATTACAAACACATATTCTTATATATTGGTTACTACATGTACTTACAAAATACATCGGAGATAGGAACCTTGTTCAGGTCCAGAAGTACAATATAGGTTTCACTATATGTACATGACACACTCTAAGTAACGGACACGTGGACACGTTACGACATGCATATCCCCGGATCAGCTGGTGCATCCTCGCAACCTCATCAGGATATACACTGTTACGTTTGGTGGTCATTCATGGTGGCTCTAATTAATGATGTAAACTGCATCATGACGTAGTCATGTGCTATCTGAATGTGAGTTAAACTGATCAAACACTCAATAAGCCACATTTTGTCATTGTGTAACACATGGAAAGGTGTTTCATTAAATTTTACGTGTTTCTATTTTTAATAATTTATATAATAGCATCAGAATACTCTTTGCTTTGAAATAGTTAGCAGCAAAATACTATATAAGTTTTAACACTTTTAGTAAATTCTCAATCATTTTCATGCACAACTAAAACATACAGACACTATTATAAGGACTGGTATATATTGTATCATTTGTGTGTTTTATGGGACCACACGTTTGATAACAAACCAACATACCAACAAACCAACATACGCACGGACGCACGCACGCACGGACGGACGGACAACCTGACTCCAGTATACCCCCCCCCCCCACAACTCGTTGCGGGGGGTATAATTACATACATGTAAGTGACCATGCATATTACAAAAAGAACACGCGTTGAGATTGCTAGTTATTTATCAATATTAAAACATTCATGTTTCGAGGTTACCTATCGGTACACATGGGTTCACAGATACATGTACGATATGAATCTACAACGTAAATTGTCTTTGACTTTCAAATACATCTGTTGTATCATCATGTATATATTGATTGACATTATTATACATTTTATATCAGACGTAAATGATATCAGGGGCGATAACCGTGTTTCCTTAAAATGTTAACGGACATTACTATTTATTCTCTGTATTTATGTTTTGATGTTCAAGGATCATACTTAATAATCTGTCGAAAATATTATTTTTTCAGGTGACTGGTCGTTTATACATTGCGCCTGAAGTGAGAAACATAATACAGTGAAACCTTTCTCAACCGAACACCAATAACACATGTGTTTGGCTAATTTCGGTTGGTTTCACTGACACTTATATCTGATGTTAGTGTATGTTCATGATTTTAAAGTACACACGCATGTCTTTGAGTGCCAGGATTACTGTGGATGCCCTAGGGTGTCCGGTTTAGAGAGATTGATTCCGCTGTATGTACAATGTAGGCCACCTTCAGTCAGGCGTTATTATTAACGTTAAAACAAGAAAGAACATATTTATCTTGTCACATGTGGCTTTGACTGCAGAATTGGGGCTTATGAAATCGGTTTCCAGTCTAGCTTAGCAACGCTTGTAGCAGACTAATACAGCTTGATCAGGAGCTGTATTACTTGTCTTACACATTGACTGAATGGCGATCAGTGGATACCCCGATCAGACTGCGTGGATGCGCAGGCTGATCTGGGACTACACTGGTCTCAAATGCCATTAACCATATACTTCCAGTTACAACCACATATTAGGTAAACATCATTAAATACGTTCGCATGTCTAAGAAACATATTCACAGTTCAGCTTGTATTACATATCATACACACGTCCTAATATTGCACTACTCAGGGATTCCGCTGGGGAAAATACATTTTTTTTTTCGAAAATTGTAATTTTTTATCGCCAATTGTTTATTTTTATCGCCAATTACGAAAGTGGCGATCGCCAGCGGAATCCCTCACTACTGTCTGTTTCACGAAAGCTGCCCAAAATTTGGGCAACTTTCGTGAAACAGACAGTAGTGGCAGTTCAACTGATCACACAAGAAGCAAGCCGCAAGTATTTAACCCTTTCAACGCCATAATGGTATTGGCAACAAGTGTAGATCCAGATGAGCCGGCTCGTGACAAGCCGTCTCATCAGAATCTGCACTTCTTGCAAGTAGTTTTCATATGTTAAGAACAAAAAGACCCCCATGTTCATAAATGGACTAGTCTGAAAATCATGACGGTTGAATTGGTTGCAGAATTAACATATCAAAATCGCATTCCAGTTACTTAGGGGTGAAAGGGTTAAACAAAAATTGCATGTACATATAGTTAACATGATGAAACTAAATGCATGGACTGGCTGATACTCGTTATTTATTGAAGTGGCATATATACTGTAACCTCATTATAGTATTAGAATATATCGCTATTCAGAAAATGTATATACTAGTCTACCAAATTTTCAAGCATTTAAGCAATTCACTACTTGGCAATTGATATTAAAAAACATATTTAAAACGTTACCGAAGTAGCAGTTTTATTTCTATGATGTGAGATGAAAAGTATTTTATAAATAATAAAGGTTTTGTGCAAATTTCAGTCTTTAAACATTGTCAAAACGTCAGGAGAATCAAAGACCGAGTGATGTACCAACGATTAGAACAAATGTACTTACTATCTTTTCCGCGTGATGGAAACAAATAGTTTCATTGCAAGGCAAGCATAGACTCCGACAAGCGAAATCTAATTCGAATTGCTTAACTAATAACTCAGCCAAGCAATCAAAGCACCCGCTTATCCTGTGCATGTAAGTTTGAGGCAATAGCATGGACGCAATAACGAAATATAAACATTAACCCTTACACCGCTGCATTCAATTTTACCGTATTCTGTTTATTTTATATTTTCAATTTTTCTCAAGAAAAACATGTTTGACAGCACTTTAGAATCATTTACAAATTGCTGACAAACACTGATGTTTCATTGAGAAAGATGTGATTTGATTTATTGGTGTTTAACGTCATATCAACAGATAAGGTCATTTAAGGCGGGGCCAACGGGTTAAATCCAGCATGTAAATATAAAACAACAGCAGGCTAACACTTTTCGTTCTCAGTATTATAAGGGTTACAGTGGGGTCAGCGTGTAAGTGCCCACACGAACGAACACGACAGGTTGGAACCAACCTGTCGTGTTCGTTCGTGTGTGCACTTACACGCTGACCCCACTGTAACTAATGTTAACCCTTAGAATGCTGGGAACGAAAAGTGTTAGCCTGCTGTTGTTTTATATAATCAAGAGGAATAAACAAATATGGTACCATACTAGTGGAAGTGCATTGTCAACAAGGTATACCTGTTTATCACAGTATATGAATATGATGACTTTGCATTGTATGGTTGACCCAGGCCATTTTAGCCCATAAAGCATAAAGAGACATGTCATTGAATAGTTCGCCCTGCTTTCTAAGCCAATCGCTAGACAACATTGCGCTCCATTTATATTACATAATGCAACGTTCTACCATATTTAATGATTAACTCTTTGACAGGATATGGAAAACCAATACTAGGATGGGACATAGCAGTGTACACTTGGCTGAACTATAAGTATGTTATTGTTCACATATTGGATTTTTCAGGAACTAAATGCAATCCAATATGTGAACAATAACATATACATATTGAATATCTGAGATATCATCTGAGTCACAGTCCCTTTAACGCACACATACATGTAATAATGGTAATAGTATGTACACATACGATGCATTGCAACTAAAATACCAACGGACTACGTCCAATTAGTGATTATAAAGCACTTACATTTTTAAAGATATCATTTCATATTAACATGTACATATAGCTACATATCTAACACATACACATACAAATATGTAACCAAAATATATATTCGTGACTCGTCATGATGAGAAAAATAATTATTTTATATTATCAAAATGACGCATGCGTACTGAACTTGCTTAATGACTAGTCGCGGTTGCGGAACACTTTAAAATACTCCCGTATCGTCCAGATACGGGAGTATTTGTTGTGTTACGTGTCCATGACGACTTAGGTGCCGGCATCAACAGGAGGCGCATACCAACTCAGACAAATTACTACTAAGGCATACAAAATAAGTACTTTGGTCTGACACGGGGTTTGCGAAATATGCGGGAGGCGGTATGTTTTAATATATATATCTTTTTTGTTTTAAATATTCGTCTCTGATTTTTTCAAGTTGCCATGCATATATACATATGTGAACCTGAAAACCGGACATGATTGAATTTAACACACTTTTGCATTGTAGTGTTTATTATTGATCATATGGCGATTTTATAGTACAATTTTCGTTCTCCATGACGATAAAATGCTCGACGCGCACGTGACGATATCTGAGAACCAAACTACTTTTTATATGTTATCTCCCTTGAGATAGCATATTATGTCACGCAAATTTCTATGGGGGCAGTCATATTGTCGTGCTACGCCTAAATGGCGAGTACGACCAGGACAATAGTGCCCTGTGCCAACTTATCCTATGGCGTTTTGGTCTGCCTTGCTTTGTATCTAAAACTCTACATGTACTATTCTCTATAGTTTTCACAGTTTTGGGTTCAGTTTATCAGTTAAATTCTGGAAAATACGAATCAAGACATTTCGTGCGTGTGAATACAGCAGCTATTAATCTACATTTTTTTCTGGGAGTTTCAAACAGTAATTTATTCTAGAGAAAACCTACAGATGGGAATAGGTTTGAACCATCACAGTACATTTGCCTCTGGATGATGATTGAGAAAATATGCAACTTTCAGTCTCTAGTTCCGCAAGTGATAAGTTTTCGTGGAGATAACATATTTCAGTACTTTTAGTACTTTGATTTAATGGCCTAATGCCAACTTTGTCATGACGGGTGGCATTTCATTCGCTGCTCCAGAAGACGTATGAGTGCAGTGATATATACAGCACGATACTCTATGTCCGATACTATAGTTGGGTCACGATCTGACATATTCCTGGGGCCGTTTCACTAAAGTTCGTACGAATATAATGTTCGTAAGTGCACATTTAGGACCGTCTGGAAATTTCAATTTGATGAATTTACTTTTATTGAGCATAGGCTGCATTGAGCAATAAATATAAATTCAATAATAGTTTACAAGAAAACATTGTTAATGTAAAGTTTACAGACTTACGAACATTTTAGTCGTACGAAGTTTAGTGAAACGGCCCACAGGAGCAAAACTGGCATAGCTGCATATATCTCGAAAAGTAAGCGAATACCTTAAGACGACCTCAAACATCACTGCGGACATATTCGTTTCCTGCGGATATATTCGCCTCTTAGGGGCACGTGAATATGTCCGATGATATATTCGTTCGTTGTGGACATATTCGCACCTGGTAGCATTCTAGACGTGAACATAGTTGTGGTCAGTCTCAAGGTGCATGCTCACGTGGTTACAACAACAACAACGTCGCCCACTCCAAAGTAAGTATTATTTGATATTTTCCTTAATATGCAACGGATTTTGATGAAATATGGCGCAGCAAACGCGTCTTCATGAGCTGCATTTGGTGGTATATGGAGTTTGGCACAGACTAATGTCGTTTTTGCGAAGAATCGATTTCCGTGTCGGACACGGAAATCGATTCTTCGCAAAAACGACAGAAGTTTGGGCGAAAATAAAGAGACCACCAAATGCAGCTTAACAAGACGCGTTTGTGCGCCATATTACATCAAAATCCGTTACGTAATAAGGACACTATGAAATAATACGTACTCTGAATCGGTACTTGTTGTTGTTGTTAGTACTACGTGACCATACACCTTGAGTCTACACCGCTCTGAATCCGAATAGCGCAACACCCATTATGCGTACACGATCAATATGAATGGTAATCACACGTTGCATTGCGTGTAAGCTGCCAATTTGCACGAACAAAGCTCGATGTTGTCCGATCGTGACCCGTAAGGGACTGGCTCAGAGTAAATATTATACGAGACACGCCATGTGATTTTGTGCCTTCTGACATCTGCGATTTCATGAAATACGTTTACAAAATTTACAATATTTTCCGTAAATGGCGTCAACCGTTGACACAATTTTCAGAGTTCATGGGAAATCAGTTATAATGCGCATGTACTCTGAAAATATTGTCAACTTTTGACTTTATTTATGAAGATGCAGATTTACGAAGATGTCCGCAGGTACAAAATCACATGGCGTGTCTCATATAAGCCCGGCTCTGCAAGTACATGTATCCCTCGTATCATTCTGAAAATAATGACATATCCATACCATACAAAATTGTCCAAAGATCGCCAAAATACAATATGTGGAAAACACAATAGTACAAAATATGTAGTAATACATAGAGGATATTCATATGTTTGCAACGAATATGACATATATGTTCATCGAGTGATGTGGAATGTCCATATTTCACGAGTGCCGTTAGGCACTCGTGAAATATGGACATTTCACACCACGAAATGAACATATATGTCATATTCGTTGCAAAAATATGAATATTCTATTTATTATATACCTTTCCATGGAAATTAGCATTTGTTTAGACTGTATACGGTAATGAATGTGTATTTGCAACATATTTGCAGTCCGGCACTGCAGGTGCGCGTTATGAATATACGGATAGCGGAAGTAGTCGTATTTTCACCGGAAGATGTTTATTTCATCGATGAGAACATATGACTTTTATTTACATCGTATAACTATGTATTTCATGGGTAGGTATATAATACAATTCCTGCTTTAAAATACTTGAAATATTGAACAAAGCAATATAAAAACTAACATAAACATTATCAGACTGCACATGGAACATTATCTGTAGCAAAGTATACTTTGAGGGAGTAATCATTTATTTTTCCTGAAATGCATTATTTCATATAGAACTAACAAATGCATATATTTCATGATTAAAAGTATGCAGAATTATTATACTGAATGTATTACATTATCACAGCCAAATTGGCTGTGATAATGTAATAAATTCAGTATAATAAAAATTAATAAATTCATCATAAAATTGAAAATTTCTCCCTCAAAGTACACTTTGCTACTAAAGTATACTTTGCAATGTTGATGAAATAGGCTACTGGTACTGGAGTAAAATATCAATATAATATGTATTTTAATAACGATTGGTTTTAAAACAATGTTGATGCAGATTATGTGGTCGAAATTCAATATACATGTTCCTACTCCATGTATTTTGATAAAGACCATGTGGTAGAAAATGTAAAAGAAATGTGGTTATTTGTATTTAATGTATTATATGGGCCTCCATTCCTAGATCAGCCTATCATTGTGGCTATACACAATATACAGTGCACTAGTTATCAGTAGCCATGGGAATCGCCTCTTGGCCACCAACGTCTATTGCCCACTAGTGAAAATTAGCCCGTGATACAGGCACGAATATCTGAGTTAATGTTGAACGCTTTATTGTCGGCACGGTTGTTCCAAGAAGAAGTCAGACATTTTCGAAGACATTTTTAAATGATGAACAATAGGCGTTGCTCAACAGTTAAACCGTGTCTTTAACATTTGTTTTTTTCTTTTCGAACCTACATCACCGGCGTCTTTCACAGATGGACGATAATAGGCTGTGACTAATATTACTGTCTGTTTCACGAAAGCTGCCCAAATTTTGCGGCCATATAGACAATTCAAAAACAATAATTTTTTCGATAATATTAAATTAAAGGAAAATTTAAGAATGAGCCTTCTTTTTATTTCGTGAAATTTGGTCAAATATTGATTTTATTGCGAAAAAACAATTTCCCCATGTTAAATCCCCATAGACATCTTCACAGAGTGAAGATGTCTATGGGGATTTAACATGGGGAAATTTTCAAAATTTAACTTTTGTTTTCTTAGTTAGATCATTTCCAAGCTATCTAGCTAGGTTTCGGAGTCAATTTCCAATTGTTTTCGTTTTTTTACTCCTCCCACACTCCTCTAGCTCTTTTTCCCCCATGTTAAATGCTTTTTATTTTCGAACCTACATCACCGGCGTCTTTCACAGATGGACAATAGGCGGTGACTAATATTAGGCAGTTCTACAAAGCAGTTCTACTAAGTAGGCCTAAGTACAGTTTTGCACGCTGATATCATCATTAATCCTCATCGTTATCGGAACAATCATCATTGTCATCATCATTGCCATCGCCACATGGTATTGTGGCCATCGGACACACGACATCCGCCATCTTGAGCTTGACAAAATTCTGCAAAATGAAACGAACATTCGTTCGGTATCGCCGGCACACGTGACTCGTCGTCATGGTAATGCCACATCGTCACGAGCTGTCAATGAAACTGATATCCCAGGGTTTTATCCTACGATCAAACGTTAAAAAACACTAGAATATCATCCACAAAGCAAATGTTTACTGTCATAAAAACGCTACGCATTAACAGTACGGAATTATCGAATCGCGTTTGAAAATAACATAAAGCCGTGAAATAACGTGCAACCAAACGACATTGCAACTTTATGAAATTCAGGGCAAACAAAAAGCAAATCCAGTTACGGTTACCACATATACATGATTATTTAACATGGCATTTATGAAGCGAGATTACTGATTTCATACGAAACGAAACGAAAGTTATTTATGAAATCCTCGAACGAATTTACTAAATATCATATCGAATCATCACAAAGGTTAAATAATATATATTACATAAGCACATTGTCATATATTGATACAGTCATATGCATGTACATCACATACATGTACGCTGTATCTGAAACCATTCTCACATGAACAGGGGCCTGTTTCACTAAACTTCGTACGACTAAGATGTTCGTAAGTGCAAATTTAGGATCGTCTGGAAATTTCAATTGATGGATTTTCATTTATTGATCATGCTCAATAAATGTAAATCCAACAATAATTGTTTACAAGAAAACAATGCTAATGTGAAATTGACATAATTTTGCACTTACGAACACTATAGTCGTACGCGGTTTTGTGAAACCGCCCCCTGATGTTTCGCCCAACTGAACGGGCCAAATCAACGATGTGTCAGCTGATTTTGCTAAGCTATCTGCACATGAGGCAAATATAGGTCTCTGGGGGCGGTTTCACTAAACTTCGTACGACTAAAATGTTCGTAAGTGCAAAATTATGATAGTCAGTAAATTTCATATTAACATTTTTTTCTTGCAAATAATTATTGGATTTACATTTATTGAGCATAGGCTGCATATGCAGCCAATGCTCAATAAATGTAAATCCATAAATTTAAATTTACAGACGATCTTAAATTTGCACTTACGAACATTTTAGTCGTAAGAAGTTTAGTGAAACGGGCCCCAGGTCAGCCCAGGAAATTTGGAACTCAATGTCACGATCATGTTATGGTAGCCCCAAGCGACTGACATGTACCAACCATTTCCCTTAGGGACTTAGCCCCCTTCTTCCAATGATCCTTCAATTGCCATATCATTCAAAGGGAATGGAATCCTAGTGGAACGTTTTCGCCCACAGTTATATATCAACGTCTTTTCCGAAACATATTTACTTATTTACATATTATATAGCTAGACACTATATTTGTAAAACATGGATATGCCCCCGTGGCATACTGGACACGAACTGGAGAAACTCTTTTCAACGTAAGTGTACACGGACGGACGTACGGACGGACGTACGGAACCTCAAGAGCAACGCAATATGCCCCCTTGCTATCACACGAAGTTTTCCATAAACCTCAGTATTAAGTAAAAGTACCAACCGCATCAGACGTGTATAATCCGCGCTGTCTGATCAGAGTTTACACAGTTCGCCATCAGGTCACTGATCTGCAAATCCCGTAGTTACGGGCAGTAACTCTGCAAAACTCCTGTACCGACCGCAGGGAGTTTTACAGAGTTACCGCTCGCAATAATCCATACCGCGGACAGATCAGACAAAGGTTCAACTGCTCTCTTGATTAACCCTTTCAACACAACAGGCCTGTACGGTGGTATTGGCAAACAGTGTATACCCAGATGAGCCGGCTCGTGACGAGCCGTCTCATCAGGATCTGCACTTTTTTGCAAGTACTTTTCATGGTTTTGAGAACAAAAACACACCATTTTCATAAATGGACTTGTCCGAAAATCATTTTGTGACGGTTGGATTGGTTGCAAAATAAACATATCAAACTTCAATCCAGATTGTTAGGGGTGAAAGGGTTAAAGGTACATGCTCACTCAGCAGACACAAAATGTTATTTATATCAGACGTTTTCTTGCAAAATAAACATTCATTTACCATTACCCCACGTACTGATTGGAATTATTATAAATGTTATATCAGACATAAATTTCCACACTGATATCAGTGGCGATAATCGTGTTTCCTTAAAATGTTAACGGACATTACTATGTATTCTCTCTATTTATTTTTTGATGTGCAATGATCATACTTTATATTCTGTCGAAAATATTATTTTTTCAGGAGACGCATTTAATTAGTATAAATAATTAAAAAATATTATGCCTCATTTGCATATTAAAATAGCCTGATACCACCGCGCGGCACTATCAGTACAATAAACATTACTAAATGATTATATCTGTATAGCGGGCACTCGTAATTTTTAGAACTGGTGGAATAGTGACACAATTATACACTTACATGTATTTAATTCCTATAAAGAACATTTCGTGCCTTCTGAGTGGGCATGTACCTTTAAGCAATGTAAAGGCTCCACACTAACCGATAATCCCTATATGTATACAATGTAACTCGGCGGCCCGTATGCATCAGCTGCATCGGATATATCGTCATGTAAATGGGCACTTAAGTTCCAATCAAGCGAAAAGAATGCACAATCAATACGCGGTATTGTCGAGTACAGAGACAGCTTGCGGAAATATACGCGTTGCCTTTAACGCTAAATTTAGCGGCTGTGCGGATTGGTATTGTATACGACGTTACGGAAATAACGTGGTATTACGCAGCGCTGATCTAATATGGCGGCATGATTAATGTATCACCGAGTATCTTGTATCCCGGTTTGCGTCAGACAACAAACGACAAGGGACCAGTATTGCCGTGCTCCGTCCGTATTAATATGTATAGAAAATGAATATTTTATCGCATCAGCTAACCCGTCAGTATTAAAACTAATTCAATGCCAGCCAATCCAGGCACAAATGGACCACCGACGTTCTAATGGCACATTCCAACAGGATCGATTAGAGATAACATGAATGAAGTACATTCAAGGTGTATGATCACGTGGTACTAACAACAACAACAAGTACCGATTTCAAGTACGTATTCTTTTATAGTGTCCTTATTACGTAACGGATTTTGATGAAATATGGCGCATCAAACGCGTCTTGTTAAGCTGCATTTGGTGACACGGAAATCGATTCTTCGCAAAAACGACATAAGTCTGTGCCAAACTCCATAGACCACCAAATGCAGCTCATGCAGAAGCGTTTGCTGCGTCACATTTCATCAAAATCCGTTGCATATTAAGGAAAATATCATTTTTTTAATACTTACTTTGGAGTGGGCGACGTTGTTGTTGTTGTAACCACGTGATCATGCACCCTGACAGTGGAACCTCCCTAAGCAGGACATAAAGAAAACACCTGTGAACTTATCTTTGATGAGTTTCTTGGGCATTTATCTCAAATGTCTGATCGTGATCGCATCGCACAGAACTATGGCTCAGACTGATCAAATGCCTGATCTACAGTGAACCCCCTCTAAGCCGGACACCCTGGGGATCTCCAGGTAGTTTTATCTAAATATGACACATTTGAAAATGTTAGTTATATTTCTCTAAGTGCCAACTGCATTACTATGTATGCGTTTCACAAATTGTCTATACATTATGTGAGTTTTTATGTAAATGTATTCGGCTCACATGCCAACATATGGACATGAATTGAGGTGTTCGTCGAGTGTAGTCCCTGATCGGGCATACATTTTCTAAATATGGTGAGATACACGTTTGTTAATATTGTCTAGTAGCATCGCGAATGTTTGTCTGATTATAGACCATTCTCATAAATTACGTTACCGGATGTGGAAACGAGTAACCTCCCTTCAAACTGTTGCCCGGGGTATCATCAGCAATGTTATTGCCAGAGGTTGTCTGTCGGATGTCACGTTCCATAGCTTAAAATCTACTTCAAGAGCATGCATGCAAATGTCAAGCCAAGTTTAGACCCATGTAGAGTGTGGTGTTGACTGGAAAACAAACGTTGCTTATCAGTTTTGCGACCAGTGTAGCTCCAGATCAGCCTGTGCATCCGCACAGTCTGATCAGGATATACACTGTTCGCCATTCCATCAATGAAACACCAGTCATGCTTCTAACAAACAATATAGAACGGTATCAGGCTACATGAGTATGTTATATGATCTGGAGCTACATATGTCACAAATCCAACAAGCCCCATTGCTCCAATCACAGCCACAATTACGTTTGTTTGCTTGCCAGACAAATTCTGTATGCGTCCAGATAGTTGTTGCACTCTGGAGAAAGTGGCTTGTGACTTCTATGTCCAATCTAGTTGCTGATTGCTAGCGCATTAATGCATCATGCAAATGGCAAATACTGCTGACTTAGAAGCATGCTATGTGCTTCACCTTCTGAATGGTGAACAGTGTCGAAAGACCGAACAATCTGATCTAGGTCTATACTAGTTGTAAATGTCACTGGGTCTGCTGCACTGGTTGCACAGGTCATGAGCGTCATTTTCCCAGGCACAGCCATATATTAGAGCGGAAATAGAATCAGGACTGCGCGATTAACGCTACTAGAAAGAATAGATAATTTTGTAGAGGGGCTGGATTCAATTTGTCCATTTGTGTGACAGACATTGTCTACAGACCACGGACCATATGGCTACCGGAGACAGTCAGTTTGGTCCGTAAGATTATACACCGCTTCTTGCAACAATATCCGACACACGTAGCCCCAGATCAGGGGCCCGTTTCACTAAACTTCGTACGACTAAAATGTTCGTAAGTGCAAATTTAGGATTGTCTGGAAATTTCAATTGATGGATTTACATTTATTGAGCATAGGCTGCATATTTGCAGCCTATGCTCAATAAATGTAAATCCAATAATTGTTTACAAGAAAACATTGTTATTGCGAAATGTATAGACTATCATAAGTTTGCACTTACGAACATTTTAGTGGCACGGAGTATTACATTCGC
This sequence comes from Conchocele bisecta, assembly GCA_029237695.1. Lineage (NCBI taxonomy): Eukaryota > Metazoa > Mollusca > Bivalvia > Lucinida > Thyasiridae > Conchocele > Conchocele bisecta. The sequence goes on from CM055267.1 coordinate 66,361,462, forward strand.
ATAATACTAGTGCATTAGACTTTCACTATTTCGGCAATTGAAGGGGCAATGGAAGTATGGTCTAACTCCATGTTTGTGTTCCTTAGTCAACATAAATGACGAAGAATACAAAGAAAGCGAAATCAATATATAAAATTAATAATATGGAGATGACGCATGGTATAATGCAGAACACCTCATCAACTGACCAATGTTAGTTATGTCGGCAAGCAGTTGAGTTGCTAAAGCACTAAACATATAATCCCAGAGCCCGGTCGATTCCATATAAGTCGATGGCTTATGAATACCAATGATATACGGCGATATAGGGCCTTTAAAGTTCGAATAATGCAAAGCATGCATAGTAATGGTGTTAGTCGACACTCGATGTCAGATGTATCTGCCAGACGCGCCAGGCTTTATATTTACAGAAAGTACATTACATGTTCCATGGTGCATACCACTGAAGTGGGTGATTAACCTGCGTATGGTCAATCAGACGGTTTGATGTCGAATTTAAATTTCCAGTAAAGTGGTACCTCTGTAAAGCGGACACACTGGGGGATCATCTGTAACCGATTTCACCAACATTGCAAAGTATACTTTTCTAGCAAAGTATGCTTTCAGGGAGTAATCATTTATTTTTCCTGAAATGCTTTATTTCATATAGAACTTACGACTGCATATATTTGATGATTAAAAATATGCAGAATTATTATACTGAATGTATTACATTATCACAGCCAAAATGGCTGTGATAATGTAATAAATTCAGTATAATAAAAATTAATAAATTTATCCTAAAATTGAAAATGTCTCCCTCAAAGTATACTTTGCTAGATAAGTATACTTTGCCATGTTGGTGAAATAGGCTACAGGCTGTCAGGTTTAGTTGGTACATGAGATATACAAGACTGAAATGACTAGCGAAATAAGAAATTCGCCACTGGACAGCCGGTATTTGCCATATACATGTAGAATACAGGGACTAACAAGAGGAATGGGACGTATCAGAATTTCGCCCTGTAACTGGAGAAATGACGATCGCTCATGGTATGTCGCGTTAACAACACCCTTGAGCTATGAATTGATTTTAAATAGAGAAATGGGACAGGTCTAGGTCCTGCTATGCGTCTGTACAACTTACTATGGATCGTACGACATTTTTTATTTCATGTTTGATTGGTGTAATCCCTGATCCAAAACTGTGACGGGCGATATGGCCAGTTCAGCCCCTGGGGCCCGTTTCACTAAACTTCGTACGACTAAAATGTTCGTAAGTGCAAACTTATGATAGTCTGTACATTTGACATAAGCAATTTTGTCTTGTAAACAACTATTGGATTTTCATTTATTGAGCATAGGCTGCATATGCAGCATATGTTCAATAAATGTAAATCCATCAATTGAAAATTCCAGACGATCCTAAATTTGCACTTACGAACATCTTAGTCGTACGAAATTTAGTGAAATGGCCCCTGGTTCAGTAGCGTAGCCCCGTACTGCGTTACAGACAGACAATGTAGGTTATATTGATTATTAGACGCCATCAGCGTTGTTACAGTGGAACCTCTCTAAACCGGACACCCCAGGGTGTCCGGCTTAGAGAGGTTTCACTGTAAATCAGGCATGTGATCATTCTGAGCCATAGCTGTGTGTTATGCGATCACGAACAGACATTATCACCTGAAATAAATGACCAAGAAACTCATCAACAATTAGATCACACGTGTTTTTCTGTGTGTCCGGTTTAGAGGGGTTCCAATATAATAAGACTTAATGGAGACTAGTACATGTCCTAATGAGATTGGTCAGTCTGATCCGTGTCTACACTGGCCGCAAAGGACACGAGCCTCATTTCTCCAGTCACAGTTACAAAATTGAAAAAACTTTCGCTGGCGACAGCAATATAATGATGCCTAACGCTGTTCTCGATTCCTGCATCACCCACACACACATTGCTTGCATAACACAAATGCAGAATGTTTTGTTACCTTGCAGGGAAAAATAATTACTGCGATGACGCACGGCATTCAAATCAATTCCGACCGCAATTTGAATTCGCTCATGTACACTTATTCGATGCATATAAATTGGATGCGATCATATGAACAAAATAAAATTGTCGTTCTTATTTCAATTATATGAGAATTTAGTGATAAATGGCCCGGGCTGTCTTAATATCTCGAAAGAAATGTTCACCGGATAAAGAGTATATGCAACATGTATATGTGACTAACGATTAATCCGGCTGATTTTGTCGATACAAGCATGTTATTCTCTGCTATATAATGAAACAATAATTCCAGCACAAAAATATTTACACAATTCACTAACATTTGATTGGCCCGTAGCAAGTCTCTGTCCAAAATTTATATCCCAGTAAACTCCCACGCCGAACTACTTTCCGTAACAATGAGGCGCAGTTAAAATAATTCAGAAAAATAAAAAAATAAAACGGAAAATAAACACATTTTCTTGATGATGCTGGATATAAACTTGGAAAAGTCGCGGGAATACTGGATGAGGCCTTCCGGCCTTCGTCCAGTATTCCCGCGACTTTTCCAAGTTTGTACCCCGATAAATTCCACAAAAAGGCCATTCATTCCTATAATATCGCCGTCAGTGTTGGTAAATACACGTATAAGCGTACAAGCACATTGTACTGTGTCTAATGTCGTTCCATATCACCGATTCTGTCAGACATATATTGTAAAAGTGGTGTTGTTGAAAAATGCAGTGGAACTTCTCTAAAACGGACACCCTGGGGGACCCCAGGGTTTCGGGTTTAGATATGTTCCACTGTGATTTTCAGACATATGATCACTCCAAGACAATATCGGAGTGTCTTGTGATCAACAGCCCATGTGATTGGAAATAAATGAGATGAAAGCCTATCGAATGTATGCAAACATAGGTTGTATATGTGCCCAGCTTAGACAGGTGGTCCAGTATTAAGAGATGGAAACTAAACATACGTGTATGCATGGGTACGTTGCCTATAGGACGGAAAACCGCCATACACATTCTCAAAATACATGCAAAACCGCCATACACATTCTCAAAATACATGCAAAACATCGTTCGATTCAATTACACAGGAAAACATCCCAAGGTTAGAGAAAATTACACTGTATGCATGAGTAGATGTGATTGCTAATATTTGATGTCATCGAACCTAATGTAGTGTACTTCTAAATGTCAGTTATAGCCATATTTATCCACCAAACATATACTTATTGCCGACACGCCGCTAGTATGGAATATCACGCGAATATTCACCCGCGTCTTGCTACAGTGGGGTCAGCGTGTAAGTGCACACACGAACGAACACGATAGGTTGGAACCAACCTGTCGTGTTCGTTCGTGTGTGCACTTACACGCTGACCCCACTGTACAATTATTTTCCATTTGTATAAAATTGGCTTCCACAGTGAATTATATGTTAAAGTCATAACACACTAGACATAAGTGCAATATATAAATGAGACTGATATAGAAAACACGGTTGCCGACCAATACTTTCTCCATGTATGATGATGTGCTTAAGAAATAAATATAATCTTACATTTGTGTTGATTTAATATGTCATTTATTAAACGTGTTGACCGATCTCATGAGAAACTCGGCTTCGGCTCGTTTGTTATGGCATCAGTAGACTGTTTTAATAAATATAATTTTTTGTGAAAAATGTGAAACTTATTTCTGTGAAAAATGTGAAGTTCATTTCTGTGAAAAGAAGGATTTAAGTTTATGATTATATTGAGATTCAACACTGTCTCAGACTCACTGTGACATTTGGGACCTGTCAGTTACGTACGTTATTACCCCACCTGCATGAGCACGAAGTTATGGCATGTAGACCGGGGAAAACTATTTTATTATAGGAATGAATGGCCTTTTTGTGGAATGTATCGGGGTATAAACTTGGAAAAGTCGCGGGAATACTGGACGAAGGCCGGAAGGCCTCGTCCAGTATTCCCGCGACTTTTCCAAGTTTATATCCCCGATAAATTCCACAAAAAGGCCATTCATTCCTTATAATTCCAGCATTTGAAATAAATTCATCAAGAAAATGTGTTTATTTTCCGTTTTCTTAAGACTTATTTTAACTGCGCCTGACGGTTACGGAAAGTAGTTCGGCGTGGAGTTTACTGGGATATAAATTCTGGACAGAGACTTGCTACGGACCAATCAAATGTTAGGGAATTGTGTAAATATTTTTGTGCTGGAATTATAGATTCTCATTCTCACCCGCCCCTAAAATAAACTGCCTAATTAATTTTGGTTACAAGTATATATTTTCCAAAAATCCAGGCATTAGTCTATTTGTACAGTAATTTGGAATAATGTTCAACAAAATAATTAAAAATTAAAGTTTCACACCCACCACACCTTTGCAAAAAAATGGATGAGAATCTACATGTACAAATGTATTGTTTTCTGTCCTCATTGTACATAATATAGAAATTAATAAGAAACCAAATATAACACAAAACAATTCACAACATTATTATGTGAAACTAACTCAGCTATGATCTGATAAAACCGGGCTTATTACATTTGCAACCAGTGAATAACCATACAGGCCAGCGCATCCACACCGTCTAATCAGGATCTACATTGTTCGCATTTCGGTCAGTCACCATAAATACGCAGGCTGATCAGGATTTATCCCGTCAACACAGTGCGTATGTGCCGTGAAACACGGTGCCGTGAAACATTTTTGATATCCTGTCAATACGACCTACTCACTGCGTATGGATATGTGCGGTTGCTGGGATTATTTCTTTGCATTTTAAAGCCATTTGTATGTGTTGACGGGATAAATAGAATAGTAGGTTGGTGCCGTGAATGGAAAAAAATATCTGGCGCGGCACGGAAACGGGATGTGCTCGGCAGAGCCTCGCCCATCCCGTTTCCTGAGCCTTGCCAGATATTTTTCCCATTCACGGCACTAACCTACTATTCTCTATATACACTGGACATGAATGAAATAAGCCATGTCTTGTCAATAGTGATTTTAACACATAGTTACTTGTACATTCAATAAACTTGATAAATACAGATTGTTTAATAAATTATGTCTGTTTTATCATGTCCTGCATAATGAAATGAGGGAAGTGCATAATGAAAATTACATCATTACGTAGATAAATCTCGGATGAATATACATATGAATTTTCAGATGTATTGGATAATATATAAACTGTTTTTAGTCAGTTAATGTAAGACACCCCTTGCCTGATAATCCTATTTGGAAATTGCATCAAATATTCACAGGGAGTCAGAGCTGATAAGCCCACTGCAGTAGCCAGGGGATGGCTTATTAGTTATCTCTAGGGTTGAACTGGTGATTGGTAGCCAGGGGTGAATGAGTTAAAGGTACATGCCCACTCAGTAGGCACGAAATGTTCTTTATATCAGAGACATCATTCGATACATTTTCTGGAAAAATAAACATTCATTCACCATTACCCCACTTACTGATTGACATTATTATGCATTTTATGTCAGACGTAAGTTTCCACACTGATATCAGGGGCGCTAACTGTGTTTCCTTAAAATGGTAACGGAGATTACTATTTATAGTCTGTATTTATTGTTTGCTGTGCAATTATCATACTTTTTAATCTGTCAAAAATATTATTTTTTTATCAGACACATTTAATTAGCATAAATAATTAAAATATACCATGCCTCATTTGCATATAAAAATAGCCTGATACCAACGCGCTTCATTATCAGTAAAATAAATATTACGTAAATGATTATGTCTGTATAGCGGGCACTCGTAATGTTTAGAACTGGTGGAATAGTGACACAATTCTACACTTATTTAATTCATATAAAGAACAGTTTGTGCCTACTGAGTGGGCATGTACCTTTAAAGCACCAGTCTATATATGAAGCTTGAGGTTGTCTATTCAATGTGGAATGGAGTTTGGCAGGAACATCTCTAAACCCCAGGGTGTCCGGTTTAGAGAGTTTTCACTGTCATTCCGGCACACACACAGACCGAGACGTATATGTGAGCTCTGAAAATCATTAACAGACATGATCACCAGGAATTCATGACTATGGATCCATCAAATTTAATCACACACATGTGCCCGCTCTGCCAAGCAAACTTGACACCGATTGCTTTCATTGAAGACTGTGCGACTGAAACTGACGAATTTGTGCTTGAAACCTTTCTGTAGCCGTAGTCACCAAACTTGCAAAGTACACCTATCGGTTACTGGTCAGCATGTTCGAAGGATATGTTGGATGTTAGATGAATTAATGCAGGGAACCCATGTAAACAAGCTTTATGATAGTCTATACATTGCGAACATCTTAGTCGTACGAAGATTAGTGAAACGGCCCCCAGGATATGACATGAATATGCGTGTTATACTGACTGACTCAATGGCGAGCAATGCAAATCCTGATCAGAGTGTCAATGGTGTGGTGGACCTGTAGACTACATTCTGAAACGTAGCCCAATTTGCATATCAGAACAGGTGGAAAATCAGAATATCCTTAACAACAATTGGCACTGCGAAAATGACGTTTTCTCGTGGACGCGTCCAGTGACATAGTTACGGCGGCGACATTACATGTTATTGATGAACAAACACGCATTTATACAGTGTTATCTGTATATTCTTCGCGCCAGAATTGTCGTTATATGACATTTATTTGAGCCAATCACGTACAGAGATTACAGGGTTCGATACGATTATAGATTAGCGGCAGGCCGGTATCAGATACATTACAACGTCTTACATTGACCGCATATTGCGAGTAGTGACGTTGCGACGTTTTCCACCAACGTAACCCCAGGGGGTCGTGTCATTAAACGTCGTACGACTAAAATGTTGGTAAAATATTCTTCGTAAAAGTATGATAGTCTGTAAATAACACTGTTTTCTTGTAAACAATTATTGGATTTACATTTATTGAACATAGGCTGCATATGCAGCCTATGTTCAATAAATGTAAATCCATCAATTTCCAGGCGATCCTAAGTTTGCACTTACGAACATTTTAGTGGTATGAAGCTTAGTGAAACGGGGCTCTGATCAGCATGTGCAGTATCAACAGTGACCTGTTAGTCATTATTTCGTGAACCGGACATTGTTACTGCCACTATATGTGAAGATGAATTCATAATTGTATACATGTAATATACGTATACGTGATAATGACGATCAAAACTGCACACACGTTATATGATCATTTTGCGTAGCCGGCGGTCCACAAATGCATTATATGCGCAAGATTAGCCTGTCCAGATTCCTGGGGCCCGTTTCACTAAACTTCGTACCACTAAGATGTTCGTAATTTAAAACTTAGGATCGTCTGGAAATTCGGATTGATGGATATACATGTATTGAGCATATGCCGCATATGCAGCCTATGCTCAATAATGTAAATCCAATCATTGTTTCAAAGAAAATATTGCTAATGTGAAATTTACAGACTACATAATTTTGCACTTACGAGCATTTTAGTCGAACGAAGTTTAGTTTTGTTTGTTTTGTTTGTTTGTTGGGGTTTAACGGCCTATCAGCAGCTAAGGTAATTTAATGCCGGGTCAATGGGTTTAGTACTAAATCCCATATATTACCTGTACAAGTACATGTACATGTTGAAGTTACGAAGTTTAGTAAAACGGCCTCCTGTGTATGACATACTGTCATAAACTACGCATGTACGGAAATACACAGCACAGACAAACGTGTCGCAGACAAATCAAAATGGAAGGAAAGAGAGACGAAATGGGCTACAAATGCTTTCGATAGAAGTACATATACAGTGGGGTCAGCGTGTAAGTGCACATACGAACGAACACGACAGGTTGGTTCGCTACTCACCCAAAGTGTATGTTGTTACCACTCAGTTGAACCGTCTCGCCGAGACGGTTCAACTGCGTGGTAACAACATACACTTTTGATGCGAAATGAGAAAAAAATGCAAAAAAATATTTACATTTTTTTTTATACATGAAATACAGTGGGGTCAGCGTGTAAGTGCACACACGAACAAACACGACAGGTTGTTTCCAACCTGTCGTGTTCGTTCGTGTGTGCACTTACACGCTGACCCCACTGTAACACATGACAGAAGAACGACATGAGTTAATGAATAAAATTATGTCATTCCTACAGGGAAATAGATTTTATATACTATATCTGCTGCATCGTTTTTTTTATTTTGTATAACTTATACCCAGCCTTATCATTTCTAAAAGGATGTTCTTATCAAGTGTAAATTTCATTTTAAATATTCGCCATCAATATAACTTTCAATTTTCCATTATGCGTGGAGTATTACTTTCGACAGAATATTTTAACTTGTTTTGTATCAGTGTCGCCTTTCCGCCTACACGACAACCGTGTACCGTCACTGGCAAATGGAAACTTATGACATTTCCAACCGGTGTGGACCTGGGAGCCGTTTCACTAAACTTCTTACGACTCAAATGTTCGTAAGTGCAACTTTAGGATCGTCTGAAAAATTCAATTGATTTGTTTAAATTTAATGGGCATATGCTGCATATGCAGCCTATACTCAATAAATGTAAATCCAATTTTTGTTTACAAGAAAACATTGTTAATGTGAAATTTACAGACTATCATAATTTTGCACTTACGAACATTTTAATCGTACGAAGTTTAGTGAAACGGCCCCCTGTAGCCTAATTCACCAACATTGCAAAGTATACTTATCTTGGTAAGTACACGTTGAGGGAGAAACTTTCAACTTAAGGATAAATGTATTAATGTTTATTATACTGAATTGATTACATTATCACAGCCGTTTTGGCTGTGATAATGTAATACATTCAGTATAATAATTCTGCATATTTTTAATCATCAAATATATGCAGTCGTTAGTTCTATATGAAATAATGCATTTCTGGAAAAATAAATGATTACTCCCTCAAAGTATGCTTTGCTAGATAAGTATGCTTTGTAATTTTGGTGAACTATTCTACATATCTGTATGCACATCTGTGCAGTCCTATTCGGTTTACACCACCGGCTGCGCTATTCTTTCCAGTATTTGTAAATGTGTTCATTACAAAATACTTCAATATTGTTCTTGAAAGTAAGCAGCTTGATTGGTTGAGACTGAGCTGTGCTACAGCTCAGGCACAGCCAATCAAACTGCTTGAATGCGAGTTAGTATTGTCCATAGATGTTCAGAAACGTTGACATCTTGGCAACTTGAAGATTACCGCAGGCGGTGGTGTTCATACCATCCTGATGAGTTATACATTCGTTGTTATCACTGCAATTCGGAGCACGTGAACACTATTTTCGGGCCACAAAAGCCATCCAACTATTTGCATTATTTTTTAGATGTCTATCGACCGCCCGGTATCATTAAAGGTACATGCCCACTCAGCAGGCACAAACTGTTCTTTATATCAGAGACATAATCTGAGACATTTTCTGGCAAAATGAACATGTATTCACCATTACCACGCGTTTTGATTGGCACTATTATACATTTTATATCAGACGTAAATTTCCACACTGATATCAGGGGCGATAACCGTGTTTCCTTAAAATGTTAACGGACATTACTATTTATTCTCTGTATTTATTTTTGATGCGCAATTATCATACTTTATAATCTGTCGAAACAATTATTTTTCAGGTGACGCATTTAATTAGTATAAATAATAAACCAGATGGCCGCGGCCCGCATGTCGAGCCCGCCGAGGCATTTGATGGTATTTTTAAAAATGTTAACGTAGATTTCGGACGGACGGACGGACGGACGGACGGACGCACGCACGCACGCACGCACGCACGCACGCACGCACGCACGCACGCACGCACGCACGCACGCACGCACGCACGCACGCACGCACGCACGCACGCACGCACGCACGCACGCACGCACAGCCGCCACGCAGAACGCACGCACGCACGCACGCACGCTCGCACGCACGCACGCACGCAGCACGCACGCAGAATGGAACGCACGCACGCACGCACGCTCGCAAGCACGCAGAACGCACGCACGCACGCACGCACGCACGACCGGCACGCAGAACGCATCGCACGCACGCTACGCAGCGCACGCACGCACGACACGCACGCACGCACGCACGCACGCACGCACGCAGAACGCACGCACGCAGAACGCACGCACGCAGAACGCACGCACGCACGCACGCACGCACGCACGCACGCACGCACGCACGCACGCACCCGGACGTCATTGTGATCACTATGTCTCGTTTTCCGCAAGCGGGCTCTACAAAAAATAGCATTGCTCATTTGCATATGAAAATAACCTGATACCACCTCGAATCAGTAAAGTAAATATTACTAAATGATATTATCTGTAGAGCGGACACTCGTAATTATTAGAACTGGTGGAATAATTACACAATTATACACTTATTTAATTCCTATAAAGAACAGTTTGTGCCTACTGAGTGGGCACCTTTAAGTGTAGCATAATCACAGTTAGCATTCATCAAATCGAGTACATGTACTATTGTTCACCATTCAGCCAACGAAGTAACATGCCGGTTTAGGCAATACTCAATACCATATTAAAGCAAGATACTATATCGATGGTCTAGTAACATAAGGTCGTAACTGCTATGCTTTAGCATAGCAGTTACGACCTTATGTTACTAGACCATCGATATGTATAGTACGACTTTATCTCTACATTGTATTATTCCATATGTACTCAACTTTCGGTTGAAATACGGAACTTAGTACTGCGATGTGGTTTTAACGAGTGCCAATCACTTTCTGTATATCAGGTTACACGCGTCGGCGACAATAAATGTCGTGTTTCAAAATGCAAGTGGCATGCAATCTATTACACACACAAAATGAACGATGTAAAAGTGCTATAATGCCAAAAACATCCGACTGTTTTGACAGCAATGCATGAAGCCGGTAATGACGTCCAGAGTATGACATGAATGACGTCGACGGGAGTTCTAGCAGTAGAAAACGGCTTATCGACATAATTAACTGTGAATAAGGAATAATTTTGAATTACAGGATTTATTTGCTGATACTTAGAGAATACCAGGCTATTGTCTTTTGATATCAAGTTTATCAGGCACGGCTACGAGACACGTAGGAATTCCTACCGCTGCAGAGCCGAGTCTGATAAACCTGATATTAAAAGATACTAGCATGGTATTCTATTTATCAGGCAACGTTTTATGCCTCATACTGAGCATTGTGACGTTGTTTTCGTTGGAAAGAACGCGAACTTGTTTCCGTAACCTTAGTCCACTGATGTCATTCGGTAACGGCATGTGACGCCGTTCGACCAATGAAACATCATTTTTTAAACTTGTTGTAACCCGGATATTCGTATCAGGCCTGGTACAGCAATATGTTATCAGTCAGTACGTATTCTCACAATAAAAAGCTTGTTTGCAAATTTGAAACAGAAACGAAAGCTTTCCTTTCTTTATAGGATTTACAAACTTCACAGAAAATCAAAAATTTCAAAACGAAGGTTTAGTTGAATAGATTGTATAGTACACGCAGTGCATAGATGAAGTCACGTGGGCCGCCCCTATAGAAACATTGAGAATTCGCGTTAAATCGTGTTAAATCGCGGAAAAGCAAAAAATAAAAATAAAATACATATAGAATGTAAACCCATAGACCGAATTTACCCATATACCGAAAATTGCAATTAACTCTTAGAATGCGGGAACGTAAATTGTCGTCTGCTATTGTTCCATATTGTTTATCAATAAAACATGTTTTGACAACACATGAGACTCATTTCCATTAAAAATGATTCTAAAGCGTTGTCAAATCATGTTTTGGTGAGAAAAATAGAAAATAACTAGAGCATACCCCCGGCTGCCGCCTGGACCGGCAAATAAAACCTTTAACGCAAATATTACGGCCAGACGAACGGACGGACTAACAGACGGACGTAAGGGCGGAATGACGAAAGCTACATACCCCTCGACATACTTCTAATGTCGGGAGTATAAAAATAAATTGCAGACGACAATGTTTACTTCATCATTGTAACGGCTAAATTCTCGAGCTCCTACAACTGTACGCTTTGCCTGGGATATCACCTCCATTCACGTGTATTTTGACGTCAAGCAACGTGTTTTCCACGTCACCGTCACCGTCACTCGTCCTAATGCTCGTTGACAGCCTGTGATTATACGTTGAGCCTACCGAATTGGTCATATTCTGTCTGTGGTGTATCCGCTGAAGTTCCAACTCGTCACGTGGTTTAACGGCACATGTGAAGCACTTGAGCACATTTATAAATCCGTTTCTAAACTTGGCGTTCATCCAACAGTAGATGAAGGGGTTGTAGACGCAGTTGCTCATGGCGAGCCAATGAGAGAAGGTCCAGACAATATTCATGCCCGGAATATTGTAGAAGGTCGTGTTGATGTCCCCAGCGATGGTTATCACGTGTAGGGGTAGCCAACATATAGTGTAGATCACCACCACAACAATCATCATCTTGATTATCTGGAAATACACACATAAATGGTTATTAACCCTTTCACCCCTAAGTAACTGGAATGGATTTACATATGTTAATTTTGCAACCAATCTAACCGTCACAAAATGATATTCAGACTTGTCCATTTATGAAAAGGGGGTGTTTTTGTTCTAAAAAAGAAAATGAAAATTACTTGCAAAAAGTGCAGATCCTGATGAGACGGCTAGTCACGAGCCGGTTCATCTTGATCTACACTGTTTGCCAATACCACTACACAGCACTGTGGTTGTGAACGGTTAATAGATGGAAAACACATATAAGACGACAAGCCATGTGCTTTTGTACCTGCTGAATTGCTGAACATTTTGCCGCATCTGCTCTGAACATTTTGTCAACTCTCGACGTCATTTACGGAATATCGCACATGTTCTTATGAACACAATTGCGAGTTTGTACCAAAGAACATGTGCGATATCTTATGAACTTTATTTAAAAAAATACGATATGCTATGAAAATTTCGTCCCCTTTCGACGTCATTCACAGAAAATATCACATTTTCTGTAAATATATTTCATGAAACATCGCACATGTTCTGTACAAAATCACATGGCGTGTCTCATATGTGCGCTTTTAAAACGTTCTAACTATAATTGACGGAGTCGGTGGAAGCTGGTTAGGAAGTTATCCTCCTTCTTCTGAACACTTCAATTATACTCGGGTTCGAAGTCAGTTTAATTGACTGAGTGTGAGCTGTGTTCAGGCTCACAGCAATTCCCAGAGACTCATGAATGTACAAATTCGCACTTCCTGCTGCATTGAACCCTGTCAGCCTGCGCATATCAAAAACTAAATTTTATCAGGAAACCTGCCCTGTATTGACCGAATACGTACTGACTAATACTGTATTGTTGTATCAGGCATCCGGGTTACAACGAAGTGAAAACTGATGTTCCATTGGTCGGATGACGTCACGTGACGTTACCGAATTACGTGAGTGTAATAACGCAACGTAAACAAGTCCGCGTTCTGTCCATAGAAAACGACGTAATATGTGGTCAGTTTCTAGCATAAAACGTTACCTGATAAATATAATACCAGGCTCATGTCTTTTGATATCAAATTTATCAGGCTCGGCTCGGCAACGATAGGAATTCCTACGCGTTTCCTAGACTTGCCTGATAAACCTGACACAGGCCTGGTATTATGTAGTTGTTTGCCATAGGAAGATATTGCTTTATACGTTAAAGGTACACGCCCACTCAGTAGGCACACACTGTTCTTTATATCAAGGAGACATTTTCTGGCAAAATAAGCATTCGTTCACCATTGCTCTACGTATTGATTGGCATTATTATAAATTTTAAATCAGACATAAATTTTCACACTGATATCAGGGGCAATAACCGTGTTCCCTTAAAATGTTAACGGACATTACTATTTATTATCCGTATTTATAGTTTGATGTTCAATGATCATACTTTATAATCTGTCGAAAATATTATTTTTTTCGGGTGACGCATTTAATTAGTTACATAATTAAAAAATAGCATGTCTCATTTGCATACGAAAATAGCCTGATACCACCGCAAGTCACCATCAGTAAAATCTTTATTACTAAATGATTATATCTGTATAGCGGACACTTGTAATTTTTAGAACTGGTGGAATGGTGACACAATTATAAACTTGTTTAATTCCTATAAAGAACATATTATGCCTACTGAGTGGGTATGTACCTTTAAACTCGCATACAATAATATCCAATAGGTAAACACGTCGCCAGGATTTGAAAATCTAATGTAAGTCAATTAGCTCAAATGTCCGAGCCACATATGATGTCATACATGTAGCTGATACATACATGTATTTGTTTTCACTTTAACTTTAACTTAAAATTATAAAGAATCCATTTATTTCATCAACTTAATTTTGTTTAACGAATTACATGCAACATGGTCAGAGTAAAATAGTATTTATCTTACCCGTAAAACTAGTTAAATTTAATAGTGTTATATAGAGAATAGTAGGTTAGTGCCGCGAATGGGAAAATATATCTGGCAAGGCTAAGGAAATGGGATGGGCGAGGCTCTGCCGAGCACATCCCGTTTCCGTGCCGCGCCAGATATTGTTTCCCATTCACGGCACTAACCTACTATTCTGTTTATCCCGTCAACACCTACAAATGGCTTTAAAGTGCAAAAGGATAACCCCAGCCACCGCACATATTCATACGCAGTGATTACTTCGTATTGACAGGATATCAAAATTGTTTCAGGGCACCGTGTTTCACGGCACATACGCACTGTGTTGGCGGGATAAAAATGTATACACATAGTTATAATTACCATTTTTAATTTGGGAAAAGTTTCATATTTAAGTTGTAAATGTCCCGCAGAATTTTATTATATGCTGGGGTTTTCTGCATTTGTTCTGGATTGCCATTTACTATTTCTTGAAACAATATGCATAAAACGTATGTTATAAATGCAACGGCTACAGTATGTCTGACAGATTTGCCGTTGCATACTGTGTATACTGAATATTTCATTCTCACAGACAAATATTACGACACAGCATAAATAACAGCTAAGTTGCGTGATGATATATAACGGACACATTTCTCAAATGAAACACGTCTTACAGAAATGTCGAACATCGCGTAGGTGGCCTGCAATGAAGTGGCTCACATAAGGTACCTGACGGCATTTGCAAAAAACCATGACGCTATTGGTCTTCTCGATGGCTCAGACTGATTAGAATGTAATTGCTCTCCATGTGGACGTTTGTCTATTTATGTCTGTGACTGAATCGTGATAAGTGTAGTCCCAGATCAGACTGCGCGGATGCGCAGTCTGATCTGGGAATACACTGATCACATACGTCGTATGATACATTTCCGTAACGGGCGGATCAAATTCACTTTATAACGAAAGCATCATTGACCAGGTTATGTAACAAACTAAATCAGTACGGAGCCCCGCAGGGCACATTGATTTTCTTTCATTAATTCGTTCCCACGAAATAACAATTCGTTCCCGCAATTTAACAAGTCGTTCCCTCGAATGAACAATTCGTTCACACGATATAACAATTCGTTCCCTCGAATCAACAATTCGTTCCCACGAAATGACAATTCGTTCCCTCAATTTAACAATTCGTTCCCTCGAATCAACAATTCGTTCCCACGAAATGACAATTCGTTCCCACAATTTAACAATTCGTTCCCTCGAATAAACAATTCCTTCCCACGATATAACAATTCGTTCCCACAAATTAACAATTCGTTCCCGTGGGAACGAATTGTTATTTCGTGGGAACAAATTGTTACATTAAGAGAACGAATTATTAATTCGTGGGAACGAATTGTTAATTCGTGGGAACGAATTGTTAAATTGAGGGAACGAATTGCTATTTCGTGGGAACGAATTAATAAAAAAAGGGGTTCTGTCAATCAAACATATGTATGTGTGCTTCGTCTTCTGTCCTGCGATGTCTAAGTGAGGCGTATGGTGTTTCACAGAAGCCTGTTAATGATCACTTGGCATGGTGGAGCCGTTCAATTGCTAAATAACCATCATTATACGGCGTTCTATATCGACATCGAACTGACATAGCTCCCCTCCCGCTGTCTACGACCAGTGTAGCCTTAAAGTGGAATAGATCAATTTATTTTATGTCTGCAGCTGATACAATATGATATGAAATGAATTATGAAAACCGCATGCGAACATAACACATAATAACTATAAATGTGGCCTGTCGGCACACGAATCCCCCCGCTGACAGCCAAAGAAAACGAGGCGCATTTGAAAACACACAGGGCCAGAGAAGCGTGGATTTGTCATAGCATAAAAGCAGACCATCAGAGCAATGAGCGTGTGAAATATCAAGCAGATCCGTGTAAGGAAAAATAAATTATAAGACATTTACCCGAGCGCTAAGGTTTCGAATGTATGTGACATTGACACTGGGCTGAGCGGAGACGGGACGATCGTGGATTTATCACAGGGATGTAGGGCACCATTAAAACAATACGAAATGAAAAGCAGATCCAATCAATAAAACAGAAATGATAAGACATTTACCCGAGCGTTAAGGTTTCGAACGCACCAAGTATGTGACCTTGCCCTTGGGCTTAGCAGGGGCGGGACGATCGTGGATTTATCACAGGTAAAGGACCACTAAAGCAATGCGTGTGGCGGGGGCATAGAAAGGTAATTAGCTGAACTATGCGCGTTCCACTATGACATTTATTGTTTATACTTATTTACATTATGTCTGATTGTTCCCCATTATTTTATGAAATAATAGGAAAACTGTACTAAAATACTTTTACTTTAATTAAAACTTGTTATTGCGATTTTTAAAATTTGGTTGGAAAAGAAAATGCGTAAATTTGCATAAAATGTAGATATGAAACCATGAATAACCTTTGATCGGATTATAACTTCTGGATGGGGTTTGTAAAGTGTTCCTATTTACTTCCTCTCGTTGCCATTGCTATAAAGTCACTCAACTGTACTCAGCGATCATACATATCGCAGTTGACGGCTATTGTTATTCGACTCTTATTTCCAAGAAACTGCAACAGAGAGGATAAAAACAACATTATCAGTCGATAGACAAACAAAAATTACATAGTAACGACGTCTTTCATCGCAAATTACTCGAAATCACAGTCGTTGTATAACGTGGATCGATAATTATCGATCCGCGTTATACAACCATTGTGATTTCGCGTATTAATACAGTTTTCTTTTGAACATCGGTCTACAAATGAGGTCCTCCATGGTTATCGGTGGTTCATCTACATAAGAGCATCTGATACAGCGACATGAGTACAACCATCTCAACGTTTTTAAACATATACAGTGTACACTTGTTTACTCAAAGTCCTGTAGCAGATTTCATCAAAATTGCAAAGTATACTTACATGTATCTTGCTAAGTACACTTTGAGGGAGAAATTTTCAACTTAAGGATAAATTTAATATTTTTTATTATACTGAATTTATTACATTATCACAGCTATTTTGGCTGTGATAATGTAATAAGTTCAGTATAATAATTCTGCATATTTGTAATCATCAAATACATGCAGTTGTTAGTTATATATGAAAAAATGCATTTCGGGAAAATAAATGATTACTCCCGCAAAGTATACTTTAGATAAGTATGCTTAGCAATTTTGGTGACATCAGCTACAGAGGGGCTGGGGAAAATACTGTGAGTTAACGAAAATTTGAGTTATTAGTGCAGATAGGAAAACACGTACATGGGATAAAGAATTTGTCATTGAATTATCAGTAGTTTGAATTAAGAGAGTTTGAGGTAACGAGTGTAGACTGTATTTGTAATACCAACTCGTAATTGAGCAGTTTGATCGGCTGAGCTTGAGCCGTGTCACAGCCCAGTCTCAGCCAATCACACTTCATGCACAATATTAAAGAATTTTCCAACAAAGAGATTGATAAATATTTGCACAGGAGGTAGTATAAGGACACAGAGCTATACTGACACAGCGATATGCGTACGACATAACGATGCTTTCAGATAGACTGATAGTCTTTATTAAGGTACTAAACGCATGCGCATCCATGTTCTGGCTGGTGAAATGCCAGTCACGTTTGTGATGACATGTCATTCTCACAAATCTTAACTGAACATTTGGAAACTAAATCGGGCCTGAATGGTTTTGTTTAATTAGAATGGATTCACCTAAACGGCAATACAGATTTCGTTGCAAAAGACGTGTGACTCACGTAAAGTACATGCCTGTTGTATTGTGCATTGGACGTCAACGGCACGTTTGACATTTAATATGAATATGTATTTTGTATCATTCTTGTATCCTCCAGTTGTTTTAACGGTTTCTGTCAGACAGATATATAATAACGTCAACATGCACAAACACTATATATCCTGGAGGCCGTTACACTAAACTTCGTATGACTAAAATGTTCGTAAGTGCAAATTTAGGATCGTCTGGAAATTTTAATTGATGTATTTACATTTATGCATATGCAGCCTATGCTCAATAAATGTAAATCCAATAATTGTTTGCAAGAAAACAGCGTTATTGTGAAATTTACAGATTATCATAATTTTGCACTTACGAACATTTTAGTCGTACGAAGTTTAGTGAAACCGTCCGCAGATGAATCGGCTCGTGATGAGCCGTCTCATCAGTATCTGCAGCATTTGTCGGCATTGTTCAATTATACATAGCATCTGTATTTTCACATTAAACTAATGGAACGGTCCGAAAAATGGCATGGAGACGCCAATGTTGGATATTGAGGGGTGAAAGCACGGATAATGTCACTGTGCATCTGAGAACGATTGTCACACTGCACGCTCCTGATAAGCCATGTATTTGATACCAGATTTGTCAACAGCTTACAGTGGGGTCAGCGTGTAAGTGCACACACGAACGAACACGACAGGTTGGAACCAACCTGTCGTGTTCGTTCGTGTGTGCACTTACACGCAGACCCCACTGTACATATACACTTGCAAATTGGAACGTCTTGAGAATCGTTTCTCAGAAACGATTCTAAAGAACTTCTAACGTGCGTGTTTATAGACATAAATATCGGTAAAATACACCAGATATTTTTCCCATTCACGGCACTAACCTACTATTCTCTATAACTTCGGTGTTTCACCAGTATGGACGCGCCGTACTAAGGTGAGACTACGTGAACATGTAGTTTTATCAAAGAAATCTGTATCTAATACACATGCGACAATGATAGACTGTAGCTTATCATTTATCACATCTTTGATACATTTTCGAGGTTTGTTTCTGCATTTACACAACACACGGGCAATGTATGGACATGATGATGTGCTAACACAGTTAGATCACGTTTGTCCGCTAAAGCTCGCGGATTATCTCCTCGTACATGCGGACGAACCTGATCTAACTGAGTGTCTAGCCACATCTCAGAACAAAGAAATTGACAACTGTTGGCATGATTTTCACAGGCGGTATTGTACATTTTTTTGTCATTTTTAGCATTCCATCCCTTTTAAACACCGTTCGAACTGGTCGCTGTTACGGTAGCTGATGCAGTTAGGCAAACACTGTACATACGTACAGACGGATACACGGACATTCGCTACATCCCAACAATCGCAACAGTCGGGAATACACACAAAGTCAAGTCAATCACAAATACGTATGGAAATACGTATACCAAGATAATTGTGGCTGTGGCTAGAGAAATGGGGTTTATGGGTTTTGCAACCAGCGTAGATTTGGATCAGCAGTCTGACAAGGATATGCACTGTTCACCATTCCAACAATGAAACACCCACCAACCTTCTAACAATCAATAAAAATCGTTATCAGGCTACATGAGTGTGATATTTGATCAGAGGCTACACTGGTCACACGGTCCCATAATACATATTTTTCCAGTCACAGCCACATAAATGTATGTGATATCGGCTGAACAAAAAATGGTGCATACGGTATTTGCCACCAGTCCTATATCAGCCGCGTCTTCCGAGAAATTCTGCCACGCTTCTAACAATATGTACACATTCCTATAAAGCCACATGCCTGAGTATATTAGATTCTATACTAGGCACAAAGTCTGCAATAAGTTCTTCACGCAGCCACATTTGCATAGCTAGCTATTGGAGTTTTATTCGCCTTGCTAATACGAGTCACAGACTGTGGCAGTGTCAGAGACAACAATGTACATGTAAGTGGCTAGCCAAGGGCCCGTTACACTAAACTTCGTACGATTAAATTGTTCGTAAGTGCAAATGTAGAATCTTCTGTAAATTTCAATTGATGGATGTATATGTATTTAGCATAGGCTGCATATGCAGCGTATGCTCAATAAATGTAAATACAATAATTGTTTTGCAAGAAAACAGTGTTAATGTGAACTTTACAGACTATCATACTAGTAATTTGGCACTTACGAACATGTTACTCGTACGGAGTTTGGTGAAACGGCCGCTTGGATGGCCATACGACGCTGGGAGTGCTAATATGGGCATGTGTATCAGTGAGTCTCCAAGTTGGTGCATATGTTGCAATTGGACATACTCACAATGGATATGTTGCAATTGGTCATACTCACAATGGATATGTTGCAATTGTTCATACTCACAATTGATTATGTTGCAATTGGAACATACTCACAAAATGGATATGTTGCAATTGGTCATACTCACACTGGATATGTTGCAATTGGTCATACTCGCAAAGGATGTGTTGCAATTGGACATACTCACAATGGATATGTTGCAATTGGTCATACTCACAATGGATATGTTGCAATTGGACATACTCACAATGGATATGTTGCAATTGGTCCAATACTCATCAATTGGATATGTTGCAACTGGTCATACTAACAAAGGATGTGTTGCAATTGGACATACTCACCATGGATATGTTGCAATTGGACATGCTCACAATGAATATGTTGCAATTGGTCATACTCACAAAGGAGTGTGTTGCAATTGACCTATCACAATGAATATGTTGAATTGGAATACTCACAATGAATATGGTTGCAATTGGTCATAATAACAAAGGATGTGTGGCAATTGGACCTACTCACATGGATATGTTGCAATTGGTTATAGTCACAGATGGTATGTTGCATGTTGGACATAATCACAATGGATATGTTGGAAGTTGGTCATACTCACAATGGTTATGTTGCAATTGGTCATACTCACATGGATATGTTGCAATTGGACATACTCACAATGGATATGTTGGAATTGGTACTTACTCAACAATGGGAATATGTTGCAATTGGTCATACTCACAATGGCTATGTTGCAATTGGTCATGACTACAATGGATATGTTGCATTGTCATACTCACAATGGATATGTTGCAATTGGACCATACTCACAATGGATATGTTGGAATTGGTCATACTCACATGGATTATGTTGCAATTGGTCTACTCACAATGGATATGTTGCAATTGGTCATACTCACAATGGATATGTTGCAAGCTGGTATACTCACAAAAGGATGTGTTGCAATTGGACATACTCCACCATAGATATGTTTCAATTGGACATGACTCACAATGAATATGTTGGCAATGGTATACTCAAAAGGATGTGTTGCCATTGGACATATTCACCATGTGAGTTGTGATATTATTTGAATGTTCATACTCACAATGGATATGTTTTGCAATTGGACATACTCACAATGGAATATGTTGGAAGTTGGACTCTCAATGGATATGTTGCAATTGGACATACTCACAATGGATATGTTGCAATGGACATACTCACAATGGATATTTTTGCAATGGACATACTCACAATGGATATGTTGCATTGGACATACTCACAATGGATATGTTTGCAATTGGACATACTCACAATGGATATGTTGCAATTGGACATACTCACAATGGATAGGTTGCAATTTTTTGGGGACATACTCACAATGGATATGTTGCAACTGGACATACTCACAATGGATATGTTGCAATTTGGACATACTCCACAATGGATATGTTGCAACTGGACATACTCACAATGGATATTTTTGCTTGGGACAAGGATACTCACAAATGGGATAATGTTGCCAACTTGGACTTACTCACAATGGTATTGCAATGGACATATCACTTGGATATAAAATTTTTGGACTGGGACCCAATACTTCCCCACCATGTAGAGTAGTGTTTCAATTTGTTTCCCATGGACCCTCACATCCATGGAGAGATGTTTGGCATTGACACCACACTTAAAATGGTGCCAAAATTGTTTGCAATTTGGACAATTTTTACTTTTTCAATTCAAGAAAAACAAAAAAACAAAATGCAATCTGTGAACCTGGGAGTTAATTACCCGTACCGGGGGAACCCTGAGGGGCACAATGCGAGTATTAAAAACAGTAAACCTGGTGTTAAAGATTTTAATTGGTAAAATACACACTGGATTTTGAGTAAAAAGAACTTAATCCCAGGGTGACACTTACGCCCCGGGCCCAACACGGGGGTATGGCCATTTTGTAACACCCAACTAAAAGAGTTTGCAAATACTACTTTACAAGGGTACCTTCAAAATGTAATCTTGTGCGACCTTGCCTACTCACGGTTTTATTGAACATTCGATTATGGCAGCCTTGCAAACTGGACATATCACATGTTAAATGGATGTTTAAGAACTATTTTATGTTTGCAATACTCTATGGGTATGTTTGCAATTGGACATACTACCCATGGTTATGTTGCAACTGGACCAGCCACTACTCACATGGATATGTTGCAATTGGACATACTCACCATGGATATGTTGCAACTGGACATACTCACTACTGGATATGTTGCAATTGGAACAATACTCACCATGGATATGTTGCAATTGGACATACTCACAATGGATATGTTGCCAATGGACATACTCACAATGGATATGTTGCAACTGGACATACTCACAATGGATATTGTTGCAATTGGACATACTCACAATGGATATGTTGCAATTGGACATACTCACAATGGATATGTTGCAACTGGACATACTCACAATGGATATGTTGCAACTTGGACATATCACAATGGATATGTTGCAATTGGACATACTCACCTATATTTGTTGCAATTGGACCATACTCACAATGGATATGTTGCAATTGGACATACTCCACAAATGGAATATGTTGCAACTGGACATACTCACAATGGATATTTGTTGCAATTGGACATACTCACAATGGATATGTTGCAACAGGACATACTCACAATGGATATGGTTTTGCAACTGGACATACTCACAATGGATATGTTTGCAACTGGACATCACTCACAAAGGGATATGTTGCAATTGGACTCTCACAATGGATATGTTGCAATTGGACATACTCAACCAATTGGAATTGGTTTGCAACTGGACAATTACTCACAATGGATAGGTTGGCAATTGGACATACTCACAATGGATATGGTTGCAATTGGACATTACTCACAATGGGATATGTTGCAAATTGGAAGGCATATTTCACATTGGGCTTGTTGCAAATTGGACATACTCACAATGGATATGTTGCAATTGGGACATACTCACAATGGATTGTTGGCACTGGACATTTACTACAATGGATATGTTGCTTAATTGGACATACTCACAATGGAATATTGTTGCAATTGGATTACTCACAATTGGAATAGGTTGGCACTGGAATGGTATCACATGGATATTGTTGCAATTGGGCATACTCACAATCGTATGTGCATTTGGACATACATCACAATGCATATGCTGCAATTGGACATAGTCACAATGGATAATGTTGCAATTGGACATACTCACAATGCATATGTTGCAATTGGACATACTCACAATGAATATGTTGCAATTGTAACAGTATCACCATGGATATTGTTGCAACTGGACATACTCACAATGGTAATTGCAATTGGGACATATCCACCAATGGATTAGTTGCAATATACTCACATGGAATATGTTTGCAATGGACATACTCACAATGGATATGTTGCAATTGGACATATCACAATGGATATGTTGCAATTGGACATACTCACAATGGATAATGTTGCAACTGGACATACTCACAAATGGATATGTTGCAATTGGCAAATTGGACATACTCACAATGGATATTGTTTTGCAACTGGACATTACTCACAATGGATATTTTGCAACTGGACAAACTTCACATGGATGTTGCAACTGGACATACTCACAATGGATATGTTGCAATTGGATATACTCACAATGGATATGTTGCAATTGGACATACTCACAATGGATATGTTGCAACTGGACATACTCACAATGGATATGTTGCAATTGGACATACTCACAATGGATATGTTGCAACTGGACATACTCACAATGGATATGTTGCAACTGGACATACTCACAATGGATATGTTGCAATGGGACATACTCACAATGGATATGTTGCAACTGGACATACTCACAATGGATATGTTGCAATTGGACATACTCACAATGGATATGTTGCAATTGGACATACTCACAATGGATATGTTGCAAACTGGACATACTCACAATGGATATGTTGCAATTGGACATACTCACAATGGATATGTTGCAACTGGACATACTCACAATGGATATGTTGCAATTGGACATACTCACAATGGATATGTTGCAATTGGACATACTCACAATGGATATGTTGCAATTGGACATACTCACAATGGATATGTTGCAACTGGACATACTCACAATGGATATGTTGCAATTGGACATACTCACAATGGATATGTTGCAATTGGACATACTCACAATGGATAGTTGCAAATTGGACATACTCACAAGGATAGTTGCAATTGGACATACTCACAATGGATATGTTGCAATTGGACATATTCACAATGGATATGTTGCAATTGGACATACTCACAATGGATATGTTGCAATTGGACATACTCACAATGGATATGTTGTAATTGGACTTGCTGAAAATGCATATGCTGCAATGTTGCAATATTAAAACTGTGGAAATTATTAATTTGAGTTTGTCAAATAGTAACATATCCACTTGACAATGTCACTGTGTTCGGTATGTCCAGGGGCCCATTTCACTAAACTTCGTGCGACTAAAATGTTCGTAAGTGCAAATTTAGGATCGTCTGGAAATTTCAATTGCCGTATTTACATTTATTGAGCATAGGCTGCATATGCAGCCTATGTTCAATAAATGTAAATTCAAACATTGTTAATGTGAAATTTACAGACTCTCATAAGTGTACACTTACGAACATTTGAGTCCAACGAAGTTTAGTGAAACGGATCCCAGATGTACAAAGACTTTCCTTATATGCACCAACCTGGCACTCACAGTGAAGTACTAAACGAGCACAGTTTCCTTATATGCACCAACCTGGCACTCACAGTGAAGTACTAGACGAGCACAGTTTCCTTATATGCACCAACCTGGCACTTCTAGACGAGCACAGTTTCCTTGTATGCACCAACCTGGCACTCACAGTGAAGTACTAGACGAGCACAGTTTCCTTATATGCACCAACCTGGCACTCACATGAAGTACTAGACGACACAGTTTCCTTGTATTGACACCAACCTGGCACTCACAGTGAAGTACTATACGGAGCACAGTTTCCGTGATGCACCACCTTGCACTCACAGTGAAGTACTAGACGAGCACATTTCCTTATATGCTCCAACCTGGCACTCACAGCTGAATTACTAGACGAGCACAGTTTCCTATATGCAAACCAACCTGCACTCACAGTGAAGTAAACTAGACGAGCACAAAGTTTCCTTATTTTAGGCACCAACCCGGCCACCACCAGTGAAGTACTAAGACGAGCAAAGTTTTCCTTATCATGCACCAACCTGGCACCACAGTGGAATCCTAGACGAGCACAGTTTCCTTATATCACCACATGGCACAACACAAGTTGATTTACTAGACAGCAACGAGCACAGTTTCCTTAAATTCACAACCTGCACTTTCACCGTGAATTGACTAGACGAGCACAGTTTTCCTTATATACAACCAACCTGGGCACTCACGTGAAGTTACTAGACGAGCACAGTTTCCTTATTGATGCACCAACCTGGCACTCACAGTGAAGTTACTAGACGAGCACAGTTTCCTTATATGCACCAACCTGGCACTCACAGTGAAGTACTAGACGAGCACAGTTTCCTTATATGCACCAACCTGGCACTCACAGTGAAGTACTAGACGAGCACAGTTTCCTTATATGCACCAAACCTGGTCACTCCACAGTGAAGTACTAGTCGACGAGCACAGTTTCCTTATATGCACCAACCTGGCACTCACAGTGAATTACTAGACGAGCACGAGCACAGTTTCCTTATATGCACCAACCTGGCACTCACAGTGAATTACTAGACGAGCACAGTTTCCTTATATGCACCAACCTGGCACTCACAGTGAAGTACTAGACGAGCACAGTTTCCTTATATGCACCAACCTGGCACTCACAGTGAAGTACTAGACGAGCACAGTTTCCTTATATGCACCAACCTGGCACTCACAGTGAAGTACTAGACGAGCACGAGCACAGTTTCCTTATATGCACCAACTGGCACTCACAGTGAAGTACTAGACGAGCACAGTTTTCCTTATATGCACCAACTGGCACTCACAGTTGAAGTTACTAGACGAGCCAGTTTCCTTATATGCACCAACCTGGCACTCACAGTGAATTACTAGACGAGCACAGTTTCATTGTCAGACCAATTAATAGGTCGAACCCGGAACTACCTGTTAATGCCATATTGGTCATTTTCTTTCGAATATTGGCTACATGTACATGTATGCAGTATGCATGTACTGGTGTAGGACGTTAACATCGACAGATTAAAACTTAACCTCACATCGGCTATAAACATATTTTCCAGCATTTTAACTCATTTGCGACACATATTTCTTTTTCGAAATCAAGATGCGGAGTCAGGGCAATGCGAAATGTGAAGTAATTGCCGACATTTCACGAGGACAAAAAGAAGTGGTTGAGCTAATGATGTGCCAATGTGGTATACAACTTAAGGAGATGGTGCTCGTTAACGGTCCAATTACTGTCACAAAATGAGGCCGTCTGCCACTGTGCCGAAATTACCTCTAGCGCTTGTATGAACGTCTCCAACAGACTATATTCAAGGTGTATGATCACGTGGTACTAACAACAACAACAAGTACCGATTCAAAGTACGTATTATTTTATAGTGTCCTTATTACGTAACGGATTTTGATGACATATGGCGCGTCAAACGCGTCTTGTTAAACTGCATTTGGTGGTCTCTCTATTTTCGCCCAAACTTCTGTCGGTTTTGCGAAGAACCGATTTCCGACACGGAAATCGATTCTTCGCAAAAAACGACATAAGTCTGTGCCAAATTCCCTAGTCCACCAAATGCAGCTCATGAAGACGCGTTTGCTGCGCCATATTTCATCAAAATCCGTTGCATATTAAGGAAAATATCAAATAATACTTACTTTGGAGTGGGCGATGTTGTTGTTGTTGTAACCACGTGATCATGCACCTTGATATGGCTGTGACATTATAAATCGGTCTTATGGGTTTTGCGACCAGTGTAGATCCCGATCAGAATGTACATCTGCAATGTCTGCCATTCCATCAATGGAATACCTGTCATTCTTCTAACAATCAACATATATCATACTCAGGATACTGGCATAATGTATGCTATTTCAGTATTTGATCAGTATTTTGAGAACAGTGTAGATCCAGACCAGACTCGCACAGTCTGATCAGGATCTTCGCTATTCTCCATTCCATCAATGAAACACACATCATGCTTCCAACAAGCAATGATCGTTATCAGGGGCTACAAGAGTGTAATTTGATCAAGATGACGTCGATGTTAGAGCTACTAAATGTATCTGGATAGCGGGCACTTGTGATTTTTAGAACTGGTGGAAAAGTGGCACACTTATACACTTATTTATTCCTATAAACAACAGTTTGCACGATCCTCTATGTAGCAGATAACGTTATCAATGTAATTACGAATGCAATTACGACATCTGTCAGTAAAGCCGACGGACTGAATTGCCCAGCAGCCTATTTCACCAACATTGCAAAGTATACTTTTCTAGCAAAGTATACTTTGAGGGAGTAATCATTTATTTTTCCTGAAATGCATTATTTCATATAGAACTAACGACTGCATATATTTGATGATTAAAAGCATGCAGAATTAATATACTGAATTTATTACATTATCACAGCCAAAATGGCTGTGATAATGTAAAAAATTCAGTATAATAAAAATTAATAAATTTATCCTAAGATTGAAAATTTCTCCCTCAAAGTATACTTTGCTAGATAAGAATACTTTGCAATGTTGGTGAAATAGGCTACATATTACCATATATCGAGCTAAACGGTATAAGGGCAAACTACAACAACAATGGTCTTGAAGTCAACTATACCATTGGTTCCATAGTCTATGGTATGAATATGAAAACATAGTCACGATCTGCTCTGGGTACATATAAACTACTTGTACGTGTAGCATTAGCCGGAATACAGTCGCCGGCCCATGCTTGGAAACAGTTCGTTCTCTGAACGTAATAATGCATGACCTTCACTACTGTCTGTTTCACGAAAGCTGCCCAAGTTTTACGGCCATATAAACAATGCAAAAACAATATTTTTTTCGATAATATTAAATTTAAGAATGAGTCGACTTTTTATTTAATGAAATTTGGTCCAATATATTTTATTGCGAAAAAAGCAATTTCCCCATGTTAAATCCCCATTATCTTCAGTCTGGGGAAATTTAATTTAAGAAATAGTGGACCGATTTGCAAAATTTAACTTGTTTTCTAAGTTAGATCATTTCCAAGCTATCTAGCTAGGTTTCAGAATCAATTTCAAATTGTTTCGTTTTTCGACTCCTCCAGGTTCTCCACCTCTTTTTTCCCCATGTTAAATTCGCATAGAGAACTCATTTTTAGTAATAAAATCAATATTATTTTACCAAATTTCACGAAATAAAAAGAAGGATCATTCTTAAATTTTGATAAAATTTAATATTATGGAAAAAATATTGTTTTTGCATTGTTTACATGGCCGTAAAATTTGGGCAGTTTTCGTGAAACAGACAGTAGATACTTCACTTTACATCACTTTTGGAATGGCAAACAGTATATGGCTGAATAAACCGTGGCTGATAAACACACGTGCATGTACATGTAGCCCCAGATAACGGTATTGCAAAGTAATTAGACGGCAGTCTATGAATGCAAGAATGGGTGGTTCAGAACGGAACATACAACTGCGATGTGAGAAGGTACAGTGGGGTCAGCGTGTAAGTGCACACACGAACGAACACGACAGGTTGGTTCGCTACCCACCCAAAGTGTATGTTGTTACCACTCAGTTGAACCGTCTCGCTGAGAACAACATACACTTTTGATGCGAAATGAGAAAAAATGCAGACAAATATTTACATTTTTTTGTATACATGAAATACAGTGGGGTCAGCGTGTAAGTGCACACACGATTGAACACGACAGGTTGGAACCAACTTGTCGTGTTCGTTCGTGTGTGCACTTACACGCTGACCCCACTGTAGATGTTTTCAAGTAACTGCATAGCCGCCTGAGTTATCTTGCCTAGAGTATCAATGTTTCTGAACATCCATTGGCAATGCCAGCTCGCAATCAAGCCATTCGATTATCTGAGACTGAGCTGTAGTACAGCTCAGGCTCAGCCCAACAAGCTGCTCGATTTCAAGCACAATATTAAAGGAACATGCCTACTCAGTAGGCACAAATTGTTCTATATAGGAATTAAATAAGTGTATAACAGTGTCACTATTCCACCAGTTCTAAAAATTACGAGTGCCCGCTATTCAGATTTAATCATTTAGTAATATGTATTTTACTGATAGTGACTCGCGGTGGTATCAGGCTATTTTCATATGCAAATGAGGCATGATATTTTTTAATTATTTATACTAATGAAATGCGTCACCTGAAACAAAACTATTTTCGACAGATTATAAAGTATGATCATTGCACATCAAAAAATAAATACAGAGAATAAATAGTAATGTCCGTTGACATTTTAAGGAAACACGGTTATCGCCCCTGATATCAGTGTGGAAATTTACGACTGATATAAAATGTATAATACTGCCTATCAATACGTGGGATAATGGTGAATGAATGTTTATTTTGCCAGAAAATGTCTCAGATGATGTCTCTGATTTAAAGAACATTTTGTGCCTACTGAGTGGGCATGTACCTTTAACCATTTGCACCCGAATTCACGCTATATATAGCGGCGTCTGCAAACAGTGCAGATCCAGATGAGCCGGCTCGGAAGATCTACACTTTTGCAAGTAATTTTCATAGTTTTGAGAGCAAGAACACCCTCTAGTCATAAATGGATTAGAGTGGGCATGTACCTTTAAACTATTTTGAAATAAAGAAATTGACAAATATTGGCAAGATTAGCGCAGGCGGTACTGTATGTACGGAAAATGAGGATGTTGTCGCAATACAGTGGAACCTCTCTAAACCGGACACCCGGGGAAGTCCCCAGGGTGTCCGGTTTGGAGATGTTCCACAGTAACTCAAGCATATGACCGCTCCAATACATCTGTTCGTGTTTTGCGATCGCGAACAGACTGCACCATCGGAGTTAAATGACAAAGAGAGGTTCCACTGTATCGGCTTTCACAATTTGTCAGCTGCTATCCCATGTAGTTGCATGCCCCGCTCTAATAGCATGTCAATGCGCCCATGTAGTCGAATGCCCCGCTCTAATAGCATGTCAATGCGCCCATGTAGTCGAATGCCCCGCTCTAATAGCATGTCAATGCGCCCATGTAGTTGAATGCCCCGCTCTAATAGCATGTCAATGCGCCCATGTAGTTGAATGCCCTGCTCTAATAGAATGTCAATGCTGTGTGTTGCTCGTCATGGTGAAACGTGGATTATTTGCTTTGCGGCCTGTATAGAGATAGGCCAGCATACACACCGAGTCTGATCAAGAATTCCAGTTTGGTTTGTAAAACATACATACTGGTTCTAACAATTCCAATTCGAATTATACCGTTACAATGTGCCATCGTAAGACGAGCTTGACTCGTCAAAATCTTAATAAACCAAGTTGTGCTATGGTTAGTCACATATGACAGTTTTCTCGAAATTCCAATCAGCCTATTCAATTGAAGATAGCACCACAATATTATGTCAAGACGGGACTATAAACAAATTGGAAATTTAATTGAACACGAAGGCGTGTTCCAAAAGAATCGTGTTGGAGTCTGGTAATACGACATATTGGTGCATAAAAACTCCGTTTCGAAATCCGAACGTATGTGTCTGTGACTGGAGAAAAATGGCTCATGAGTTTTGCGACCAGTGCACTCGTAGATCCAGATCAGACTGTGCCTTCATCCGTACAATCTGATCAGGATCTATGCTGTTCGCCATTCCATCAATGAACACCAGTGACCCTTCGAACAAGAAATATAGTTATCAGGTTACATGAGTGTGCTATTTGATCAGTCGCTACACTGGTCACATATTCACATAAGCCCCATGTCTCCAGTCACAGCCACACTTTCAGAACCAATTTGGTAATGTACGGATTCTCCAAGCTGACGATACCGACAAAATACGTCGAAGTAAAGTTTCATTGAACGAGTCAATGCTATTTTACCAGGTATGTGCTGGCCAACTCCTCATGCAATCACAATGAGGGTGATTGCATGATCGGTTGGTCTGGATACACCAGTAGCCAATTTTACCAAAATTGTTAAGCATACTAATCTAGCAAAGTGTACTTTGAGGGAGTAATCATTTATTTTTCCCAAAATGGATTATTTCACGTAGAACTAACGACTGCATAAAGTTGATGATTAAAATACGTTCAGCATAATAGAAATTAATAAATGTATCCATACAATTGAAAATTTCTCCCTCAACGCGTACTTAACAAGATAAGTATACCTTGCAATTATGGTGAAATAGGCTACTGGTAAAATATTATTGACTTTGTAACACACTTTTCGCAATACAAAACAACATACATGTATTAGCAATCATTGATGCGCAGACGGTCCCAACAAATATATTTGGAATCAAAGGGGTTGTTTAACCGATTATGTGCCTTGCCGAGCTATGGTTTATCGGTATGTCTATAAGCATCCACCGAGTAGCACTCGAGACAGATGGGGAACTGAGATCGTGTCTAAACTACTAAAACATCACAATCACAAGTTGGTATTCAATTATAAGACCAACAACTAACTACCACTCTCTGAATGCATCTCTGATTACTGTGCTGGATGCTATAATTCCGAAAGTGTACAGTGGGGTCAGCGTGTAAGAGCACACACGAACGAACACGACAGGTTGGAACCAACATGTCGTGTTCGTTCGTGTATGCACTTACACGCTGACCCAACTGTATGGTTCCGTAGATAAATGTGTTGCCTGCGTCAAATTCAGAAGAAAATAATGTCATTAATGTACAACAATTATCACCATTGCTTTCACACGGAAACAGAGATTTAAGAAAGTACATGTATGCAGCTTCACGGCGAGATAACAAAAGGACAATGAAAAGGTGAACCCTAAACTAAATCCTGACTGACTAACGGATGGACTGTCAAATCGGACGTACGTGTGGACTGACGGTTAGATTGCTAGATGCCAACATTGGTTCAGTAGAACCTCTCTAAACCGTATACTTATTTGTATGTGTGTTGCCATCTACCTCTGATGATACTGCCTGTTCAAGCTAGCCAAGCACAGCCTGGCATAGATGACATCATATGTCTGATTAACAGCGGACCATCACTAAACCGGACACCCTGGTGACCTCCCAGGTTGTTCGATTTAGAGAAGTTACACTGTGCAATGTGCGATTTGATTAAAACTTTATCATGATATTTACATACGTGACCTCCATGTTACAATGCACTATTATGTTAGTACATTAATGTTGTACTACCCTTTTCGCTGCATTATGACAGGCAGAACACTTCTTGATGACTTGATCCTGTGCATTTATATCTTGATGTTGTTCTGTCTATTTGCCAGTCACATATTGTTAAGATAAGTTATCCCTCAGTTCAGACGACAGGGTACAGGGGGTCGTTTCACTAAACTTCGTACGACTAAAATGTTCGTAAGTGCAAAATTATGATAGTCTGTAAACTTCACATTAACAATGATGTTTTGTAAACAATTATTGGATTTACATTTATTGAGCATATGCTGCATATGCAGCCTATGCTCAATAAATGTAAAGCCATCAATTGAAATTTACGGACTATTCTAAATATGCACTTACAAATATTTTAGTCGTACGAAGTTTAGTGAAACGGGCCCCTGGCCTATATATAATTCAATGTTTGGCTTTAGTTACTCTCCTTTAAAGAATGACAGCACATGTTACATGCACACACTATAGTGTTGAGATCGTGCATCAGCACAATGGTTCTGCAGTATGGAATCAATAAGTCATTAGATGTAACGCGGTGATTTCACAAACAATTTTAAATATATTTATGCAGCGTGTTTGATAAAATGGTAAGTTTTTATTTGCTGATAACGTGAAGTTTGGAGGTACACAGATATGCTTGAAATTGTCATATGTGTATATGGACAATGCGCGCTCTTGGCAACGAGTTATGTACAGTGTATATCACATGGTATTTCATAGAAACAACAACAATCTTATTATCCCGTCAACACAGTGCGTATGTGCCTTGAAACACAGTGCCGAAAAACATTTTTGATATCCTGTCAATACGACCTAATCACTGTGTATGAATATGTGCAGTGACTGGGGTTATGTCTTTGCATTTAAAAGCCATGTGTAGGTGTTGACGGGATAAATAGAATAGTAGGTTAGTGCCGTGAATAGTAACAAGAGCTCCGCGGAGCAAACTGTCCCGCCTGGCGCAGTTTGATAGTACATAAGGAGCTTGTAATAACCTTGGGATTAGTGAGCACCATGGGCTTTCTGTAGAATGATGTGAGATGTTGTTAAAAATACACCTATGAAATATTAAAGCATTCCATTGATGGAAAGAGAAGTTATAATGAAACAAAACATTTTCCAAGTCCTTGACCTTGGGGTTAGTGGGCACCATACGCTTTCTGTAGAATGATGCAGGATGATGTTACAAATGCACCAATGAAATATTAAAGCATTCCATCAATGGAAACAAAAGTTATTGCAGATTAACCCCAATGTTAATTTTTGTGATGGACAGACGGACAGACGGACGAACAGACAACATTTGCATCCATATATCCCCTTTTCGCTACGCGAGGGGATACTAAACTGAAACAAAAACACTTAGTTTCCAACAAACACAGCTAAACACAATCAAGAATGCCGCCAACGACATGTATCTCCTGGCACCGGTGCTAACATTCTATAAAACAACACATAGCACAGGCGTCACCGAGGACAGTGTAAAAGGAGAAACAAAACGGCTGCGGATTCACATTTAATGTATCGAACATGATAGCCATTCTCAACGATCACTAATGGTTGGGAAAACAATAATATTACTGGAATCGCAATTACAATGTATATATCATACGTTTGATATACTACCTGTATTTAATATTTGATAACGTAAAACCGAAATCCCTACGGGTTTAACTAGACTCTTCAGGGTTACTACATGCACGTACATGTATAATACGTCAAGTAATATGCTTTTGATTCCTCCGGCGGAGGAATCAAAAGCAAATTACTTGACGTATCCTTAGGGTGTTACATCTGTCTGGGTCATAAGACTACACGTATTCGAGGACCCAGTATGTGTACACTGTTGGTGATCCAATTATTAACTAGTAACGCTATACGCTGAACGGATAATGCACGGATTTAAATATATCATCAAATTGTATCTGAGATCTGCAATCTCTATATGTATATTACTGTCTATTCACTTCTATTTCAAGTGAATCATTGATTTGTTATGTTACTGAGTAATAATTCCAGCACAAAAATATTTACACAATTCCCTAACATTTGATTGGCCCGTAGCAAGTCTCTGTCCAAGATTTATATATACCAGTAAACTCCCACGCCGAACTACTTTCCGTAACCGTGAGGCGCAGTTAAAATAATTCTTAAGAAAACGGAAAATAAACACATTTTCTTGATGAATTTATTTCAAATGCTGAAATTATAAGGAATGAATGGCATTTTAGTGGAATTTATCGGGGATATAAACTTGGAAAAGTCGCGGGAATACTGGACGAGGCCTTCCGGCCTTCGTCCAGTATTCCCGCGACTTTTACAAGTTTATACCCCTATAAATTCCACAAAAAGGCCGTTCATTCCTATATTGTCGGTCGTTCAGCACGAGTGCCATTTCCACACTGTTGTGCAGTTTAACTACGTATGTACTTATATTGAATATGTAGGAGAAGTTTATTTATTATATACCTACCCATGAAATACATAGTTATACGATGTAAATAAAAGTCATATGTTCTGATCGATGAAATAAACAACTTCCGGTGAAAATATGACTACTTCCGCTATCTATATTCATAACGCGCATCTGCAGTGCCGGACTACTAAATAGGCTGCAAACACACATTCATTACCGTATACAGTCTAAAAAAACTCCTAATTTCCATGGAGCGGTATATAATAAATATAATATTCATATTTTTGCAGCGATTATGACATATATGTTCATCTCGTGATGTGACATGTCCATATTTCACGAGTGCCGTTAGGCACTCGTGAAATATGGACATTTTACACCACTCGATGAACATATATGTCATATTCGCTGCAAAATATGAATATCCTCTATATAATAGACTCTAACTATACTGGCACAGTCCGTGATACAAATATGACTGTGACTGGAGACATGGGACTTATCCGGTCTAGTTATTTATCAAATAGCACATTCCTGCAACCAGGGGCCCGTTTCACTAAACTTCGTACGACTAAATTGTTCGTAAGTGAAATATTATGATAGTCAGTAAATTTCACATTAACAATGTTTTTTTTGTAATCAATCACAGCATTTACATTTATGGTGCATAGCATATTCTACTGTAAATCCGTCAATGAAATTTCCAGACGATCCTGAATGTGCACTTACGAACATGTTAGTCGTATGAAGTTTAGTGAAACGGGCCACTGGTAATTACATATGATGTTTGTCAGAAGCAAGATGGATGTTCAACAGACATAATTTCTAACTGCACAACCTTGATCAGACTGCGCGGAGGCGCAGGATAGTCCGGGGCTACACTGGTCGAATAACACATAAGCCCCACGTTTTCCGGTCACAAGATCTCCTTATCGTGTTATGTCTCGGAGCAACGGAAGTCAATGTACCGTGTTACATGCCAATACATGCTACTAATCATGAAAGAAATACAAGTATAAGAGAATAAATTGTTTTCATTAATGTATTTCCTCGTGTCTTCTATACCGATTGTGGAGGCGTGAGTGATTAATTTTTCCCATTCCCAGTCGCGAATTTGTACTACAATAACGCAGCACAATGCGTTATTGTTAGTGTCCACTATAATTGCTTTTCTCCGGGTCGGTATTTCGGTTGATTATTGAACTGCTTTCATCCATCAAGCTACTGGCATGCCTCTTATCTTACATCCTAACATGCCATTCAATTATTCTATTAACACGGCCTTGTACCTTGTATGACGACTGAAGTGGTCAAATCGCCACTGGCAGTGCTCTCATGTCAGTTTGTGTGTTGGTCTGGCTCCCTCACTTTCGTAGTAAGTGTTCAGCATTACATATAGATACAACAACTCTATTGAACGTTTCTATCAAACGTGTTAATGATGTATTGACAGTTGGTAGAACATGAATTGGTAGCAAACATTGCATGCACATCTTTGCCATTGTATCAAAAATCTTAAAAATTCTAGTTAAGAATAATACATATTTCAACAGGATATACAGTGGGGTCCGCGTGTAAGTGCACACATGAACGAACACGACAGGTTGGAACGCTGACCCCACTGTATGTCATGTATTAAAAAAAAATGTAAATATTTTTCTGCATTTTTTCTCATTTCGCATCAAAAGTGTATGTTGTTACCATTCAGTTGAACCGTCTCGGCGAGACGGTTCAACTGAGTAGTAACAACATACACTTTGGGTGGGTAGCGAACCAACCTGTCGTGTTCGTTCGTGTGTGCACTTACACGCTGACCCCACTGTATATCACCATGTTATATGTGTAGAGTGTCAGCAACTTATAATGTTGGCGGTAGCCAGTCTCAAATTTATTGAAAGCTGAGTAACTCGCTTGTAAACCGTAAAAGTAGGTATATTACTAGAAATTGACGTTTTATCAATGTATAAGTACATGTATGTTGTATACGGTGTGAAGAAGATGATTAGAATATTGAACAAAAAAGAAAATGTAGGGAAAGTATTAATAAAACATACATGTAATACGTGTTGCTGAATCGACAGTAGTGAGGTTGTAGTATTGACAGTGCGTAAATAAAGGTGCATAGCGAGCAAATGCGTTATAATTAGACATTACTTGTGAGTTGTCAATTTAATAATGCATGTATGCAATACTAGATTCAGTAGAAACTATGCATATTGAAACAGGCCATTAGCCGTAATGTCATCGTGAAATATCAGTACATACAGAACAATCAGCTAGAACTAGAATGACTGACAGATAACGCATAGGATTTGTAACGTGTATGAATGTTTTGTGATTGTAACGAAATATTGTATTATTTCCGTCGCATTGGGGATCGTTGCTTGTGTTTTCATTTTCTTTTCAGTTTGAAACCATATTCTTTATCCAGGTTTTGTTATACATATGCGATATTACTTTGTCTGCTGTGACTTCTATTGTCTTGGTATTTCATTGGGGATAGTTGTGGCACGTTCGTTGCATTTGGTTTATATTTTTATGTAGTCCTGAATGGTCACATGTCAGACCAGTAGCAATTTTAGGATAAATTTATTAATTTTTATTATACAGAATTTATTACATTATCACAGCCATTTTGGCTGTGATAGTGTAATAATTTCAGTATAATAATTCTGCATACTTTTAATCATCAAATATATGCAGTCGTTAGTTCTACATGAAATAATGCATTTCAGGAAAAATAAATGATTACTCACTCAAAGTATACTTTGCTAGAAAAGTATACTTTGCAATGTTGGTGAAATAGGCTACAGATACCGTTGCTTTCCTTTTGACACAGCTTATTCACACTGGTCAAATATACCGCAACAAATTCCTCGAGGTCCATAATTGACACATATTTCATGTTCGCTATTAGATGCTACAAATTAACAATGAATTTCTTTTTATGCTATTGTTTTCTGACGCGTGGCCGGAGCTTTATTTCCTAGAAAGCTATTACGATTAGCTCATAACTGACATGATATTGACGTTTTTCCACGCGTGATGCGGCATATCAACAATAGATGGAGAGATTATCCATTATTTTATAATATCTATCATTAACAATGACGCTTCATCGGTTGATGAAAAATACGTGACACACATATACAAATGTAGGTCGATCTAGATATTAGACATTATTTGTTATCGGTGAGCGAGTAATAGCAGCGTAATGAAATAAATATAGCAAGTTAGTGTTCCGCTAAAATACTATTATGCATAGTCTAGTCTATCTTTAGTTTGCACACGATACCAGGAACAGGTTATCCAAACAAACTAATGTCTGTTTCGCGTAAACTTTCCCACATGATACGGTTATAAACATTGTAAAGCAATATTTACTTCACTGCTAGCAATTTGTATCAAAATTTAAGAATTTGTTTGTTTTATATTTCGTATATTCGTGAAAGTTTGTCAAATATTGATTCGCACAGTTTCACCAAGTCAAATCTTCACATAGGTGAAGATGTCTATGAGCATTTAACAACGGGAAAAGGTTAAAGTAAATTTATATAATTTCAGTAATTGTGAGCATACTTTTATTTAAAATATAACTTTTGTTTTCGTCGGTACATTATTTCCAGGCTATCTTGCCAGGTTTCGGAATCAGTGTCCAAACGTGTTCTTTTTTTTTCGACTCGGTCCACAGCTCCTCCAGCTCCTTTTCTCCCATGGCATATTCTTAAAGGAAATATAACACGATTCTGTTTTCGCGATACGCTTATGTATTCATCATTTATATATAAAATAAAACAAATTTCACAGTAATCCGGCCAGTATGTGTCGTTCTTTTACGGATTTCATATTCCGGACAGCCAGTTCTTCCAGCCGTCACTGCACGACTAACTTCCCCTTATTTTGCTTACAACAGTTATTTCCCTTTGCGGTCAATTGGGTATATGACGTATCAGTAGTACTTCCGAAATGTATGCATAATACGATTATTACACGTAATAGTTCAACAGACTAGTTAGAACTCCGGTTTATTAGCGCGCTGGTATAAATATATGGGACTATACTGTACTGTAAAAATATAAGAATAACCTAGTTACAAACTACATACTGAAATGCGACAGTGGGTGACAAAATGGACATACTGTGCAATTTTCATCAGCTGTAGGATACCAGTCTGTATATACATGTATTTATATTTACATCGTCAGGTTACAATATATGTTATTCCTGATAGTAGTTATATATAATGCTAAATAAGACGGGCAACAGAGTAGACATTTATCAGAGCTGTCAGATGCATAGATGGATCTGGTGCTATGCAATGGCAATCTTTTGTATATATTTCTCTTGGTTTATCATGTACAATGTAGATACGTTCTCATGTGAATCTCCATTAAATGGAGGAAATAAAGATCACACACACGGGGGTGGGGGTGTTGTTTGAAGATTGTGTCAACATCCGCTGTACTTATCAGAGCGATTAATTGCACCGGCAATGGTCCTTGCCACCGGGCACTGCGACTGGGAAGGTGCAATAAGCCAAACATGACACGTGGCTTATAGGGCGTTTGCGACCAGTGTATACCCAGTTCAGCCTGTGCATCCGCAGTCTGAACAGGATCTGCAATTTTCGACATTCCTTCAATAAAACACACTAACATGCAATCTAGATCGTATTTAGACTACATGAGTGTTATATTTGATTAGGACCTACACTGGTCACAAATCACACAAACCCCATTTCTCCAGTCACAGCCACATATAGGACCAAACTATGTTTAATCGACGTAACCCCCATTTGGCAAAACAACGATTTTCTTCTGGAAAACATCTTTCGTTTTTAATATCAAGTCCAAACATTTTCTATTTATTTGAAACAAGTCAGTAGGTAAATAGATTATAAGTAGTAAAGAATTTACTTTCCATGTGAAAATTAAATATATACTTGTATCTGTCAAAGAACAAATTATGTTATTTAGTTATAGTTTAGTATTCGAAAACTGTGTTTACGGAAAACTAAGCGAGTGGACATTCAAGTTACACAATTTTAGTCCTGCAATATAACATTCATCCATGTGTAAAAACAAACACATCAAGATTGGATTTTCGGAACTGTAGAAAGCATCCTGGTGTGCACATTGTATCTATTCTTCCATATCTGTTAAACTGGACTCAACCAATCAGCTTGGCATAGGTGTGGCCTCGCGAATTCAATATACACCTGCCGCATTATTGTTGACATCCGGCGGGCAACCATTTGCTTCACACGTCTGTCACTGACTGGGACAGATAAACAAAATGGATTCAACCAATCAGCATAGAACAGGTGTGACTTCATTGAATTCAGAATACACCTGTCCCAAGATCTACTTCCCTATTTGCCTGCGATCAAAGCATCGGATAAGTATGCCGAACTATTAATGACCATCCGTTTGAACATAGCTACACACGCGTGTCACTGATTATTTCAGCTAAAAAAAAGAAAGAATTAATTTCAACTCGAAATTGTCAAAACACAATTATGCTGAAGTAACATTCTGCAAAGCATTGCATAATCAATTTACGAAATGTCTGAGATTATGTCAGCATTTTGTAAAACAATATAGAAATATAACATTTAATTTCACATCTTTTCTGATTCTGGCTCGGCTGTCTGTTTGACCGTGAATTACAACCGACTTCCGCACAGATAATCATCGCCGACGATTGCAACCAACGTATAAATAATCCAAGTATAACTAGGCGAAGAAAAAATAAAGATTAACATATACATGTATATTAAACGACAAAACGAAGAAATTATGCAACAAATAAATGATGTCCGTAAATCCAAACGATATTATATAAGAAACCTTCATCCATCAATCAGGTAAGCTGTACTACTGCTACGTCATAGCACTTATTTTTTACAGCGCCATCTCGCGCCAGGAGGTAGCAGTAACAGGAGAGATAAGCGATGGCCAATTCATTGCATGGCTCTGTATAGGTGACCTTTAACATTTGCTGAATTTTAATATTTCTGAAACAAAATATTGTTGCTGTATTATGGACAAAGCCGTAAAATTTGGACAGGT
The DNA here is from genome assembly GCA_029237695.1 of Conchocele bisecta. NCBI lineage: Eukaryota > Metazoa > Mollusca > Bivalvia > Lucinida > Thyasiridae > Conchocele > Conchocele bisecta. Next base: position 66,402,885 of record CM055267.1, read on the forward strand.
TTTCGTGACACCGACAATAACTGTATAGAATATTTGCCGTCAATATGGATATTCATTTCTCTAAATATAATCCCTCCATTTCATCCTCTAATTGAGCTGGAAGCTTTTTATTTACGTTTCTCTAATTATTCTAGACTTATATGTTGCGACCATCACCAAACATAGCCATTTCAATAATTATGTTTCACAACCAAATTATATTGATACTTGAATACGTTTACGTATCTTTCTCATACATCTCTTTATTGTGGCTTATGATTGTTATAGGAATGAATGGCCTTTTTGTGGAATTTATCGGGGTATAAACTTGGAAAAGTCGCGGGAATACTGGACGAAGGCCGGAAGGCCTCGTCCAGTATTCCCGCGACTTTTCCAAGTTTATATCCCCGATAAATTCCACAAAAAAAGGCCATTCATTCCTTATAATTCCAGCATTTGCAATAAATTCATCAAGAAAATGTGTTTATTTTCCGTTTTCTTAAGAATTAGTTTAACTGCGCCTCACGGTTACGGAAAGTAGTTCGGCGTGGGAGTTTATTGGGATATAAATTTTGGACAGAGACTTGCTACGGGCCAATCAAATGTTAGGGAATGGTGTAAATATTTTTGTGCTGGAATTATTCAATGTTAATCTCACATCAGCGAAGTCCAGTACCTTCTTCCAATGAGTTATTATTTTCCCGATTTTATTGATTTTTCCATCAAACAAGCACGGGTCAACATAATCGTCCAGCACCGGTGATACTAGTATACCAATTATATTCATGTTGGAGCGACAGCAGATAGCATGCATAACGTATGGCGACAAATTACCAAAACAGATACCATTACTGAAGGACAGTAAGCACCATTCTGGTCAATGGCGAAAGTGCGAACATGTATCCGTACTGAGGAACAGCCAATATGGTGCTGTATCCATATCGGCCAGCGACCACAGTTGTAGCCATATTACAGAGTGCTCACAACTGGTATCCACATTGCAAGTGGCCAATGATATGCATACTGGAAAGTGACTACTGTCTGTTCCACGTTTTGCTGCCGACGAACTTTTGTCTATTAAACACATTAAATCTAAAAAATATAAAAGTAAATATTTTTTAGATTTAATGTGTTTAATGCCCAAATGTTCGTCGGCAGCAAAACGTGGACAGTAATGGTTTCCATAATGGAAAGTTACTAATGGTTTCCATACTGGAAAGTGGCCAATGGTATCAATACTGAATAACGGTCATTATGTCCATTAACCCTTTCATTAACCCACAGACCTGTATAATGGTATTGGCAAAACGTGTAGATCAAGATGAGCCGGCTCGTGACGAGCCGTCTCATCAGGAACTGCACTTTTTGCAAGTAATTTTCATATTTTTCAGAACAAAAACGCACCCTTTTCATAAATGGACTAGTCTGAAATAAATTTGTGACGGTTGGATTGGTTGCAATATTAACATATTAAAATCCATTCCAGTTACTTAGGGTCGAAAGGGTTAAAGAGAGCCGCACGCATCATCCATAACTGGGACTTGACCAATGGTTTGTGGGCAATGGTATCCATAATGGAGTCCTGTTAAACAAACAGGTACATATGCTGAACAACGAGAGCTAATAATATGTATTCATGGCGTAGACGTTGTTATTCACATCGGAGAATGGCCAGTGATATATATGCTGGGAAGATGGTACAGTGGGGTCAGCGTGTAAGTGCATACACGAACGAACACGACAGGTTGGAACCAACCTGTCGTGTTCGTTAGTGTGGGCACTCACACGCTGACCCCACTGTAATACGTAAACAAGATACCCAACTTAAAACACTTGTGAAAACTGGAGATATGTGCAGTGTAGACGCGAATTGTCAAAACGTAGATTATACATGTACACGTGTAACTATATATTACAGTAGAACCTCTCTAAACCGGACACGTAGGCAGTCTGTGTATCTTTATATTTATGTGTTTCATTTGTGCATATTTATGATGATAATGCCTGTTCAAGTTCGCAAGGCATGGGCGCATACCTTGGCATAGTCATATGTCTGATGTACAGTGGAGCATCTCTAAACCAGACACCCTGGGGATCAGGGTGTCCGGTTTAGAGATGTTTCACTGTATAATGGATGGTCATGTATGTGATTCTGACTGAATAAATGGGGCTTGTGACATTTGCGAACAGTATAGATCCATATCAGCAGGTGGATTCGCGCAGTCTGATCAGGATCTCCACTCTCTGTCATTCAGTTAGTGAAACACCAGTCATGTTTCTAACACACAGTATAGGTCATTTTCCTTCAACAAGACCGAGCTGAAATATCAGGAACGAGACTGGCCATATATCTCATAATCCCCATGTTTCAGCCATTACAATGTTATAATCGTGTGCTTTTATATAGTCGCCCATACAGCGGATTCTCTGGTAGAAAATGCACTGAACCAATTTCATTCACGAAGTACCACGTATTTACTGTCATTCGATACTTGTATGAAATACCAAGTATATGTATATATATATAGACAAGTCAAACGATGTTGCTATTTGTTCTATATATGTATATATAAACTGTCTAACGAGGAACGGCGCTGTAGGGAGTATCCAGTAAATTTGCATAGATATATGTAAATATTTATTATATCTATCTATATTTACCGCTGTGATAAAAACCTAGCTAACGAGAAACGGCGGGCTAAATTATGACATAACTCGTAGTTTATACGTGATTAGTCTGAACACCCGTCGCTGCATTGCAAATGTAATTTCTGGTAATTTTAAGACGCCATAAACTATAAGCAATCAGAAAATATCGAATGTTTCGTAATTGGAGGGGAAAATGGCTTGAAGAACAAATTAAACATTGCGATATGAGATATTAGTGCGGCTCAAAGGTTATGTTTTTAATACTACAATTTAGAGTCGCTCACTGACTCTTCAGTGCATCACCTATCAAACTCTTAGTCGATAAGATAATTATGTAATTTCACATGTTATGCATAATGTTAACCAAATACCGTGTGCCATCAGTCACCTAAAGGTATACTCCAAACCCAAAATAGAAAAAACCGCATAACCTATAATTTCCATCCTTGGTAGTCGTTGAACACGACTGTGATGTTGACATTTGTTTACATTTCCCTTATTCCGTGCTATTATTATACACTTATTAACTTCATATAAAGAACATTTTGTGCCGAATCGATGGGCCCCAAACTTTAAGAGAGGAATGTAAGAGAACTATGATACTCACTTCAGCATACCAGACAATATTCATTGCAATAGCGGTTTTATTGGGAACCATATAGGTAACTACATGTACTTGAATTGTCTGACTGGAGAATTGTAGCTTATGGGTTTTGCAACCAATTTCTCCAGCCGCCACATTTGAAGTTACATTATGTTTACTGAACGGACACAATTCCAGGCAAACTATATAGAGGATATTCCATCGTACATTTTGAATAGCTGGAAATAATACACGAGTGTGCGTCGGCTTCCGCGTAAGCAACGAGTGAGCGTAGCGAACGAGTTGCTTTCACGGACGCCGACGGACACGAGTGTATTATTTCCGCTATTCAAACATGTACGATGCAATATCGTATGTATTACACTTCCACGGTGGATATATATGCACATTTAGTCTATTTGTCAGATTATAATCAATGAATTGTGATGTGCGCATGAATAGTCATACAATGACGTGGTTTCCCGCGTTTTGACGTTACGTTGTGTGACGTCAAATGTGACGTCATGTAAACTTTTTGAAATCCAAATTACGCAGCTGTTTCTATGAACCAGATATATTTGAGTGCATGTTTGGAATGTGTTCAATCACATTAACATTCTAGATTAGTCGAGACCCTTTCCAAATTTTCTAATAACTTTATTTTGAATGAAATAAAAAGTAAACATTTTGCATGGTAGCTCGTGGTTTGCAAGAAAAAAGGCGCGTAATTACGGGTGTTCTCTTCACGGTGTATTATTTGTAAGGAGTTGATTACTGGTTTTCTCTCACAGCGAAACCACAGGCGATTTTAGCGTGTCTTGGATGGTCAATTATTGTTTGTATATACATAAAACACCTTTCTAAACAATGTACAAAACATTTAAAAAGTGCCCGGGTGTAAACATAATAGTACTTAGAAAGGTACAAAACTCCCATTCGCCACCATTGTAGCGAAAACTCACACAATGTAGACAATTGGAACTCGCCTATACAACGCATTCAGCGTGTCGTAACTGCTGTTTGGGGTGAATTTTCGACATAAAGTTTACAGTTACCAATACATTAACATAAATCCCAAAGATTTCGAGTGTAAACTGTACTAAAAACGCGTCTCACTAACCTAAATCTTTTTTAAAATCATACACGTTCACTTCTGCATTCTCAATGACTATTAGCCGCCATCTTTGAACATATTTCAATCAAATGCACGCAGTGGTTTGGTTGGTTACTGGAGACTGACGTCATTTCCATTAGCCAACCGAATCAGTGTGTGTCACGTTATTCGATATTTTCAAAGATGGCGGCTAACATTAATTGTTAATCAGGAAGCGAAGGCTCGTTACTAGTCGGCTCATCTGGATCTGTACTGTTTGCATAAACCTCTATAGCGGGCTTTCGGGTTGAAAGGGTTAATACTACGTGAATTATGTAGGTTCAAGAGTGCTACAGAACCGCCTGCGTTAATCTTGCCAATATTATCAACGTTTCTGAATATCTATTGGCAATTTCAATTCGCAGTCACGCAGTTTGATTGTCTGAGCCTGAGCTGAGCACAGCTCAGTCTCGGAGCACAGTTCAGTCTCGGCAAAATCAAGCTGCGTGATTTCAAGCACAATAGTCATCGACAAGTGTTTCTAAATAAAGAAATTGACAAATATTGGAAAGATTACCGCCTAGTGTAGCGATAAATAGAGAATAGTAGGTTAGTGCCGTGAATGGGAAAAAATATCCGGCAAGGCTCAAGAATTTCTTTATTTCTCATCAAAAGTATATGTTGTGACCACTCATTTGAACCGTATCGCCGAGACGGTTCAAATGAGTGGTCACAACATATACTTTGGTTCAGAAATAAGGAAAATAGATAGAGAAGAGTAGGTTAGTGCCGTGAATGGGAAAAAATCGTGTTTCACGGCACATACGCACTGTGTTGACGGGATAAATCAAATATCTACTCATATGAATGACTTGCACTAAAAGCTTATTCTACTTCTTCTTGGCCCAGGCTGGAGGCCAGTCATCACTTGTGCCCTTAAAATGTGCAACATTGACCTATTGGGCTGTTTGATTAATGTTATTGATGCGATCTGACATGGTGAGTATCGGAGATGAGGGGGAACTGTCTCTGCCAAATGGCCCTTAAATCGATATAGACACTTTAATGTAAGCGTGTCTAGACGACGATTTCGTTCCTCAATTTGACTATTCTTACACTTATTACATGACATTGCTATCTGATCAATGTCTGCTGATACAATACATATCGCATAAAAGCTGCTAATATACTAGCTGCACTTCCACTTTATAGGCAATAGGTTGCACTATATCGCTACACCACGGTCAACGGAAAGATATTGCGGAATAACTTTTTCATCTTAGCCACTAAATATAGCAATAATCTGCAGAGCGCTGACGTTCATTCTTCTCTATATTGTTATTGAGAAAATAGTCTACAAAACTATTATCATAAACTCAACTAATACAGTGTGTATTAGCATAAAGTCTTAGGTCTCTCTCCACTCTGAAATTTGATTTATTAAAATATTGTAAATGTTGTAAACGTGTTTAAGGAAATTACGCAAATGTCCGAAAGTACAAAATCACATGGCGTGAGACACGCCATGTGATTTTGTACTTTCGGACATTATAATGTGTGACAAACAATTACACGTGTCGCGAAACAAATAGATGCAGCTGCGTTCTTGTCCAGATTATCGTGCCAATACCAACCAGAATGGAAGTACAAAGTATACCCTATATTCTATTTCATCCAGATGAGTGTATTACCATCTGTTTCACGTAACCTGTCCAACTGTTACGGCTATATCGAAAATACAAAAACAATATCTTTGTTTATAAATTTAAAATTCAGCAAATTAAACGAATTAGCCTCCTTTTCATTTAATGAAATGTGGTCAAATATAGATTTTATTATGAAAAATAAAGAGTTCAAATGTTCTTCCAAAGTTGAAAATACGTGACATAGCGGCGTGGTCAATCTATAATAAAAAATACATCGGTTTTGGCATGTTTATGTGAGTCAACCTCACATATTCATTTATAATACTACTAGATGGCCGCGGCCCCCATGTCGCGCCCACCGAGGCTTGTGATAGTTCTAAACGAGCTTTGATAGTAGCAGTCCGCAAGCGGGCGTGACAAAAACAAAAGTAAAGTAATTTTACCTTGACATTGTACATAGAGAATTGGGCATAGAATGAAAATATGGATGATGATAAAGACATATGTGAAGTTTCGAGTGAATTGGCGAAGCGGTCTCAGAGGTACAGTGTTCTTAAAAAATTTAACCTAAGTCTTAAACACCTTAACCAGACGCACGTACTGACGTATCGACGTACGTACGTACGGACGTACGGACGTACGGACGTACACCAATTTGCCGACTGTATCGCGCTGTCCGCAAGCGGGCGCGACAAAAACACATTGTAACCATTGTATTCAGTGGAAATATCATGGATCGCGAACATATTAACACATTTAACAGACAACATAAATCAATGCAACGGGAATCAAATGTCAAACATATGTAAATTCCTTCTAAATATTGCATTGTTAAATCCGTACGAAATAACGTGTCCATCATCCACTGCGTTAGTGTGTCTAATATTTAAATAATATCAGCCTAAAATGTGCATAAAATGAATGGCGTTCCTGAATAGAAACAATATACATGTACTGATATGTCAAGCTTGTAGGTAAGCTAACGGTAACATCTGTAGCCTATTTCACCAACATTGCAAAGTATACTTATCTAGCAAAGTATACATTGAGGGAGAAATTTTCAATTTATGGATAAATTTATACATTTTTATTATACTGAATTTATTACATTATCACAGCCATTTTGGCTGTGATAATGTAATACATTCAGTATAATAATTCTGCATACTTGTGATCGTCAAATATGTGCAGTGGTTAGTTCTATATGAAATAATGCATTTTGGGGAAAATAAATGATTACTCCCTCAAAGTACACTTTGCTAGATAAGTATACTTTGCAATTTTGGATGAAATCGACTACTGAACACGGGTACCGATGCGAACTCTACCAATAGCGAGGTATGCCGCTGTACGACCATCAATTTAATAAATACAAATGTACGTCGAAATATGTTGATAACATACAACGATATAGTAATTTCCAATAACCTCCGAAGGGAAGCACATTTAATACACGTTGTTTTAAAGCCACTCTTTTTAATAAATTTTCGACCATGGTCGAACATTTAATAAAAAGAGTGACTTTAAAACAATGTGTACAACAATATACATTAGTGTACAACAATAAAAAAATAATGAAATAAATGTGTCGGCAATGGTACCGACTTGAACACTGGTCATTGATGGGTTACATGTATGGCTTGCTGCACGTTTCCCGCTTTTATAGGCAACATATTGCAATGTCTGTTTCACGAAACCTGCCCAAATTTTACGGATATATAAACGATGCAAAAATAATCTTTCTTTCGATAATATTAAAGGTTATACAAATTTAAGAGTGAGCTTTCTTTTTAGTTCGCTAAATGTGGTCCAATATTGATTTTATTGCGAAAAAGTGTGTGAAGATGTCTATGGGGATTTAACATAGGGACAATTTTCTAATTTCAGTAATAGTGGACCGATTTTAAAAATTAAAACTTTTGCTTTCTTAGTTAGATCATTTCGAAGCTATCTAGCCAGATTTATGAGTTGATTTCCAAACATTTTCGTCTTTTGGCTCCACCACCACCTCCTCCACCTCCTTTTCCCCCATGTTAAATTTCCATAGATAAATATAGTTTTCGTAATAAAATCAATATTTGACCACATTTCACGAAATAAAAAGAAGGCTCATTCTTAAATAAAAACAATAATGTTTTTGAATTGTTTATATAGCCGTAACATTTGGGCAGCTTTCGTGAAACAGACAGTAGGTCATAACCAGCTGAAATGGCTCTTTAAACCTCCTACGTACATGTGCTCCTGCCGTCAAGTCACGAAGAGACGATAAACGTACGGCATGGACATCACTTACATATTTACTTGGAAGGAACTAGTGAAACCTCTCTAAACCGGACACCAAGAAAACACAAGTGAACCTGTTATTGATGAGATTCTTGGTCATTTATCGCAGGTGATGATGTCTGTTCGTGATCGCATAGCACACAACTATGGCTCAGAATGATCAAATGCATGATTTACAGTGAAACCTCTATAAACCGGACACCCTGGGGACCTCCCAGGGTGTCCGGCTTAGAGAGGTTTCACTGTATATGTAGTTTGTGTATGTACATGTAGTCGGAACATTTCGTAGGCTACATGTGGCGCATATCACTGCCAATGATTACATTTCGTGAAGTTAACTGCATTTTCACTATCAGTGAAACCTCTCTAATGCGGACACCCTATGGACCTCCCAGGGTGTCCGGTTTAGAGAGGTTTCACTGTATATACAGATATATGTAAATGCACATATTATGAAATATCACGATACTGTCGGTAGGTTTATATGTATAGTCTTGATAATCTGCCAACTCCTAATAACCTTTAGAATCGGCTGTGTCATAATGACAGATGAAATGGTGTACGTGCTGTGGAGAACATACAAGACCACAAATATGCATAATGGAAGTGGACAAGCTGACCCGTATTCAAATCTCTCCTCTAGACGCAGCGTCTGTCACGATACACCAATTTCCATTGAGCATTGAATTTACACAAGTCACGTGGCTGCTGATCCGCTGGTGCATATACAGCAAACATGTATTGAAGGTTGCCAAACAAAAAACGAATGAAAGACGAAGTGAAAACATCGTCTTGTACACCCATATGCGTAGAAATGAATATCGTGTTTGTTTTGTACGCGGAAACGAGCTTCGTTTAACCCTTTCACCACTAAGTATCTGGAATGGATTTTGATACCTTAAATATGTATCCAACCGAAAATGCTTTTAGATCAGTTAATTCTTCATGAGGGTGTTTTTGCTCTAAAAAATATGAAAAGTACTTACAAAAAGCGCAGATCCTGATGAGACGGCTCGTTTCGAGCCGGCTCTTCCATATCTGCACTGTTTGCAACGGCTTTCGGGTTCAAAGAATTCCCGGCCCACAATTAGTTCAAGGCATGTCGTTTCTTTCAACGCATGTCGTGCGACTGTTGGAATGCGATGATCCACGACAACGTAAGACCACTCAAGACTTTTAGCACGACCATCGTGCACAACCGCCTGTGTTAATCTTGCCCAGATTAACAACGTCTCTGAACATCTATTGACAATGCCAACTCGGAATCAAGCAATCCTGAGCTGTAGCACAGCTGAGGCTCAGCCAATCAAGTTCATTCAGTTCAAGCAGAATTCTTAAGATGTGTGACGTGCGTGATGCAGTCGGCGTATATTCCTTTCATCATACGGGTTGTGATGAACGGTATAGACGCCTGCATGTGCTAAATTACAGGATCGATCGCCAATTTGAGGTGGTACTTTCTCGCATGCAGCGGCTCATTTATTATATTGTGTTGTGGATGGCATGGAATATAGCAGACGCATATCACTGAAGCCTACACTGGACACGGTTTAGACTTGTCTGAATTAAAGCAATATATTTATGAATGTCTACCGAAATATTGTATGAAACTTTCAAATAGATATCTAGATGTTGTATGTAAAAGCACCCACCCGACGAAATATCTGTTTCGAGTAAATAGCTAACGTGTATATATCGTGTAAATGATATTCTCAAACTGTATGTCTGGTTGTGGCTGGAGAAATTGGACTTATCGCATTCGTGACCTGTCTAGCTTCAGATTCACTAACAATATCCCGCGGCCCGAAATGAAACTATACTTTTTGCTCCAAGCTGTGAAGATGTTTCACTATCCGACTTGCGAGCGGTACAGACACTGATCAGACTGCGCTGGTGCGCAGGCTGATCTGGATCTGCACTGGACGCAGCAGCCGTAGGCCACTTGTTCCTCCAGTCAGAGCCACACATATAAACACTGTCTAAGTCAGTCTCGTCATTACGGTTGTATTGACAAAACGTACTTAGAATAACACAATTCACTCTGGTCAATAGGTTTATCGAAAGATGTTTCCCCGAATATAATCACGTAGTTCTCCCTATGACCTCATTGGCTGACAGATACAGATACTGACGTGTGTGTTTGTTATATGATAGTCTTCCTCCTCATGATGTTGTATCATTATATATACATATGATAAGTAATACCATTTTATACACGGATATACAAATTGAATAGTAATAACATATTGCAGAAAATGCAACTGGGTGTACTACATGGATATGTCGGAAAGGTCCGGAAATATTATTTTACTCACTTAGTAATTGCACATACGTGCATGGCTGTTTTGTAACAAGAGTGGTCAATTACATGTACATGTCATATTCTATATGCATGCTTTTGCATTAGATCTATATACCCTCATACATTTTCGCGTGTGGTCTCCGTTCGAGTATGAGGGTGGAAACACACGTACATGTATATGTATTCACACATCCGGCAACCCACACCAGGCTTCCATCTCCATCATACATGTACCTAGAAGGTAATAGTTTTACTGACGACAGCAAGGTTATTTCAGTGACAGAATGGCAAACAGCATAGGCCCTGATCAGACTGCGCATATGCACAGGCTGGTCTGGGGCTACGCTGATCGCACACGTCGTAGGGTGCGTTTTTCTCAGTGGGTGGCCCATATACACGTTGTGCAGCCGATTTGAAATTATGTTAAACTTTTTACTTAAACGAAACATCTTACATACTGAATGCGTAAGGACTTAAACGTTAGTATGCTTCAAATACGACAGCAATTTAGAAAATACGGTGGCAGCCACCCATAAATGTGTACGTACATGTATTTAGATCTACATGTAATATGAAGAAAAAAAACAGGAAGAAATCCATAAGACCATTGATGTTGTTTTATTTTGAAGTACATATATCACAATATTCAATATCGTAGATACACGAACTATAATACATGTAACACCAACTATAGTAGTGTATATGTGGCATGTCGTGGTGAAAATGGTCAAATGATATTGCGAACAGTGAAACTATCAAATGTCTATTAGCATATAGTTTATATTGCTATACAAATGCAATATAAGGTGGCGACAGAAGGTGTCTAAACAGGAAATACACTGAACTGGAAAGCTCGGTTTGGCCAAATTCATCACGCCCCGTCATGTATGCATACTGTGCTTGTATATGCATATATAGCGATAGTACTTGAACTTGTTAGGAAACTTGCTTACGCTAGTTAAACTTTGCTGTAGTATACTTTCCTAAGCTTATGCATGAATCCAGCTGATATCACTGATTGCTATGCTAATTCGAAATTATTTCTGGTAAAGAGGAGGCAGACATACTCACTAATGTAAATTGTAACGTGCGAATATACATGGGCCGCCGGGTGACAAAATGGATCTTATTTTAGCAATAATTATTAAATTAGTTTGCACATTTAGGCTATACAGTGAGAATATAATTAAATTATCAGAATATAATCATGATGTTAACGGCAGGTAGTATGAGCTCTCCACTGATGGAATGGCGATCAAGGTAGGCCCTGACCAGACCTAAACTGATCTGGGGATATGTTGATAGCATACATAGAAAGATCCATTTTGTCAACAGGTGCCCACGTGTTTATATTACATAATATCTGAGTTGGTGACTCGTTCTTTTTGTACATGTCATTATTGTCTTCACATGTTATCGTTGATGCAACTCTCACTTACTTCTATCATTTCTTTCTTTCTGTTCACATTTGATGGACTCAACATCGTGTACTGGCGACCAAGATGTATTGTGCTTGCTTTAGATAGATCAGATTTATAATACTACTTTATGGAATTAAAACTAGGAAGCTTTAATGTTAATGGTATGGGATCAAAACACAAACGGCTACACCTTTTTCAATGGATAAAAGACAATGATTACGATATATGTTTCATACAAGAAGCGAATTTCGCAACAAGTGACAAAGCCCAGTGGGAAAAGGAATGGGGTGGTGATGGATATTTTAGTGGAGAACATAGCAATAAAGAAAGTATATGTATTTTAATAAAACCGGGGCTTCATTATAAAATGAAACATTATGAACAGGTCATGACCGGTAGAATTCAATCTCTTAAGATATGCATTTCTGAAAAAGATTATACATTAATCAATATATATGGTCCAAACGAAAATAGTCTACGATTTTACGAAGATCTCGATACATATATAGAAACAGTGGAAGTAGATACTTTAATAATAGGGGCGATTTTAATATAATTTTAGATCCAGATTTAGACAAAGAAAAATGGCATAAGAGACACAAATAAGAAAACAAGAGAGAAGCTATTGTCAATAATTAATAAATATGAACTACATGATATCTGGAGGATTCTTAATCCTAATACAAGGAAATTCACATGGCATTCGAATACTAAACCACCAATATTCTGTCGTTTAGACTATTTTCTAATATCTGAAAATATAATTAACAGAGCGACAAAAAGTAAAATGACTACAGGGTTTAAGTCTGACCATTCGTTAGTATATCTTTGTTTACAGACTCAATCTAATGAAAGGGGTCCGGGATATTTTAAGTTAAATAATAGTCTACTTTTAAAAACAGAATACCAACAACTAATTAGACGGAGTATTTCTACCATTGCCGAAATCAACATGCTAATCCAAATACACTTTGGGAGATAATTCAAGGAACAATAAGAAAGAAACGATACAATTTGCGTCTACTGAAAATAAAAAAGATTTAAAAATGGAAAATAAATTAACACAGGAAATAAATATATTAGAAGCAGACTATTCAAAAAATATATCGGAAGATATTTTAACAGAATTAAACACCAACAAAGATATGTTACAGCATTTATATGAACAGAAAGTTAGAGGAATTATGTTAAGATCAAAAGCCGAATGGATTGAGGGTGGGGAAAAAAATACAAACTACTTTGCAAATTTAGAACGGAAACTGTCTGAAAATAAACGATAGCTAGATTAACGGTAAATGGTCAAAATATTACGAGCAATGGTGAAATATTAAATGAAGAAAAATAATATTATAACAAATTATATACGAAAAAAGAAGCTGAAAATACAAATCACAATTCTTTTCCAAATGATAATGGTGTAAACAGATTATCCGAAGAAAATAAAGAATTATGCGAAGACAACCTTTCAAAATACGAATGCAGTAACTCTAAAGGAAATGAAAAGCGATAAGCTCCCAGGCTATGACTGTGGAATTTTATAACATATTTTGGAATGACATACAAAGATATTATATGGATTCTTTTAAATGTTCATTAGCAAATGGATCACTAAGTGAATTGCAAAAACAGGGTGTAATAACATTAATGTCAAAAAATGATAGCGATGTATCTATACCTACGAATTGGAGACCTATATCATTACTTAATGTGGATTACAAAATTTCATCAAAGGCCATAGCATATATAATTAAAAAGGTTTTACCAAATATAATAGATGATTCACAAACCGGATTCCTTAAGGGAAGGTACATCAAAGAAAATATTAGAATGAAAATTAATTACCGGGTTTATTTTTCTTCGCAGATTTTGCAAAGGCATTTGATACTGTTGAACATTCTTACCTCTTAAAAGTTATGAAACATTTAAATTTTGGCAACGACAATCTAAATTGGGTTAAGCTTTTTTACTCTGATGCAAAAAGCTGTGTTACAAACAATGGTTATTTATCGGACTTATTTTCAATAAATAGAGGTGTACGTCAAGGTTGTCCTTTATCACCTTACCTTTTTATTATCACCATTGAAATACTATCCAAAGCAATTATAAATGAAAAAAGATATAATAGGGGTAAATATTTATGATATAGAAATTAAAAACACAATGTTTGCCGATGATGCAACTTTTGTGACAGATGGTACAAGAAAATAATTTGAAAAGTTAATATACATAGTAGATGAATTTAGTAAAATATCTGGTCTCAACCTTAACACAAACAAATCAACTGTAATGCGCGTTGGCCTTAACAAATGAAGATCTGATGTTCTGTCCGGATTCCGGATAAGAAATTCATTTGGACTTCTCTTAGTGAAAAAACGTTAGGAATTACGTTCTTAAATAATAATACAGATATCCACGAATATATCATCCTTCATAAAATAGTAGAGTTTGAACAGTGTCTTGATAAGTGGAAACATAGAAACTTAAGTTTACTTGGAAAAATTACAGTTATTAAAACGTTTTCTGCTCCAAAATTAATATATCCATTAACAGTTTTACACGACCATCCAGACAACATGATCAAAAGAATTAAAAACAAATTATTCGAGTTTTTATGGGACAGCAAGCCTGATGAAATTTAAAAGAAATACAATCATCCAATCCTACGAAAAAGGGGGATTAAACATGTTAGATATAGATAGTTGTATAACATCAATAAGAGCATCATGGGTAAAACGAATATGTGACACATCAAACAGAGGTAAATGAAAACAACTTTATGAGAAAAAAAAAGAAAGATATGGTGGATTTTTGCTCTTTGAATGTAACATACAAGCAGAAGATGTAAAACATATAGCTGAAGATAATAAGTTTTTAAATAATGTTTTAAAATCCTGGTCACATATTAATTATTCCTCCAAAAATGACACAGTATCAAAAGAAATACTTTGGAATAATTCCAATTTAAAGCATCAAAACAAAACAATATTTTTCAAGGATTTGTACAATAAAGGCATTAAATATGTTGAACATCTATATGACTACAGAGTAAGGAATTTTCTACGCTTTACTGAATTTACAGCAATATTCAAAATACGTCAGGACGATTTTATAAAATATCAAAGTATTGTGAACAGCATAAGTCCATTATGGGCCAAGAAAATAAAAACAGAAAGCATCAACACAACTCCACAATCTACGTAATCGAAAGTACAGGATAGCAAATATGTGAACAAATTACTATATACAAGACAAACACACACACAAAATATAGAAGAAATAAAATCTGAACAAAAATGGACAAATGAATTTTCTGATGATAATTTATGCTGGCAACAAATTTACATATTAGCTTTCGATTGTACAATAGACTCAACATTACGTAATTTCCAATATAGATATTTAATGCGTATCATTGGGACAAATACACTACTCTATCATTGTAATATAGTAAATAGTCTGTGATTTTTGCTCTATGTATGTTGAAAGCATAACACACATGTTTTGGGAATGTATGCATGTGCAACATTTTTGGTCACAGCTTCGAAATTATCTAAATGAAATGACGTAACATATTAATTAAATGTTCGTAGTGTTTCTCTAGGAATAACAAATATGGCACTGCTGGTAAAACAATTTAATTTTATATTTTTGTTAGCAAAATACTATATTTTCAAATGTAAATATGAAAAGCATGATATTACTTTCGAATATTTTGTAAGTTACTTGAAAATAGAATACATATAGAAGAAGAAATAGCGACAATGAAAGACAAAAGAGAACAGCATATTATCAAGTGGGGCAGGTTTAATTTATACACTTCTTATAGGCACCACAAGAAAAATCAAGCACAGCATATCTCTATATTAAATATAAACAACACAACTACACAGGTCCAGCAGGTGTGAACACAAAGAAAGAAATCCTTACCTTCTTTGCATGCTCTGTATATCTCAACTACTTTACTCTCCCATACATTTCACTTATAGTATAGTATGTAATCATTGTATTTCATTTAGCTATCAGTATTCTCTTGTAAACTTTATAAAACGTACATGTTGTATTTAAAAGTGGAAATAAACCATTTAATAATAATTCCAGCACAACAGTATTTTCACAATTCCCTAACATTTGATTGGTCCGTAGCAAGTCTCTGTCCAAAATTTATATCCCAGTAAACTCCCATGCCGAACTACTTTCCGTAACTGTCAGGCGCAGTTAAAATAATTCTTATGAAAACGGAAAATAAACACATTTTCTTGATGAATTTATTTCAAATGCTGGAATTATAAGGAATGAACGGCCTTTTTGTGGACTTTATCGGGATATAAACTTGGAAAAGTCGCGGGAATACTGGACGAGGCCTTCCGGCAAAAATCTTTTGGAATAAAGATATTGACATATACATGTACTGGCAAGATCAGTAGCCGATTTCATCAAAATTGCAAATGGCTGTGATAATGTAATACATTCAGGATAATACAAATTATTAAATTTATCCTAAAATTGAATTTCTCCCTCAAAGTATACTTTGCTAGATAAGTGTACTTTGCAATGTTGAAATAGGCGATATAGTACATGTATATGTACGACTGTTGAAGACCAACCAAAGACCATCTACGACCCAAAGGTTGAAGTAACGGACCGAGGTTCATAAATACATTAAATATACATATCGCTCACTCTGACCCTCACGCCTTTGGCGGGACGGTCACAGTGGCCGATTAAAAGTCATATTATACAAGTACATCACATGCACAATGTAAGTGTCGTGTTCTGTGTCTGGCATGAAATGGATTATTAATTCTGAAATTAAAATACACTTTGGTACAGACAACCAAGAAACATTATGAGAAATAGTATACAACCCAAGTTTAATGTATTAAACACTATACACTCGTCCTATTGACTCATCTCATATCATATACACATATATACCTTATTGCTTTATTTTATTCCAGGTCGACCGCCGCAACATGTTGTGATCGTGCATTGGACCGTCCATTTCGGATGGTTCACATGGGCGGTCAAGACATGTGCAGTTACACATTGGAATGTGTCGTAATACTGTGTATATGATATGAAATGGGTTAATTACCGTCATATTACCGATTTTCATTACTCATTATAATGAAAGAAGTGACTCGTAAGCCATTCATATGGCTGGGTGCTGAGCAACATATCACACCAATATGCCTTAAGCGAACAAAATGTATGTAAATATTCGTGTATGTATGCTTGTTCACATGTGTCACTATAATAAATTATACTAATACTACATAGACGTATCAATAAGTGTTACCGAAGTCTTACGACTAGAGAACAATTCAGAATTGTGTTGAACAACATAATCTATAGTTCGCAAACGCGGTTACATAGCGAATCGGGGAATATATCATTGCGGATGGCTAACAACATTTGCCTACATGGAAACTTCTGCAATAGGCGACAATGCTATAAATCGGTTGATCGTTTCGTGAGAGTCCGTTGTCTGGATGCCGTCCGAGTACGGCCCATTAAAAACATAGGGACCTTGGTAATGTGTTGTAAGATGGAGTAACAAAATGTTAGCTTATTTTTTCTCTCACTTATTGGTGTTTTTCTTTAGTATATTTAATGTATGTATAGACCTTGGGCCCGTTTGACTAAACTTCGTACGACTAAAATGTTCGCAAGTGCAAATTTAGGATCGTCTGGAAATTTCAATTGATGGGTTTATGCTCAATAAATGTAAATCCAATAATTGTTTACAAGAAAACATTGTTAATGTGAAATTTACAGACTATCGTAATTTAGCACTTACGAACATTTTAGTCGTACGAAGTTTAGTGAAACGGGCCCCTGGTTCCGTTAGTCCGTTAGTACGGAGCCCCACAGGGGACATGGATTTTTTTTATTAATTCGTTCCCACGAAATAACAATTTGATCCCTCAATTTAGCAATTCTTTCCCTCAATTTAACAATTCGTTGCCTCGATTTAACAATTCGTTCCCACGAAATAACAATTCGTTCCTACGGGAACGAATTGTTAATTCGTGGGAACGAATTGTTATATCGTGAGAACGAATTGTTAATTCGAAGGAACGAATTGTTAAAGTGGGGGAATGAATTGTCATTTCGTGGGAACGAATTGTTCGTGGGAACGAATTGTTAAATTGGGGGAACGAATTGATAATTCGAGGGAAAGAATTGCTAAATTGAGGGATCAAATTGTTATTTCGTGGGAACGAATTAATAAAAAAAATCCATGTCCCCTGTGGGGCTCCGTATATATGCACCGTATACAAACGTAACGCATAATACTAGCCTGTCTCATGCTTTACTTGACTTGAAAACATCTGCAATTAACGTACGAAATTACAGGACTGAAAATTATAATTTATTTATTGTCAGGGTGAATACAGAAAAGTAGGTCTAAATATATTCTCATTTAACATCTATTTGTGGACTAAAGCCCAAAAGGTTACATGTATTTATAAGATATGTGTTGTTAAATCTATTCAGAGCAAAAGTTCAGCCTAAAAATGAAAATTTGGTACAGTCGAACCTCCCCGAACGGCCACCTCTCTACAACAACACCCTCTCTGTAACAGAAAAAGAAAAATAAGAAAATCTACAATACTCGAATAGTTGGATGACTTTTTCGTGGCCTAGGTGTCAGAAAATCGCATCTGCGGCGATCTGGCATTTAAAAATGTCCTGGGGGAGGACCCCCACACCCCCCAACTTTACGATGCGCAATGCGCTTCGCGCTCGCAAAGGTCGGCTATGCCGATTGGAATTTCAGACCCCCCCTGCAATTTTTTCTGTATCCGCATCTGCCGTCTGCTGTTGCTTTTGCCTTCTTTCTCAATACAAACATGTTTTGACAGCACTTTAGAATCATTTCCATTGGAAATGATTCTAAAATGCTGCCAATGCATGTATTTGATGAGAATTATCGAAGAAAATAAATAAACAGCAGACAATACAATTTAATTCAGCGTTAACCTCCCTACAACATCAACCTGCCTACAACAGCCACCTGTCTACAACAGCCACCAGTCTACAACAGCCAGTTTTGCGTCTTCCAACAAGTGGCTGTTGTGGAGAGGTTGCACTGTACTACCGACACAGTGATGGGCCACCCACAGCATTACACCAATAATTGAATGACACGTACTGTGACTGGAGAAATGCACCGTATGTGTCTTTGCGTCTTTGCAATCCAGGGGGCCATTTCACTAAACATCGTAAGTGCAAACTTATGATAGTCTGTAAATATCACATTAACAATGTTGTCTTGTAAACAATTATTGGATTTACATTTATTGAGCATATGCTGCATATGCAGCATATGCTCAATAAATGTAAATACATCAATTGAAATTTCCAGACGATCCTAAATTTGCGCTTACGAACATTTTAGTCGTACAAAGTTTAGTGAAACGGCCCCCTGATCAATCCACACGGTCTGGCCAGTATCTGCACTGTTCGCCATTCAGCCAATAAAACAGCCGTATATCTTCTAATGTATAGTTATGGTCATTATCAAGCTTCAACAGTGTGCTATGCGATTAGAAGTTTGCATACATGTATCCCCAAATCCCATCAGCCCCCTTCTCTCACCGCACAGCCACCTCACAGCCACGTATGAATTCGTGAAGAAGACAAACAGACTATATTGCATTTCCAATCATGTGTATTCCCTCGCATATATAATACAAATACGAATACGTGCATGGTGCATTAAATATATACATGTACATGTTTATACATATGTAGCCTACAGACAAACATGCAAATGTGGTGAGACAACACGAATTAAATAAATAAGAGTGAAATCACGTCTAGACTTTCTGGAAACAGTATAACGTGTATAAATTTGATTGTAACTGGAGAAATGAGGTTTATGGCACTTGTGACTAATGTAGCTACTGATCACATAGCACACTCGTGTAGCCTGATAACAATCAGTATTGCTTGTTAGAAGCATTACGGGTGTTTCATTGATGAAATGGCGAACAGTGCAGATCCGGGCGGATACACAGGCTGATCTGGATCTACAGTGTCGCAATACCGATAATCCCCATTTCTTTAGTCTCAGCCACAAATATATTCTGATGTGACGCCTGTGTTATAGACGTGTAACATATTGTCGAGACCTCGCTACTACATGCATATGTAACATTTATATCAGACTTATTTGAGTGACCGTCATGCACTTTTTGTATAAATAAAACAAAGTACTAAGGAATATGTTGATCGCATACATGCATAATTTGTACGTACATGTATATACTAACCGGAACATTTTCCTGATCGTTGATAAGTGTTGTGCCACATGTTAATTTGACATTTGTACGGCGGAGTCCCGCAGGGGACATGGATTTATTTTTATTAATTCGTTCCCACGAAATAGCAATTCGCTCCCTCAATTTAGCAATTCGTTCCCTCGAATTAACAATTCGTTCCCACGATATAACAATTCGTCCCTACGAATTAACAATTCGTTCCCACCAGGGTTGGTCGGGAAATACCGGGGGCGGGAATTCCCGGTGGGAAATACATTTCCCGTCCCGGGAAATACTACCCAAAGTGGGAAATACCGGGAAATATGAATGTTGATATTATTATTTGATAATTAAAGTTAATTAAATTAAGTTTTAAGCTCAGTAATAGTTAATTAAACAATCAACAACTTAATCATTAGATATAGGGGTTAATTACAATGTATAGATCTGTTTCATTCCCAACTAGGGGTACTCATCAGGTGGAATATTTGGCAACCATGACATTTATATTTTGGTTGTATAATTTTTTGGTAAATTACTTCTTCATTTTTTAGGAAGCATCTGAGTGTCTGCTAGATACAATTCACAAAGATAACGTCATCATGATCAGACTATGTTTAGACAAGAGGCGGTTAATTGTCAACCTTCTCCCACACTAATATTCGGGATACGGACAAAATCCCCCCCCCCCCCCGGACATAATCCCCCCCCCATGATTTTTGACACAGGAGGACAAAATCCCCCCCCCCCGTCTCTAAAATGCAGGTAGGACAAAATCTCCCCGTCCAAAATCACAGGTAGGACATAATCTCCCCCATCAAAATTAAAAAAAAACAATATGGTTTGGGACCGACATCAGTATACAAATGTACAAACGATACATACATATTCTTGTTTGATGTTTATTGTGCAAATAAAAGTACTGAATATGATTTACCTTGATTCTGGACGGGGGGAATTTTGTCCTACCTTGAATTTTGATGGGGGTGGGGATTATGTCCTACCTGTGATTTTAGACGGGGGCGGGGGGGGGGGGGTTGTCCTCCAGTGTCAAAAATCATGGGGGGAATTATGTCCGGGGGGGGATTTTGTCCAACACTCTAATATTCGGTATCAAGAAATGAGAATAAATGATCTTAGCATGCATAATGTGCATACACATAGTCTCTTACAAGTCTTATATGACTGACAATGTACTGTTGTTTTATGTTTTTCATTTGTATTGCTTATTTGCATAATTATTATGACATTTATTACAGTACCTAAAATCGTTAAAATTAGCCAAAAGCCTACTAATGTCTACTTATTTGCATATACATTGATGACACTTTAATATACTTTAATAAACCATCAGACTATGACAACAGGCTGTTAATTGTCAGCCTTCTCTCACACCTTTTGTGTCATACTGTATAATAAGAACCCAGGTGGTCTGTATATGGTCATGTCAAGTTGTAAAACAATTACACTTACACTGTACATGGATTATCCCTGTTATCAACAGGGATTTTCTCAAAATTCCAAAAGCAGCTTTTATTAGTGGCAGGTTACTATAGTAATGAGGGGTGTTCTCATATACAATAAAATAGACATTTGGCAAATACTACATAGACTTGTATATAGGGAAGAAAATTATCTAGAAAATAATGTTGTTTTTTTTTCTCCAAATAAACTTATTATTTTTTTATTTATTGCAGAATGTTTTACCTGTAGGCTTATCAGTCTACACAGATATAAACCATAGTAGATATAGGGGAACATAGAGGCTCATATTGACATTTTTGGAATTAGAAAGACCACCAAGATTCATATTTCCCATTATTTCCCGGTATTTCCCAGTATTTCCCGATATTTCCCGCCGTCCTGGGAAATTCTCTTATTTCCCGGGAAATTGCCAACCCTGGTTCCCACGAAATAACAATTCGTTCCCTCGAATTGATAATTAGTTCCCACGAAATGACAATTCGTTCTCTCAATTTTACAATTCGTTCCCTCGAATTAACAATTAACAATTCGTTCCTACGATATAACAATTCTATTCACGCGAAATAATAATTGTTATATCGTGGGAACGAATTGTTATTTCGTGGGAACGAATTGTTATTTCGTGGGAACGAATTGTTATTTCGTGGGAACTAATACAAAATAATTCTACGTCCCCTGCTGGGCTCCGTACATTTGTGCATATTTAGTCATGTGTGATATGAATGATACCTTTTACATACAGTGGGGTCAGCGTGTAAGTGCACACACGAACGAACACGACACCTGTCGTGTTCGTTCGTGTGTGCACTTACACGCTGACCCCACAGTAATTGTTCGCTTACATTTGAACCATTGCTACATGTAGATCGCGCTTGTTAATTCGTGGGAACGAATTGTTATATCGTGGGAACGAATTGTTAATTTGAGGGAACAATTCATAAATTTAGGGAATGAATTGTTATTTCGTGGGAACGAATTAATAAAATAAAATCCATGTCCCTTGCGGGGCTCCGTAGCCATACACACATATAAGCACATGCAATAAAACACACATATAAGACATGCAATAAACACAAATATAGACTACACACATATGCACATGCAATAAAACACACATATAAGACACATGCAAGCATAAGCACAGCAAATACACATAAGCAAGATGCACACACTATAAGCCATGCTAAAACACACATATAAGCATGCAATAAAACACATATAGCACATGCCATACACACATATAAGCACATGCAATAAAACACACATATAAGCACATGCAATAAAACACACATATAAGCACATGCAATAAAACACACATATAAGCACATGCAATAAAACACACACATTTAAGCACATCAATAAAACACCACATATAAGCACATGCAATAAAACACACATATAAGCACATGCAATAAAACACACATATAAGCACATGCAATAAAACACACATATAAGCACATGCAATAAAACACACATATAAGCACATGCAATAAAACACACATATAAGCACATGCAATAAAACACACATATAAGCACATGCAATAAAACCAACAAATAATTAGCAACAATGCATAAAAACACACATATAAGCACATGCAATAAAACACACATATAAGCACATGCAATAAAACACACATATAAGCACATGCAATAAAACACACATATAAGCACATGCAATAAAACACACATATAAGCACATGCAATAAAAACACACATAAGCAATCAAAATAAACACATATAAGCACATGCAATAAAACACACATATAAGCACATGCAATAAAACACACATATAAGCACATGCAATAAACACACATATGCAATAAAACACACATATAAGCACATGCAATAAAACACACATATAAGCACATGCAATAAAACCGCACTTACAATGTTCATTTAATTCCCGGTAGTCACAACGGGGGATTATCACGAATCACGTGCTAGTACATGTATCTGGGGGCCGTTTCACAAAACTGTTTACGACTAAAATGTTCGTAAGTGCACATTTAGGATAATCTGGAAATTTAAATCGATGAATTTACATGTATTGAGCAGATGCTGCATATGCAGCCTATGCTCAATAAATGTAAATCCAATAATTGTTTACAAGAAAACGTTGTTAATGTGAAATTTACAGACTATCATACATTTGCACTTATGAGCATTTTAGTAGCATGAAGTTTAAAGAAACGGCCCCCTGGACGCTGTATTATGTATAGTAGTTCGATTGTCAAATTCGTAAGTTACACAACCGCCTCCGTTAATACACTGCGACTGAGAAGGTGCAATAAGCCAAACACAACACGGGGTTTATAGCGCGTTTGCGACCAGTGTAGATCCAGTTCAGCCTGTACACCCGCACAGTCTTAACAGGATCTGCACTTTTCGGCATTCCTTCAGTAAAACACACTAACATGCAATCTAGATCGTATTTAGACTACAGGAGTTTTATATTTGATTAGGACCAAGCTTCGACGTAACCCCCATTTGGCAAAACAACGATTTTCTTCTGGAAAACATCTTTAGTTTTTAATATCAAGTCCAAACATTTTCTGTTTATTTGAAACAAGTCAGTAGGAAAATAGATTAGATAGTAAAGAATTTACTGTACATGTGAACATTGAATATATACTTTTAATTCTTTTTAAATGTCAACGAACAAAATATGTGATTTAGTTATATTTTAGTATTCGAAACAAGTATTTACGGAAAAATAAGCGAGTGGACATTCAAGTTACACAATTTTAGTCCTGCAATATAACATTCATCCATGTGTAAAAACAAACACATCAATATTCGATTTTCGGAACTGTTTCGATTCGGCTCATATTTAAGGGTGGGAATTGGCTTGAACACCTTCCATACCCGGGATATATAGCCCAGTAAAGAAGCAGGCCGATGGTCATCGGTCTGGTTTATATTTCCGAATTTTTCGAAACTGTATTCTTATATTTAAGGGTGGGAAATGGCTCGAAGACCTTCCATACCCGGGCATGTGCCCGTAAATGATCAGGCCAATAGCCGTTGGCCCATTTGTTTCCGAATTTACTAATATATGCGATACAGTCGAAATATGTGCATTAAATGAAGGAGACGATGAGGCGGTGAGTTTAACCTAATTAGTTCATTCTCCTATTGCACAATGCCGATATGTCAGACCGTGAAGAGGGCCGAGTGTGCGTGCACATGATATATGGATACTCAGCCGTTACATTGTTATATTACCTGCTAATGCTATTAGAGGGTTGGGCTAGGCAAAACAGACCAAGCAGAGACGGATCCACGTGATATGGGCAAATCCAACGCCCACAGAGGAGCAACAGCGCAGGCCGAGCCGGAGCAGCCGAGCCACCGACCCACCCACAGCAGACCGGGACACCGCAGTCAGTGACAACCGGAGGCTCCGCACCGCAACCGCCACCCGCAGCGACGAGGAGACAGGCAAGCCATGCCCAAGCCACCACTATTTCTTATATTTAAGGGTGGGAATTGGCTCGAAGGCCTTCCATACCCGGACATATAAGTCCAAAAATAGCCGAATTTAGAGAAGAAATTTTGAAGCAATTTAAGGTGTCATAAAAAATCCAAAGTTAAATTGGCAGGTGCGCGTTAAAGTAGGTCAACCCTGTCGGCCACAATTCGTGACCTAGAACGGGTTCAGACCTATGCGCCTAAGTGTTCGCCCTAAAAAGGGCGGTTTGTTTATCTCCCCCGGGTTACCCCGGGTTCGAAAGGGGATCCTGGGTAGAACCAGCCTCTCCCCTGTACCAGTGGCCCTGCTGGGCGTCTCCCCTTGTGGGCACTAGTTGATGTGCATCCTTCTGTCATCTTCCGCTAGAGTGTTGTATGCGTCGAACAGAAATGTTCGACACGCCTCGGTGGTCTTCATGGGTGTAATGCTCCTGATGATCTTGGCAATCGCCTTCCTGTTGGACATCTTGGTGTACTTGATTCCGTCGAAGTAACTGGCGGATCCAGTTTTCACCCAGTGATCAATCTCCTCAATAAGGTGAGGCGTCTGGTAAACTTCGACCAGGTACTTGAGATCGCCGAGCTTGAGCTTGGTTTCCTCTTCTGCCATGCTTGCATGCAGCCTCATCATCATGTATCCTGGGTGGGTCGACGTTGCCAGTTCGCTGGTTACATGGCAGCGCGCCGGTGCGACGATGGTGTATACAGGCTGATCATCACCACTGACTTCTGTGCTGGCGATGTAGATGTTGTTGTTGTCCGGGTCCGGCATGATGATATCCAGTCTAGGTTGTAAATCCGGCGGGTTGGTGTAGTCGAGGGAAGGATGATCTGGTGGCGGTGGCGTAGATGGCGCTGGCAGTGGTGGAGTCGTGGCATGGTTGGCCACTGGTGACCCCGTGGTGGACCCCACGTCCATCGGATCCAAAGACGTCTGGAAGTCTGGAGACTGTTCCTGATCCTGGAGCATCTTGAACCCGGGTGGAGTCCGCGGTGTTCTTGGAGTGGAGTCGATCACCACGGAGGAGTATGTAGAAAAATCAGGTGCAGGAGGGCTGGTTGCCGCCTCACGCCGTGAAGGCAGGCTCGGCGTACTCGCCGCCATTTCCCTCCTGCTGGCCTCTTTTTTCCCGCCAAATCCTTTGTTGTAGGTTTTCTTTCTCGTGGCGGGCGGAGCTGGCTCCCTGCGTTGGTATCGCCAGTTGATCTCCATTGTGAAGGTATAGCGACCGTTGTGGATACGAAACAGAGGTTCGTCAACGTCTCCCTTCATCAGAGGCTTCAATAAAGTTGTCAGTTCAGCGAGAGTCGGGAATATCGACATCTTGACTGTACGGTGTACAAAAAAAAATCAATCCCAAATCAAACCCAAGCCACCTTTCGAAACTGTATTTAGTACCCTGTTTTGTACAGTGTATCTATTCTACCATGTCTGTCAAATTGGACTCAACCAATCAGCTTGGCATAGGTGTGGCCTCGCGGATTCAATACACACCTGCCGCATTATCATGATTATTGTTGAAATCCGTTTGAACGTAGCTTCACACGTCTGTCACTGACTAAGACAGATAAACAAAATATATTCAACCAATCAGCATAGAATAGGTGTGGCTTCATTGAATTTAGAATACACCTGTCCCAAGATCCACTTCCCTATTTGCCTGCGGTCAAATCATCGGATAAGTTGTTTGCTATGCCGAATTATTAATGACCTCCGGCAGCATCCGTTTGAACATAGCTAAACACATGTGTCACTGATTATTTAAACTCGAAATTGTCAAAGCACAAGTAAGCTGGAGTAACATTCTGCAAAGTATTGCAGAATCAATTTACGAAATGTCGGAGATTATGTCAGCATTTTGTAAAAAAAATAGAAATATAACATTTAATTTCACATTTGTTTCTGATTCTGGCTCTGCTGTCTGTTTGACCGTGAATTACAACCGACTTCCGCACAGACAGTCGTCGCCGACGATTGCAACCAACGTATACATAATCCAAGTATAACTAGGCGAAGGAAAACATAACGATTAACGTATATATTAAACGATAAAAACGAAGAAAGTATGCAACAAATACATGATGTCCGTAAATCAAAACGATATTATATAAGAAACCTTCGTCCACCAATCAGGTAAGCTGTACTACTGCTACGTCATAGCGGTTATTTTTACAGCGCCACCTCGCGCCAGTAGGTCTCAGTAACAGGAGAGATAAACAAATGACCAATTCATTGCATGATGGCTCTGTATAGGTGTCAGATAAGGTGCGATATGAGAAATCTCAATATCGTGAAAAATACAAACTAACCGGAAATCGATTATTATTAGGGTCGCATTTGTTGTTTTGAGAGCATTTTGAAGAAAATAAGTGATAGTTTGTAATGTGACAATTAAGGTAAATAGTCGTAATGGTGCTATATTGTGAACATACACATTGCACGGAAATTACAACGAACCGCAGGCGCCAGAAGAAAAATCGTCACAAGTTGCAGGCATTACCGTGGTACGAAAGTTTTGCAGAGTTACTGCCCGCTACTGTTGTGCAACGAACCATGATTACTTGATGCAGACATCGATTCCTTGCGAGATACGTTTAGACGTTTTCAAATGATCCGTCTCTTTATTTGACCGGGGTTAAAAGCAAAATGCCAGTATTGCTACACGTCGTGCCTTTACGGCGCTGTTTCATTTGCACTTCAAACGATTAAATTAATTGATAAGAACGACAAGATTGGACGAATTGTCGTGTGTCAAATGAAAATTGCAATTATGTTTTTTCACATCCGTATTAAAAAGGCAATTAGATCTTCAGCGATAACTTGCATCAAGTTAGAGAAAAAACTACAATAGCACGTCCTTCTCTGAGCAGATCCGCCTTATTGTGCCATACTTACGACATAAATTAGTATGAGACACGCCATGTGATTTTGTATCTTCGGACATCTGCGTAATTTCATGAAATACGTTTACAAAATTTACAATATTTTCCGTAAATAGCGTCAACAGTTGATAAAGTGTTCAGGGTACTCTGAAACTATTGTTCATTATTGAAAAAGATATAGGTAGTCCCAGAATGGTCATATGCCTGATTTACAGTGGAACATCTCGAAACCGGACACCCTGGGGACATCACAGGGTGTCCGGTTTAGAGAGGTTTCAATGTAACATCTCTAAAGCGTATTTATTATTTTGTTTACAGTAATCAGACACATAATCTGAGAAAGCGACGCAAATGTTGTGTTAATATACAATTGTTTTGAACACGACACATGTAAATCAATCAAAGTATGCACTATAAGCGATTCTCCTATGCTTCGGCCTATCAGATATTTGTTATTACAATGTACACGAAAATGCTTAAAGCCATGTAAAACCAATGAGCGTAGAGCAGTAATAGCACAGACTTCAAAGCATACCAGAGGGTCACTCAACTGTTATCAGTGTACGGGTTCCCGTAAAACACACCAGGAAGCGATAAAATATGCATACTGTAAAAGATACCGGGCTAGTGCTTTTTCATAGCACGTTTATCAGGCAAGGTTATGAAACGCGTAGGAATTCTGACAAGGCGTTTCGAGGAATTCCTACCGTTTATATGGTTAATATTTTTGCCGGCTTTATGGTCTCGTTCGGATGTATATGTTTCTAATTTGATCACTGGTCTGATCCAGCGCCCACATATGTTCAACATCATCTATCATAGTCATACATGTAGAACGAATCAAATCAAATAAAGACATAGTACATGCACAGCGGAACATCTCTAAATCGGACACCCTGGGAGGTCCCCAGGGTTTCCGGTTTAGAGAGGTTCCACTGTAAAGCAGACATATGACCATTCTGGGACTACCTATGTCTTTTTCAATAATGAACGGCGTGTCTCATACCAATTTATGTCGTAAGTATGGCACAATAAGGTGGATCTTTTAAGGTCGCAACCGATAGCAGCACTACAGCTAGTACCTCACTGGGCTGCGACTGTTGGCGAAAAATTGCGAACGGCAGTCGCGAGGGAATTTCCAAAATGTCTCGAAACGTTCGCAGGGGTTCTCAATTTCCTCGCGTGAGTCGCAGGGCCTCGCTCACGTGTCTCTGGAATTTTGAACATGTTCAAAAAGTTCGCGCGACACATTTTCTCTCAAAATAGTCACAGAGTCGTCGCGGGTGTCCCGGACCCGTCTTGAACTCTTCTCTATTTAGTTTCCGTGAGTCAGAAAGTTCCAGAAATGTGAGACAACTTTGTGAGGGTTTGGCGACCTATGAAACTAAATTGTGATTGATTGGAGACAAAAATGAAAATCTGACGACATTCGAACGAATTTCGCTCGAATGTCCTGCGAATGACGCAAATTATTCGCAGTTTGTTCGCTTGACGTCCGCCGGATGACAAAATGATTGAAATATTTCTCAATTGTAACGCATAACTGTCGCGCGACTATTCAGGCGACACTCGCGCGACATTCGCGCGACATGTATGCGAACTCCCGGTGAATTATGGCCCAAATTGCGCAAACGTGTCGTAAGTACTTATTTAGTGTGATTCCAAGTTAAAATTGTTGCTAATTCGCGTATTTTATCGCAATTTTGTGTCTCCAACTAGTCGCGAGCTGAAGCAGCCCAGTGAGATACTACCTTAACGCAAACAATATATTGTCTGTTCTAAACATTGCACTCAATCTGAGTTGATATGCACATTGACTGAAAAATCACGTTCTAAAAGGACAATGCATTTATAGGATAGAATCTAAATATTCCCAACCGACACGAGAGATTATGTTAACCAAGAGAGCAATCTAAAAGAACTACAGTCGTACCTTTGTATACAGTACACAGATACAATATTGATATTTTGTTTATGCAATTTACCTCCAATGATAATGTCTGTCGATAATCACAAAGCACCCACGCTTAACTTGTAGTAATCAGTATGTTTTAAAGTAGAACCGCTCTAAATCTGACACCCTTATGACATCCAGGGTGTCCGGTTATGGCGTGTTCCACTGTAACATAAATTAAATTCTACATATGCATACGGTGGGGTCAGCGTGTAAGTGCACACACGAACGAACACGACAGGTTGGTTCCAACCTGTCGTGTTCGTTCGTTCGTGTGTGCACGTTCGTGTGTGCACTTACACGCTGACCCCACTGTACAACTACACTCAACAGCCACAACAGTCTGGGTACAAACGTAACGTTCATCGATTACAGTCTGTTTCACGAAACCTGCCCAACTTTTACGGCTATAGAAACAATGAAAATACAATATATTTTTCGATAATATTAAATTTTATCAATATTTAAGAATGAGCCTACTTTTCATTTCGTGAAATTGGGTTAAATATTTATTTTATTGTAAAAAAAACCCAACAAATTCCCCATGTTAAATCCACAGAGTGAAGATTTCAAAAGCTAACGTTTGATTCATTGGTTAGATCATTTCCAAGCTATCTAGCCAGGTTTCGGAGTCAACTGCCAACATTTTTCGTTTTTTGACTCCTCCCTCTTATCATCTGCCTCTTTTTTCCCCATGTTAAATTCCTATACACAAATCAATTGTTTAGTGATAAAATCAATATTCGACCAAATTTCACGAACTAAAAAGAATGATCATTCTTAAATGCTGCTATTATAATAATAATATATTATATTATCGAAACAAATATTATTTTTGCATGGTTTACAAGTATATAGCCGTAAAATGTGGGCAGCTTTTGTGAAAGAAACAGTAAGTAACTATATATATATGTAGTAGGACAGTATCAAAGTGCCACATTCATCGGTGGTCAGCTTCCTGATCGGATGGTCTAACATACTGTTTTAGATAGACATGTGGAAAATAAGCTGCATAAGACATACAAAACATCGGTACTTGCAGAACGTGGAATGCTGTCGAAATGACAATAGCACTCAATGACTACAAAAAACATGGAAAACAAGTGCATCGTTATCACTAAGCTAATCCCCTCGCTGGCAGCCTTGATAATTATAATTAAAAAAACATGTTTGCCTTACAAACGAGGTGAACATAAGTCCTCAGAGACCTTGACATTGGGCAGCCGGACGCGTTCGTATGCAAACAAAGCACCATTCCTAAACACACATTGCGGCCAAATACTATCAAAATCTGTGAAGTGGTTCATACGATATTGAAAAATGAAAGGTGTTACTAACGCATCCACGTTACATGTACGCTCGTACGCACACATATACATGGAATAACGCTATAACCCATATTGTCTATCGGCGAATTGATAATAAAATACAATACCGTTTCATGTACAGTATGCTTATCTGACACACTACATATATGACAGTTTTATATACTACACACATTTATTTAAATGGAATGTGCCTGTAAATTTGATTGAGAAACTCCAATCCGATGACGCGATATTCTGAAACAAAATATTTGTCGTTACAAAACGATTCCACCGCAGATTACGCAATTTGCCGTAGTTATTAGGAGACGCACGTACTGTGTCGGATAATTCGTTCGGGAGCGGCATTCGTATTTTCTTTACGCTGTAGTTCTAACAGTAATCACCTTTATGTGCCGAAATCGGTAACTAAATCAGGGAATATGTCATTATTGCGTGAGTGTTACGATTTATTGTCCCACTAATACAGACAATTTAATGCCAGACGCTGCACAATAAGCAAGATGAATTGTATGGAAATGAAAAGACTTAGATCTGAAGAAATATGGCTTGTTGCAGTTTCCAATAATTACACTCCTGCAGTTAATTACTTGGAAAACATTTTACTTTACTTTTACACCCCCTTAGCTATGAAAGTCTCGCAGTATTATATGTTATTTATTGCGAAAATATTTCATAGCATCTGATATAGGAAGAAGTATTGGTTGATAATTCGAGTGTCCTCCGCTTGTATAACGTTCGTGCTGACAGTGTAATCGTCTCGGTCGGCGATCTGCCTCCATAAAGTCTGAATCATAGCTGTCTCGTATCAGTTAAATTCACGGCCAGTTCTATGGCAAATGCAAATGACACCAATGTGCAGGCGTTAAGTTTGGTATGTACAATGGAGCCTCTCTAAACCGAACACCCTGTGAGTGTCTGGTTTAGAGAGGTTCCATTGTATAATATTATCACGTGGGTGCTGTATGACAGCATGTGTGTTTCGACTGCAAGGTGTGTTTATGTGAATGACATTTAAACATCTGGTAGTTGTATTAACAATGCACCTGAATGAATGACAGTTTGGTGGCAGGAGGTGACGATAGTTTACCACTGTAACATAAGCCATATAAATAACGGCCAATCAGAACCATTTGGTCCACCTCATTATATTGCGATGCATTAGACCATGACACCTTCCCAAATTGGTGATATTATTAAATGACAAGCATTGCATCATTCTACTTCAATCATGGATGCTATTCTTGAGACTCCCTAATCCCTTAGATACTATTGGTTACTTATGACGTATCCATACGATATAAACGGCTAGTTCATTAGGACAGCCACGCCCGGGTATTGGAGGTGTTCGAGCCATTTCCCATCCTTAAATATAAGAAATATAAGGACACCCACGATCTAGAGCAGACCGTGGCCGAGGGGTAACACCGTCGGACTACTACGCTGGCGACCCGGGTTCGATTCATGGTTCAATTCCCGGGCGTGAGTACTTTGTATTTCCTGCTCTACTAGTCCTTTCGGATGGGGACTTTGAAAGGCGGTCTCGTGTATCAGATATGGAAGGTGTTCGGGCCAATTCCCACCCTTAAATGTAAGCCGAATCGAATCGAATAAGGATTTGAAGGAGAGTCTGGGCACGTTAAAGAACCAGATGGGACTATTCTAATAAGAGGTAGGCCCCCTCGGTCCGTTTTCCTCTGTATCCACCTGGTTTCTGTTTGCCATTCTTGGGAGAAAACATGCAAGGTCATCAAGCCAGTGCCGTCGTTAAATCCAAGCATTTACATTTACATTTAGGACAGCCACGCATAGGTGGCCGGATTAGCTCAGTAGGTAGAGCGTCGGAGTCCGGGTTCGTATTCCACCTCGACCGCTGCCAATGGCTGATTCGGTGTGTCCTTGGGCAAGACAACTTCGTGCTAGCCTAGTCCTATCGGATGGGGACTTAAATAGTCGGTCCCGACATGCAAGGTCATCGAGCCAATGCCGTCGTTAAATCAAAGCATTTGACAGCCACGCACAACGCGAAGTGTAGATGCACAACGCGAATTGTGAATCACAGTAAATGTTAAGTTCATTTAGAAACTTTATATAACTAATAAACTTGTAAATTAATTGACTTAATAAGTAAGACTTTTAGATGGACTTGAGTTTTGTTAATTAAATCACAGCAACACTACAGTTCTACCCTTAGCGTCTCTCACACCGAAGACGTGAAAGTGCTGTTCATTTTTAGTACGAGGCGCATGCATTTAAATACACGTTTACTATTATTATTATTAATAGTAGTACATGTAGTATTAAATAATATATCTCCTGGGCATACATATTGTCCTCACAATTGTATTTACTTTATTGCGGATTTATTTAATAATATGTAACATTTGTAGGATGAAATAAGAAAATACCATCCGCGCCAGCAAACAGAAATTACATCACACGAACAACAAGGTGTATGATCACGTGGTACTAACAACAACAACACGTACCGATTCAAAGTACGTATTCTTTTATGGTGTCTTTATTACGTAACGGATTTTGATGTAATATGGCGCATCAAACGCGTCTTGTTAAGCTGCATTTGGTGGTCTCTTTATTTTCGCCCAAACTTCTGTCGTTTTTGCGAAGAACCGATTTCCGTGTCGGAGACACGGAAATCGGTTCTTCGCAAAAACGACAGAAGTCTGTGCCAAACTCCCTAGACCACCAAATGCAGCTCATGAAGACGCGTTTGCTGTGCCATATTTCATCAAAATCCGTTGCATATTAAGGAAAATATCAAATAATACTTTGGAGTCGGCGACGTTGTTGTTGTAACCACGTGATCATGCATGCACCTTGAACAATGAACACATTGGAAAACGAGACACGGGAACATGACAAGGGCACTGACCTGAAACTGACCACGGTGGGCCGAAACCTGTGTACACTGCCGCCTGCGATTTTCTCGCCAATGTTTATCAATTTAATCTTTATCAGAAAATAGGTGAATTTTGTGTTGGAAGTCAATCAGCTTGATTGGCTGAGCCTGAGCTGTGCATACAATGCATTTACAGTGGAACCTCTCCAAACCGGACACCCTGGGAGGTCCCCAGAGTGTCCGGTTTAGAGATGTTCCTCTGTAAACCAGGCACGTGAGCACTTCATTTCACAGTCTAGTGTTTTGTAATCATGAAAAGTCATTGTAATCAAAGATACGTAACAGTTCAACACATCTAAGGTAAACATCTATATTTTCCCGAGTGTCCGGTTTAGAGGGGTTCCACTGTATTTCAACTGTTACATTCCATGCCGCTTGCACTTAGTTCGTGCTACATCAAACATGAAGCATGTTTCTGTTCAACTCCGTCCGAAATAACACATGCCTCAGGTGGTCGATTATAGACATTCCCAAGGGTACGTTCCAAATATGTTGTCATTATCCGAGCTATTAGCTCGGATTTAGTAACTACATGAAAATTCTCAGTCATTGCAGATATGCTAATGAGCTAAGTGGCGGTCGCATTGTCACTGTTTGTGCGTTTACCTTAAGAAAAACACGCGGTACTACGCCATAAAAAAGTAGTTCAACAACAGTAAAACAGCGAGCTATCTTACCGTTTCAGCGTAATACATGTGCTGATTACTTTTTTGTGCTATATGTGTGTTATTGCAAAAGTTTTTGTATACATTATAAACTAGTAACTGTTATGTATTAATATGAGTTCTTTGTTATGTATGTTGATATTTTGCGCAATGATATAGTAGGGGGCGGGATTTCCCTGTGACGTTTTTCTTAAATGACCAATCAGATTAAAGCTTACATTCTGAACTTTACATAGGTCAATGGCTCGATAAAATCCGACTTTGTACAGCGAAATGATGATGATTTAAAGCAGAAATATTGTTTTTTGACAGTTACATACTGTTTTAATCATCTTGAGCCATCGATATTATTAATCAGTGTCCATTTTACTTAAAAAATCAACTAATCTATAATGAATTTAGTAAAACAGTTCGCGCGGAAATCCAAACTTTCCAAAGAGGTGCTAGCAATTTTTTGATAATTACACGTCGTGTGTGTTATCGCATACGCTGCCGACAGTCTTTGCGACTTGACGTTACACAGCATATACAGTACGATACACTTCACAAAGGAAACGTTGTCTTGAGTTTCAATAAGGATAATAATTACCTCTAGATTATTTGTATTATGAATTAAAAAAGTATATTTAAATAATTAGATATTAATTTAAATACATATTTCGGCATCATTTACTCAATAAATTAAAATTGAATGTGCAGCTGAAATGAAAGTGAAAGTAGAACGTTTGTTTTGTTATATCCTCCGGGTTACAAATCGCTGAGGATTCCTATTTGAATTGGACAATTATATGAATTTTAAATTTAGGAGACCGTGTCAGGAGAAAATGGACTGATGACATATGTCACCAGTCTAGTTCCTGAGCTATGACTGTGACAGGAAAAAAGGGACTGATGACATATGTCACCTGTCGTGTTCCATGCATGACTGCTCGCTCTTGTTTGTAATTGTTGTAAAATATATAAAGTTTAAACTGTGTATACAAAACTAAACTATAGATACCCCCCCCCCCGGCATACAAAGTATGTCGAGGGGTATATAGTTTTCGTAATTCCGTCCGTCCACGTTAAAGAGTTTTGGTACCCATTATCTCTGTGACGGAAAGTCGGATGGACCTCAAACTTCATATACTTCCTTATCATCAACCATATTTTCATTCCATACCACACTCATGCGGCCTTCATTTCCAAGGTCAAGGTCAAATTGCTTACACATTTGCATCCGTACGATTTGCCTTAAATTTTTATGCAACCGTAAGTCACATTGACTTCAAACTTCATATACTTGCTTATCATCATCCATATTTTCATTCCATACATGTACCACACCCATGTGGCCTTCATATCCAAGGTCAAGGTGAAATTAATTTGAACAATCATGTTTGTCAAGATAAATAATGTTTTTGTAGCATTGATAATGTATACTGATTCGACGAATATATTTATTTTAAATGGAGTATATATGATTTTTTGTGTGAAATATTAAAATGGTTGAGCACGTACTGCGAAGGATTTCAGGACTTTCAGTCCTTTGATTTATTTCATTATGAGCGTAATAATACCATCACCGAGTAAGACCATGTGTCCGATATCATTACAAAAATGCGGCAAATCGTGGTATAGCCTTTCAGAAGTAATTTCCTGTCCGTTTTATTCCATTACATTTCTAGACAAAGACATCGTAATCGATTGTATTTTTGTTGACCCGAGTGACGCTGCACCATGATGTGCACACTAACAGGTAAATTGCATTCCGTCATTAAAGGTACATGCCCACTCAGTAGGTACAAACTACAGTGGAGTCAGCGTGTAAGTGCACACACGAACGAACACGACAGGTTGGTTCGCTACCCACCCAAAGTGTATGTTGTTACCACTCAGTTGAACCGTCTCGCCGAGACGGTTCAACTGAGTGGTAACAACATACACTTTTGATGCGAAATGAGAAAAAATGCAGAAACATATTTACATTTGTTTTTATACATGAAATACAGTGGGGTCAGCGTGTAAGTGCACACACGAACGAACACGACAGGTTGGTTCGCTACACGCTGACCCCACTGTATTTTCTATAGAAATTAAATAAGTGTATACGTGTGTCACTATTCCACCAGTTCGAAAAATTACCAGAGCCCGCTATACAGATATACTCACTTAGTAATATTTATTTTACTGATAGTGATGCGCGGTGGTATCAGGCTATTTTCATATGCAAATGAGGCATAACATGTTTTAATTATGTATACATGTACTAATTACAGGCGTCACCTGAACAAATAAGTAAGTAAGTAAGTAATTTGTTTATTATAGTGACATGTGTAAACGTACACGAATAAATATAACATTGATAATCATACTAATTACACCCGGCCCATTGGACCTATATGTCACCTTGTTGCAACATAAATGTTTCACTTGATTCAAATAATGTCTGGTGTTTGCAGAACATGAGTTTCTGGTTGCATGCATTTGCCGGACAATGACCGGACCAACGCTCAGCCCCCGACCCACGGTCACAACAGCTTACGGAACATTTTACCCATCAATACTGACAGCATTGATGTCTTAATGCGACCGTATTCTGTACAAATGCGTGAGCAGGTGGATTAGCAGGCTCGGGATTTCCAGCAAATATACGCAGTTCGATTCGAAGCTAAACTGTCAATTGGTTAGTATTATTGAACAGAGCAAAATTCAATCATGCCGTGTTACTAATCAGCATAATCTGGATTTACTCCGGTCACAAAGGAATGAAATAGGTGTATACGTCAGTCGCTGAGTGAGGTATTGTGGAATAATAACTGATGAGTAAATGTGTGTCATCCGAGTTAATCACATAGCATTTGACGACTTTCACTTGTGATAGTGTACATGTACTTATATTGTCAAATTAAGGGTTTATTTGTGAACAGTGTATATGCTCATCAGCATACGGATCACCGCAGTCTGATGAGGAAATAAACTGCTCAATAAATATAACACATACACACCAGACCAATGCGATGCGATATGTTGGCCTACAATATATACCCTGACCAATCCGCACTGGCACGCTGGCTGATCCGGGTCTACACTGGTTGCCCTGTTGTATGATATCCTCATTTTCGGTTTGATATTATTGATTTAAGATGGTTATTGTGATCACAGATTGTAGGATTTAGTTGTAAATGATGTTTCGGCGTCTCAGATATGCTTTCACAATATATTTGCTTATTTGTCTAGCACAGTTCTGAATAAGAAAGCGAAGTTTATCTGTATCACTTAGAGTTGTGAAGTTAACTGCTGTATTTAGGTAATTAAAAAGGTTTGTTCTTATGTCTGTATACAGTTCACAGTGTAGAATGAAGTGAGTTTCACTCTCTACTGCCTGCAGATCACAAAATCTGCATAGCCGCTGGTCGGAGGTTTCACCTATATATCGTCCTGTTTCGATTCTTAGCGGGAGTATACCGCACCGGAATTGTGCCAGTAATGAATGTTCATATTTCTTCATGGAGAGCTGCAGGTACTGTTCTTGTTCGAAGCATGTTTTGTATGTAATATATGTTCTTAGTTTAGGGACGTTAGTCACGCTTTGTTGCCAAATATTCGAGTAATAGTTTGTGATATGTGTCTTTGCAACAGTAAGATTTACCACCATTTTGTTGTCATAGTAGTTTGTCAAATTCAATTTGGTAAACACTTCACGCAATTCACTGCACCAATTGTTTTCACAAAGTATATAATCTCTTGTGAATGCGCGTTTTGTTATTCTATTGTCATCAAATTTATTCAATCTGTTCCAGTAACGGATCATGGATAGCCATCGACGGTAGTTACTTGGGAGCCAACCAATGTCTCCGGTGATTGCTAAAATTGGTGCGAATCGGTGGACTCCCATGTAATAACGTATGGCTCTATTTTGAACGTTGTCTATTGATTGGTAAGATTTGTAGCCCCATACACCTGATGAGTAATCCAGAATGGGTATCACACACGATTCGATATACCTTTTCAAATGATTTAAGGCCGAACTCTTTAATAGAATGTATTTTCGAGATAATTTTTCCAAGAGCTCTGCCGGCGCCTTTCGATAACGTCTCTGCGTTAAATGTAAAATTACACTTGTAATGGAATGTTACACCCAGATATTTGTATGTATCGACTGTTTCCAGGATATTTTGTCCTATTCTAAAAATGTGGTTGGTTTGGGGAGCGCGTCCTTTTCGAAAATGCATGCATTTGGATTTGTTAGTGTTTATGAGCACTCTCCATCGTTTGCACCAGTCGTGGAGCTTGTTCAGCATGAGTTGGAGATCCGTTTCTGACTTCGCAAGTAGTACAATATCGTCCACGTATAGTAAGATAGACAATGTATTGTCATCCAGTTGGCATCCAAGGTCAAGGTCATTTATCTCTTTGACAAGGTCATTTGCAAATATGGAGAACAGTGTTGGAGACAGGTTGTCACCTTGCTTGACACCGGTCTTGCAGTCAAACCATTCCGTTAGTTTGTCATTTATCCGTACACACGATGTAGAATGTCTATATATGCTTTTGATCGAGTCGTATATTTTCCCATCAATGTGGTTCAGGAGCAGTTTGTACAGCATCATGTCTCGGTCTATGAAGTCAAAACTTTTACGGAGATCTATATATGCAGCAAATACTGAAGGATTGTTTCGCACAACACTGCTGAGTGTATATACATGATCTTCACACGATCTGTTCTTTCTAAACCCATTTTGCTCATCCGCCAACATCCCATTTCCCTCTAAATATTGTGTCAATCGTTTGTTAATAAATGCACTATACAGTTTGCTCACACATGACAATAGACTAATTCCTCTATAATTCATTGGAATACGTGGGTCACTGGCGCTGTCTTTGAGGATCGGATAAATTATGGCCTTTCTCCATGTTGAGGGGATTATACTCGTGTCAAATATTAACTGGAATAATTGGTGTAATGTTACAATCACCTGTGGGAATTTGAGCACACTGTAAGGGATTTGATCGTAGCCGCAGGCTGAACGTGATTTTGCGTGCAGTATTATATTGCGTATTTCATCCAGGTGAATGTTACAATTTAGCATTGCATTCGTGGTATACAGTGGTATACAAATATGTTTGACAGATTATATAGTATGATCATTGCACATCAAAAAATAAATGCAGAAAATAAATAGTAATGTCCGTTAACATTTTAAGGAAACACGGTTATCGCCCCTGATATCAGTGTGAAATTTACGTCTGATATACAATGTATAATAATGCCAATCAATACGTAGGGTAATGGTGAATGAATGTTTATTTTACCAGAACTTGTCTCAAATGATGTCTCTGATATAAAGAACATTTTGTGCCTACTGAGTGGGCATATACCTAATATATATGGTAGGCTAAGTACAAAGTACCACGTGACATGGAACCTTCCTATAATATGGTTGCGTGTATGTCTGTCCATGAACATCAACTTATTTCACAGTCTAATTGACTTCCTAAATGTGATTACGACTGGAGAATTGGGGCTTATGGGTGTGCGACCAGTGTAGATCCAGATCATCCTGTGCATCCGCACAGTCTGATCGCGATCTGCACTGCTCGCCATTCCATCAATGAAACACGTGCTATTTATCCCCGACCGAAATGATGGCTGGATTATAGCCGAGGGAGGTATTGCTTTCGAGGGGAGATAATTCACAATATTCCCTCAACAAAGGGCACTATTTAATTTATTATACCGAATATTATTTTTACGGCATATACAAGGTTATAAATAAAAGCCATATACATTGAAGATCCGTATTTGGAAATAACAGTTATGGTGTCCGCTAATTCTGAGCATCTAAGCATTTCCAGACGAAAGTTTGTGTTATTGCCATACACATGTTCAGTCCAAACTTCCTAACGCGTCAATGTAGTTCAAAACAGTCTGTGTACGTAAAACGTCATAAAGTTATGACGTCAGTAAAGAGCGTGACTTTTTTGTTATTGATAAAAAAGTAGTTAAATTTAAACATTTTTTTTCAGATTTAAAGTGTTTAATAGCCAAACGTTTGTCGGAAGCAAAACGTGGAACAGACAGTAGTGTCTTTTCGGATGTATTCTGCCCATGTGATTTGGGCCATTACACATACATGTAATAAGTTAGAGAAATATTCAAACTAAAATATTCCCATTTTGTCCTCAATTTCTATAGGCCTACCACCCCACCCACTCATTTTTCTTTTAATTTAAATTGTAAAAAATATTAAAAACTCATAGCAAAACAATGTCAATATTATCGGATTTTATCCAATTAAATATTGTGTCTTGCTCAAGGACACAACGCACGCCGCTAGTCCTTGAGCAAGACACTTTATCCACACTGCTCCAGTTCACCCAGCTGTAAATGGGTACCGATAATTCGTAGTTGCTCTGTAAATACGAATTACCGGCTTCTCTCAAAAATCTCTACCTCTACCTCCGTTCTTTCTCCCATTCTTGGGAGACGG
This sequence comes from Conchocele bisecta, assembly GCA_029237695.1. Taxonomy (NCBI): domain Eukaryota; kingdom Metazoa; phylum Mollusca; class Bivalvia; order Lucinida; family Thyasiridae; genus Conchocele; species Conchocele bisecta. The sequence continues at coordinate 66,444,287 of CM055267.1, forward strand.
CATGCAAGGTCCTAGAGCCAGTGCCGCCGTTAAATATAAGCTAAAAAAAAACTTACGAACATTTCAGTCGTACGAAGTTTAGTGAAACGCCCCCACCCCCATATGATGTGTCTCGTGTAATCATTCCATCGGGGTTTCGGGGGTTTTGTCCTGTGCCATTTAATTTCGGGTCTGGAGCATATCTCGAAATAGAATAAGTCTTAATATTCGGCATGTGTATATATATAGTGTGTGTCTCGTGATAAGCCATGTGATTTTGTACAACATTTATTATATTAATTAATTTTGTCGTAAATGACGGCGACAATTGCGAAATCATATTCCGCATTTGCTCTGAGAATTTCGGTGTCATTTATAGAAAATATCAATATGGTTTCAAGAAAAGTCTCACATTTTCTTAACAAATACATAAGATGTTCTGGTTACGTAATAATTGTATATGTTGGAGCATTTCTCCAATCTGATATAGGAATGAATGGCCTTTTTGTGGAATTTATCGGGGTATAAACTTGGAAAAGTCGCGGGAATACTGGACGAAGGCCGGAAGGCCTCGTTCAGTATTCCCGCGACTTTTCCAAGTTTATATCCCCGATAAATTCCACAAAAAGGCCATTCATTGCTTATAATTCCAGCATTTGAAATAAATTCATCAAGAAAATGTGTTTATTTTCCGTTTTCTTAAGAATGTTACTGAAAGTAGTTCGGCGTGGGAGTTTACTGGGATATACATTTTGGACAGAGACTTGCTTACGGGCCAATCAAATGTTAGGGAATTGTGTACATATTTTTGTGCTGGAATTATTATGGAACATTTTTCTGAAGCTTACGTGTGTGAACCTGTCCTTTGGTCGAGTGATAGCTACACAAGCGTTGCATCTTGCCCAGATTATTAACGTTTATTAATATATATGTTAAATTTATTAAATCACATTGAACCGTATCCATAATACACATGGTTACAGTCGTTATAGTATACGCCCCTCACGTGCTGTCGATTGTCGACCTTCAACGTGAGGGCAGTGCAAATACGATATTGACAAAATCAGCCGATGGTAACCAACCCTAGTCTCCATCTCCATACGTATGGAGATCGAGCACATCTGGGTTAGGATAAACATCATTTTAAAATAATGAAACTCTGGTATTTCAACCCTGAACATCGTCCTCCCACATGAAAAGCGTATATAAACTAGAAAACGTGGTCTTTCGACGCACTTAAAGCACCTATAGGTGATTTGAAAACTAACAGACAGACGGACGGACGGACGGACGGACGTACGTACGATCAGTAGTGAGGGTAGTTGTATTAATGTGGAAGGATGTATCGTTACTCAAGTAAGGCAAGTGTGCAATATGAAGATATTAGCTTAAGGCAAATATAAATTATAGGTGATTTGAGTAATTGTTACAAACAACTTTCAAAAAATATAAACAGACAGACAGACGAACGGACGTACGATCAGTAGCGAGGGTAATTGTATTAATGTTGGAGGGGATGTATCGTTACTCAGTAATACATGTGTGCACTATGAAGATATTAGCTGAAGGCAAAAAAAAAATATAGGTGATTTGAGAAACTGTTACAAAAACGTTCAACAAATTAAACAGACAGACGTACGGACGATCAGTGGCGAGGGTAATTGTACTAATGTGGAAGGATGTATTGTTACTTGGTATTTTTTGTGCGAACTATGAAGATATTAACTGAAAACAAAAATAAATTATAAGTGATTTGAAACTGAATTCGTACACAAACTTTCAAAAAATAAACAGACAGACGGACGGACGTACGATCAGTAGCGAGGGTAGTTGTATTAATGTGGAGGGATGTATGGTTACTAAATAATGCATGTCTGCAATATGAAGATATTAGCTGAAGGCAAACATAAATTACAAGTGATTTGAGAAACTCGTACAAACACATTCAACAAATAAACGGACAGACGGACATATGCAATCTATGCTCAATAAGTGTAAATCCAATAATTGTTTAAAAGAAAACATTGTTAATGTCAAATTTACAGACTATCATAAGCTTACACTTACGAACATTTTAGTCGTACAAAGTTTAGTGAAACGAGCCCCACCTACAGTGGGGTCAGCGTGTAAGTGCACACACGAACGAACACGACAGGTTGTCGTGTTCGTTCGTGTGTGCACTTACACGCTGACCCCACTGTATATAGTGCTGAGATAATGACCAACGAAAGGAGGTAAATACCGACATCAGGTTGATTCGATTTAATACATTCAGTTGAATTAATTTTCATATAATGTTTAATATGAGACACGCCATGTGATTTTGCTACATGTAGTATTTTTCTGGTAGGCGTGTTCGGCGAGTTTCGTTAGTATTACTGTTTAACCTTGGTTTGCGGTTTGGCATCGCACTCAAATATACTCATCGACAATAGAAACCATACAGTCCAATAATACTGGCTTACCGGAGTGAAGAGGAGGGGTATATAATAACAACGAAAACATGTTTATGTTATACACATAGTTACAGTGGGGTCAGCGTGTAAGTGCACACACGAACGAACACGACAGGTTGGCACCAACATGTCGTGTTCGTTCGTGTGTGAAGTTACACGCTGACCCCACTGTAATTCACATCACTGAAGCATGTCATAGGCCATCTGCATGCGACGTAGCAGTTGAATTCACATACACGCCATGTGATTTTGTACCTTCAGACATCTCCGTAATTTCGTTAAATAGGTTTACAAAATTTACAATATTTTTCATAAATAAAGTCAAAAGTTTACAAAAGTTTCAGAGTACACGAGGAATATAATTGTCAACAGTTGACGTATTTGCTTGTTTGCGAGTTGGCGTTGCCAACAGATGTTCAGAAACGTTGTTAATTCTCCGCATTGCCCTTGTAGGTCACTTGGTTTAATCCTACGATACGCCAGTGCACTGTCCCGATCTCAATGAAACGACAGGTTAATTTGATCTCGAAATACCCAAGATATATCGATGCAAGTCAATAATCCATTGTTCGCCATTGTACGCCCTGATGGCGTACAAAATCACACCATGTTGGTTTCATATTTAATCGAATTAAGAATTAAGAATGAACTCACAGACGTATATCGCCATCACGTCACATAGAATAGCTACACATACGATATATTTATGTAGTATACATGTAGTTCTAAGCTATGAAGAAACACTGACTTATATATAACTAGTTACACAATGTATCATTGGCGCATGTGTTTAAATTGTCGCAATTGCAAGTAACCGTACTCGTGTTACCGACATGTCACACCGAGGGCAATAGTACGGTGCCCCGCAGGGGACATGGAATTTTTTATTAATTCGTTCCCACGATATAACAATTCGTTCCCTCAATTTAACAATTCGTTCGCTCGAATTAACAATTCGTTCCCACGATATAACAATTCGTTCCCTCGAATTAACAATTCGTTCTCACGAAATGACTATTCGTTCCCTCAATTTAACAATTCGTTCCCTCAATTTAACAATTCGTTCAACAAATTGTTAAATTGAGGGAAGGAATTGTTATTTCGTGGGAACTAATTGTTAATTCGAGGGAACGAATTAATACAAAAAATAATTCTACGTCCCCTGCGGGGCTTTGTACAATAGCAGTCATGTCACTATTCAATTTACCATCATTACGTAACGACGGGGAAGCCGACTGGGAAAGTACACAGGTTGAAGTAACGGACCAATGACTATAATACATTAAATATACATAACAATATCAATAAGTGAACAAAAATAAGTTAAAACATGTTTTACTCCCTGTTTACATGTACCAAGGCCCCTATGTTTTTAATCGGCCGTACTCGGACGGCCTCGAGACAACGGACACTCATGAAACAGACAACCGATTTGTATCAGTTTAGCCTATTGCAGAAGTTATACAAGCATTATCCCTTCGCAACGATGTATATCCCGATGCGCTATGTCAACACATTTTCGAACTATAGATTATTTCGAAACATATTGCCTAACTTCTGCAATATAATAGGCTAAAATGATATAAATCGATTGACTGTTTCGTGAGAGTCCGTTGTCAAAAGGCCTTCCGAGTATGACCCATTAAAAACATAGTCGCTTTCGTAATGTGTTATAACAGGGAGTAACAAAAAAAGACAAAACTTCTTTATTTAATAATATTTGAAGATTGAGCTTGACATAAATAAGCGTCATTGACTGAGTCTGAGCTGTGCTCAGTCAGTCAATTTACTTGATTATGAGTTGACATTGCCAATATATATTCCGAAACGTTGGTACTCTTGGCAATATTAACGTAGGTGGCTGTGTACATGACACCATAAACCTCCCACATACCACTAAGTGGCTGTGTACATGACACCATAAACCTCCCACATACCACTCAGTGGCTGTGTACATGACACCATAAACCTCCCACACCATCAGTGGCTGTGTACATGACACCATAAACCTCCCATACCACTCAGTGGCATTCGTGGTGTACATGTCTCCATAAACCTCCCACTACCACTCATTGGCTGTGGTTTACATGACATAACCAATAAACCTCCCAAATAGCCACACCACCACAGTGGCTGTGTAACATGACACCATAAACCATCCCACAGACCACTCATGGCTGTGTACATGACACCATAAAACGTCCCCACATAACCACTGGAAATTGGCTGTGGTAACATGACACCATAAACCTCCCACATAACCACTGAGTGGCAGTGTACATGGACACCAATAAACCATCCCCACATACCAATCAGTGGCCTGTTGTACATGACACCATAAAACCTCCCACATACCACTCAGTGGCTGTTTGTACATGAAGAAACCACTCCATAAACCTCCCACATACCACTGAGTGGGGTCTGTGTACATGACACCATAAACCTCCCACATACCACTGAGTGGCTGTGTACATGAGCTGTGTACATGACACCATAAACCTCCCACATACCACTGAGTGGCTGTGTACATAACACCATAAACCTCCCACATACCACTGAGTGGATGTGTACATGACACCATAAATCTCCCACATACCAGTGGCTGTGTACATGACACCATAAATCTCCCACATACCACTGAGTGGCTGTGTACATGACACCATAAACCTCCCACATACCACTGAGTGGCTGTGTACATGACACCATAAACCTCCCACATACCACTGAGTGGCTGTGTACATGACACCATAAACCTCCCACATACCACTGAGTGGCTGTGTACATGACACCATAAACCTCCGACACCACGAGGCTGTGTACATGACACCATAAACCTCCGACATACCACTGAGTGGCTGTGTACATGACACCATATACCTCCGACATACCACTGAGTGGCTGTGTACATGACACCATAAACCTCCGACATACCACTGAGTGGCTGTACATGACACCTAAACCCCACATACCTGTATGGCTGTGTGGACCATAAACCTCCGACATCCCACTGAGTGGCTGTGTACATAACACCATAAACCTCCCACATACCACTGAGTGGATGTGTACATGACACCATAAATCTCCCACATACCACTGAGTGGCTGTGTACATGACACCATAAATCTTCGACCTACCACTGAGTGGCTGTATACATGACACCATAAACCTCCGACATACCACTGAGTGGCTGTGTACATGACACCATAAACCTCCGACATACCACTGAGTGGCTGTGTACATGGCACCATAAACCTCCCACATACCACTGAGTGGATGTGTGTATGACACCATAAACCTCCGACATCCCACTGAGTGGTATGTGGGAGGTGTATGGTGTCATGTACACAGCCACCTGCGTTATGTCTATCCTCAGGATAAACAAATACGTAATATAACCGGTGATACGACCAATACGAATACAGTAAACATATTCATGAAAAGCAACTATACCAAAATAAAGAAGAAGGTAAATACATAATAACAAATGATAAAAACAACAACAAATACTACGTAGTCGGAGACGGATTGATACATTAATGAGGACGAGGAAAGAACGAACGACCTACATCTACTAGCCAACAAACATAAAACGATATAAAACAGGCCACAACACAAAGGAAGATGGGGGTCCAATTGTAGTAGAGACCCGCCACAGTTCTACCACACAATACATAACAAGTTACAGTTGCAAAAACGTCCAACCAACCGTCCTTGTGATTCGGAAATTATACGGATCATTTGACTCCCTCTTGTAATTCATAGTCAAACTGCACATCTGTGCAATACAAATACAGTGGAACTTCTCTAAACTGGGCACCAAGGAACTATACATGATCCAATTGTGACAGGTTTCTTGGTAATGCATCTCAGATAATAATGCATGTTCATGATTGGCATAAGGCATACATATGTACCAGACTTGTCATATACCTGATTTACAGTGGAACATCTCCAAACCGGACACCCTGGGACCTCCCAGGGTGTCCGGTTTAGATAGATTTCATTGTATAGCGATATAAAAACAATAACACACCGGCAACAACCGTTATAATCTGAGTGAAAGGTAGCAACTGCATGTATTAGAGGAATGAATGGCCTTTTTGTGGAATTTATCGGGGTATAAACTTGGAAAAGTCGCGGGAATACTGGACGAAGGCCGGAAGGCCTCGTCCAGTATTCCCGCGACTTTTCCAAGTTTATATCCCCGATAAATTCCAAAAGAAAGGCCATTCATTCCTTATAATTCCAGCATTTGATATAAATTCATCAAGAAAATGTGTTTATTTTCCGTTTTCTTAAGAATTATTTTAACTGCGCCTCACGGTTACGGAAAGTAGTTCGGCGTGGGAGTTTACTGGGATATAAATTTTGGACAGAGACTTGCTACTGGCCAATCAAATGTTAGGGAATTGTGTAAATATTTTTGTGCTGGAATTATTAGAAACATAAACGTCTTGCAAACCGATATTATATGTACGTACAAGGCTCGAACTGTTCGCCTATCTGGTTGATGCAAACATGATTCATAGACTCCTATGGCTGCCAGTCGTCCATGCCACGAACAATGCAGCAACAGTCATCAACCGACCGTAGATTGTCCAATAGCTAACACAGCAATACTTTGTAAAGTTGAGGTGTCATATCCTCTGCTGGTATTTCAATATTTTTAAAATGAATAGAAACGATACGTCTACCCTTACGTTTGCGACGTTTGTAAAACACGTCAGTTTGTAAAAATGTATTGTCATTACTAATTCAAATATACATGTAAACTTGCAATTGAATGACTTTATTTACATGACTGAATTCACAATTTATGAGGTGTACTATGCAGGGGGGCGGTTCGCTAATCTTCGTACGACTAACATGTTCGTAAGTGCAAAATTATGATTTTCTGTAAATTTCACATTAACAATGTTTTCTTGTAAACAATTATTGTATTTACATTTATTGAGCATAGGCTGCATATTAAATTTCCAGACGATCCTAAATTTGCACTTGGGAACATTTTAGTCGTACGAAGTTTAGTGAAACGCCCCTGGACCATTGCAAATACATGTATACATTTTGCTCTTTCTTATAAGTATTATGCTGCGTGTCAGGACGTATACGGTATAGCCATGGGGACCAACACATTAAATGTCGCTTTTATTTTGTAACTTAATTAATGTGTCACAACCGCTGACGTGAAGATAAATATTTGAGAGGTTAGATTTGCTTAACTGTGTCATCGATAAGTTCAAGTGTATTAAATGCAATTAATTATTTGATAGCAGAATGCTACTGGAATCAATACAATACATTATTATTGTATGAACAATAAACGCCATGTATTTTGCTGTATACCAGTATATTATAGGAATGAAAGGCCTTTTTGTGGAATTTATCGGGGTATAAACTTGGAAAAGTCGCGGGAATACTGGACGAAGGCCGGAAGGCCTCGTCCAGTATTCCCGCGACTTTTCCAAGTTTATATCCCCGATAAATTCAACAAAAAGGCCATTCATTCCTTATAATGCCAGTATTTGAAATAAATTTATCAAGAAAATGTGTTTATTTTCCGTTTTCTTAAGAATTATTTTAACTGCACCTGAAGGTTACGGAAAGTAGTTCGGCATGGAGTTTACTGGGATATAAATTTTGGACGGAGACTTGCAACGGATCAATCAAATGTTAGGGAATTGTGTAAATATGTTTGTGCTGGAATTATTAGGGTATGAGTTCACGTATTATCTGAAAAGTACAACGTAATGTTTAACATCATTTACTCAGTATACTATTATTCGATACCATTGGAACTGCACAACGGATTTTGTTGAGCAGCAAATACAAGAACATTTGGCATATTTGAACTTTTTGTTTCACAGAATAATCGATTACAGTAAATGACGGCAATCACGTGAAACAACGTAGCATCTGTGATTCTGTGTGTAAGTTATAAGGTTTACATGCAAACGAGAAGGGTTGGTGTGACCATATAACACGTCAATTACTGCAGCTGTTGCGCCACATAATGTAGTATCACAATACTGTTAGGTTCGTGTAGAGTTTAACATTATCTACAGTAAAGTAATGTCACACATTACGCCACTGTATTACGAAACCGCGTGATCGTATTCCACGTACAGTGGAACCTCTCTAAACCGGGCACCCTGGGCCATAGTTGTGTGCTATGCGATCACGAACAGACATGATTACCTGAGATAAATGACCAAGAAACTCATCAAAATTAAGATCAAATGTGTAGTTGTGATGTCCCGTTTAGAGGGTTTCCACTGTCCATGCTTATAGATGAAGTCTGAATGCAGTTTTCTTTGCATACTTAAAGGGTACGTGCTCCTTGGGTGATGAATCGTACAATTTTGTTCATACCATTACAACACGCTTTAGTTATTATAGGAATGAATGGCATTTTTGTGGAATTTATCGGGGTATAAACTTGGAAAAGTCGCGGGAATACTGGACGAAGGCCGGAAGGCCTCGTCCAGTATTCCCGCGACTTTTCCAAGTTTATATCCCCGATAAATTCCACAAAAAGGCCATTCATTCCTTATAATTCCAGCATTTGAAATAAATTCATCAAGAAAATGTGTTTAGTTTCCGTTTTCTTAAGAATTATTTTAACTGCGCTTCACGGTTACGGAAAGTAGTTCGGCGTGGGAGTTTACTGGGATATAAATTTTGGACAGAGACTTGTGTAAATATTTTTGTGCTGGAATTATACATCATTATGGAGACGTTGGTTTACAGTTTTACAATAATAATACTCATGCATAAGCCAAGGAAAATCATGACGTCATTTAGCACGTCACCTATGGTAATCTAGCTTTTTGCAATATAACACAATGTGACGCCAAGACCAAACGGTATACAGAAATTGTGAAAATGACTTTTTTATAAATGTTAATACTGCTGAATGACTTTTATGAAAAAGTCAGTTTCACAATTTAATATATTATGCTAGCAGAAATGTACGGTTAATTCGTTCCCACGAAATAACAATTCGTTCCCTAAATGTAATAATTCGTTCCCACGAAATAACAATTCGTTCCCACGGGAACGAAATTATTAATTCGTGGGAATGAATTTGTTATATCGTGGAAACGAATTTCTAATTCGAGGGAACGAATTGTTAAATTGAGGAAACGAATTGATAATTCGAGGGAACGAATTGTTATTTCGTGGGAGCGAATTAATAAAAAAAATCCATGTCCCCTGCGGTGCTCTGTTGAAATGTACGAATATTATATTCAGATCAGTAGCCGATTTCATCAACATTGCAAAGTATACTTAGCTAGCAAAGTATACTTTGAGGGAGAAATTTTCACTTTTAGGATAAATTTATTATTTTTTGTTATACTGAATTTATTACATTATCACAGCCATTCTGGCTGTGATAATGTAATAAATTCAGTATAATAATTCTGCATACTTTTAATCATGAAATATATGCAGTTGTTAGTTTTATATGAAATAATGCATTTCAGGAAAAATAAATGATTACTCCCTCAAAGTATACTTTGCTAGTAAAGTATACTTTGCAATTTTGATGAAATAGGCTACAGGGCAAGTTAACCAAGCTGCAGATCCACCTATGTAATTTCATCAAGTGTCCATTTGGTGTTCGGTAAAACTGACGCCCCTATGTATATAGTTTATCATTGATTCAGCATTTGAAATCTGGATTGTTCAATAAAGCTTTCTGAGTCTTGCCTAAATGTAATGACCGCCGTACTCCTCTAATCTGAGCTTCCAGACTTCCGTTCTCTGGGTAATGGAAAAGGCGTGCTGTAGGTCATCACAAAAGAAGCATATCCCGATCTATAACATTTGATCGGAAGAAAAAAATCAAAATATTATAAAATAAATTTAATTAAGAAATTAAGCAACAAACGTGTGACAATGAGATTGAACGTCATAATTAAACGAATATGACGTCATTTTAGAGCATGTGCTGGTATAACGCCAGCATTTTCTAAGATGTACTATAGACTATCTTAAATATTATAAAGAAAACAAACTTCCAAACCTCTCAGATATAGAGAATAATAGGTTAGTGCCGTGAATGGAAAAAAATATCTGGCAAGGCTCAGGAAACGGGATGGGCGAGGCTCTGCCGAGCACATCCCGTTTCCGTGCTGCGCCAGATATTGTTTCCCATTCACGGCACTAACCTACTATTCTATTTATCCCGTCAACACCTACAAATAGCTGTAAAATGCAAAAATAGTATTGACTGGATATCAAAAATGTTTCACGGCACCGTGTTTCACGGCACATGCGCACTGTGTTGACGGGATAAAACCCTATACATGTATACGTGAATAGATGATCACGTCGAGAAACCTCTTAATCGTATCTGGCAGTTGTATTTAGCCCGCGGCTTGGATTGATGACACGTCCCTTTGATTCATGGTTTCTTGTATTTCAGAGAGATGTAACCCAGAATAGAATACATTTGCGGCTGTGACTGTAAAAAATGGAATTATTGGCTTTGCGACCAGTGTAGATCCAGATCAGACTGTGCATCCGCACAGTCTGATCAGGATCTGCACTGTTCGCCACTCCATCAATGAAACACCTGTCATGCTTCTAACAAGCTATGCAGATCGTCACCATGCTACAGTAGTTTGTTATTTGATCAGCAGCTACATTGGTCACAAATCCAATAAGCCCCATAACTCCAGTCACATCCACAACTATGCCACAGAACAGCCAATGTCCAGATAAACGTTATTGTATGCCAATGAGACGCTCCTAACGATGACAGACTAGAAGTCCCCAATGTCATCCACACAAACTCCCAATACAACATTGTAACATTTGTATTAACCCTTTCAACCCTAAGGAACTGGAATGGACTGTGATATGCTAATGTTCCGACCAATCAAATGGTCACAAAATGATTTTCAGATTCGTCCATTTATGAAAAGGGTGTGTTTTTGTTCTAAGAAATATGAAAATTACTTTCAAAAAGTGCAGATCCTGATGAGACGGCTCGTTACGTGCCGGCTCATCTGGATCCGCACTTTTTGCATAAACCGCTATAGCGTGATTTCGGGTTCAAAGGGTTAAGAAATCATGATAAAATACAACCTCTCTAAACCGGAAATCCATAAAACAGTTGTGTATTTCATGTTGGTGTTTTACATGTACATCTATTTCGTATTAATAAGTGCGTATGCTCATGATCGTAATGAGAATACACGTATTACAGTGATATACAGGAACGACAGCGGGACCTCACTAAACCTTATGAGGTCCACAGGGTGTCCGGTTTAGTGAGGCTCCAAAGTATATATAAAACAATCTACAGAATGTAGTTATCAGTGTACATGTAAATACTATTCCATGGACAATATTCTCGACATTAATGTATTTTAATAGTAAGACGTGCATTTGGTAAATATGGGAAACTCGTATGAAATCGAAGCCTGGGGCCCGTTTCTCTAAACTTCGTACGACTCTGGATATTTCAATTGATGGGTTTACATTTATTGAGCATATGCTGCATAGGCAGCTTATGCTCAATAAATGTAAATCCAATAATTGTTTACAAGAAAACATTGTTAATGTGCAATTTATCGACTATCATAATTTTACACTTACGAACATTTTAGTCGTACGAAGTTTAGTGAAACGGGCCCCTGATCCGGCTAATTTCTACCATTTCCCAACCTGTAACTATCTAACTATAATTGCATGTATTATTTACGTGCAGAGACACACAATGTCGTCACGTCACCGCTGGCTATCACACATAGTCAGTTTCCAAAATACTACAAATATTCACCGGTTACCTGTTAAAGAAAGCATAGGCCCACTCAATAGGCACAAATTGTTCTTTATGGGAACTAAATACGTGTATAATAGTGTCACTATTCCACCAGTTCTAAAAATTACAAGTGTTCGCGACACAGATATAATCCTTTAGTAATATTTATTTTACTGACAGTGACTCACGGTGGTAGCAGGCTATTTTCATATGCAAATCAGGCATGATCTTTCTTAATTATTTATACTAATTAAATGCGTCACCTGAAAAAGTAATAATGTCGACAGATTATAAAGTATGATAATTGTACATCAAAAAATAAATACAGAGAATAAATAGTCATGTCCGTTAACATTTTAATGAAACACGGCTATCGCCCCTGACATTAGTGTGGAAATTTACGTCTGATATAAAATGTATAATAATGCCAATCAATACGTGGGGTAATGGTGTATAGCGGACACTCGTAATTTTTAGAAGCGGCCCGTTTCCCTAAACTTCGTACGACTAAAATGTTCGTAAGTGAAAATTTAGGATAGTCTGGAAATTTCAATTGATTGATTTACATTTATGCTCAATAGATGTAAATCCGACAATTGTTTACAAGAAAACATTGTTAATGTGAAATTTGCAGACTATCATAATTTTGCTATTGCGAACATTTCAGTCGTACGAAGTTTAGTGGAACGGCCCAGGCATTTGACAGCGTTTGGTCACGCTACGATGTATGTATGGTTTCGTGCCACAATACACAATGTATACTGGTAGAAAGAAAACACTCAAATATAGGAATGAATGGCCTTTTTGTGGAATTGCCTCGTTCAGTATTCCCGCGACTTTTCTAAGTTTATATCCCCGATAAATTCAACAAAAAGGCCATTCAGTCCTTATAATTCCAGCATTTTAAATAAATTCATTAAGAAAATGTGTTTATTTTCCGTTTTCTTAAGAATTATTTTAACTGCGCCTGACGGTTACGGAAAGTAGTTCGGCATAGAGTTTACTGGGATATAAATTTTGGACGGAGACTTGCAACGGACCAATCAAATGTTAGGGAATTGTGTAAATATTTTTGTGCTGGAATTATTCATTTATGTTCGCCTACGGCCAATTTGAATGTAAACTGTCTACGAGCACACATTGGTGTGGTATTAGAGAGAACTTGAGATGGTGTCGTCTAAGGTTGTTTCAAATAGGGATTACACAATTTAGTCAGCGCACGCGTGACTCTGTCTGAGGCTTCCAGGCTGCACATAGCGTCAGACTGTCATACTTTTGCATTTACGAACATTTTAGTCGTACGAAGTTTAATGAAATGGCCCCAGCACCGGGGCCAAAATGTATTTTTGTTTGTATATCAACGATCAATGTATTACATAACCGTCTGCGTTAATCTTGCCCGGATTTTCAACGTAGCTGAACATATATTGACAATGCCAAATGGCAATCAAGCAATTTGAGTGTCTGAGCCTGAGCTGTATCACAGCTCAGGCTCAGACAATCAAGCTGCTTGTTTTCAAACACACTTTTCAATTATTTTAAAATAAAGACATTGAGAAATATCGGCAAGATTAGCGCCCGGTGGTAGTGCACATACCTTCTTTTTTGACTTGGACATTCTCTGATCCCGTGAGGTAACGGCCTCCCCAGGTGGCTTCTTAATCCAGAGGACGAGAATAATTCTTCCGTACGTGAACAATAGCACCATCAGCGGTATGAAGTACTGCATCAGTAATATGGCTACATTGTACGCCGACTTCGCTGTAGGGCTCTGCCACATCTCTTCACAGAAATACGGAGCCTTTGTGTTGTTCACATACTGATGAACCTTGGCAGTTATTGCTGATGGCAGAGGAATAATCATGGATAGCATCCAGATTAATAGAATTATCGCACATGCCTGCCGCTTAGCCATCTTCAACTTTAAAGGGTGGACAATAATTGAATATCTATCCAAGCTTATTGCAACTAATGTGAAAGAACTCATGAATACTGTGACGATTTGTAGGAAATTCACTATTGGACATAAAGCGGTACCAAAAGGCCACGAGTTGATCATTACGTTGGCGACAAACGTGAAAGGAATGCAGAGGATCGCCATCAGTATATCGCTCAAGGCGAGGCTGACGATGAAGAAGTTGATGACGGTCCGCATCTTCCTGGAGGTGAACACGATGTAGCAGACAATGGTGTTGCCGCCGACGGCGAGCACGATGACGATGGTGTACATGGTGATGAGGATCACTTGCTGGTAGATGGGCACCACGAGCGGCCCCGCCACCGCCTCCACCTCAGTAGAGTTGTTCATCGCTGCGAATTCACGGTATTCCCCGTCCACTGGCATGCTTCACACACATTTCTGTACTCCACGGATAATATATTGGGTGTGGTAATTATTCCAAGTAGTTCAGGTAATATTATATATTCTTGATTAAGATGATGATACCAGGAGTGTGTGGTTATAATATGACGTTCCTCAGCGAATGTTATTTTTATACCCTTTATTCAATAAAAGGTGCTATATATGCCGTTTACTATTTGCAATCTGTATTACAAGAGGCAGTGCATACTAACAAGAGTCAGTATTGAATTATAACCCGTGTCAGTTCTGGGAATATTTGCAACTCGAAACGGCTAATTAAAACTGACTGCGTCAAATCCACGTGAATTACCAATTTTCTAAGAATAGACTGTCGGCTGCCGGTATACGTCGCATAATGAGCGGATATCAATAAGCGGCGACTGTTGCTGCAGACAATGTTATATTGTAATAAAGATGTTTCTGGCTGCCCTTTGATCAGTATATTGCTTTGTACGGCATGTGGTAATTGTCTGGTTAGAACCTAATGTCGTATTGGCGGCGATATCGGTGCAGGTCAATTAGCCTCCCGTCGTACCGAGGTGGACTGGCTGGTGAAAGTGGTACAGTCAGAATCGGTCATAATCAGTCGTCTCAGGCAGGTTCTGCAATAAATTGAGATACAAAATAATTTGTCACAAGACGGTGTTAATCGAAATAATTGCTGCTGTGACTGGAGAAAATGTGTCGCTACTGATCAAATAAGATACTGTATAATGTATTTGTGTATATTATATAATTTATTAAAGTGTCACGTGTCATTTTTACGTTGTATAAAATATCGATAATACATAACACGTCATATAAAATTACACCCAGCCATTTTTGCTTATGAGACACTATGTCGCAGTCAGTTGTATATATCATTGCATATACATGTAACGCTAATACTTTATCACAGCTGTCTTACACGATAGGCAAACTTATGAAGCGTCCTGTAGCCTATTTCATCAACATTGCAAAGTATACTTTAGTAGCAAAGTATACTTTGAGGGAGAAATTTTCATTTTTTTTTTAAATTTATTAATTTTTATTATACTGAATTTATTACATTATCACAGCCATTTAATGGCTGCGGATTTTATGATAAATTTATTAATTTTTATTACACTGAATTTATTACATTATCACAGCCAATTTGGCTGTGATAATGTAATAAATTCAGTATAATAATTCTGCATACTTTTAATCATGAAATATATGCATTTGTTAGTTCTATATGAAATAATGCATTTCAGGAAAAATAAATGATTACTCCCTCAAAGTATACTTTGCTAGTAAAGTATACTTTGCAATGTTGATGAAATCGGCTACTGGTGCCAATAGAGATACTAACTGCTAATTAGGAGATAATAAGTCATAATTAGGAGATACAAAGCTCAAGATAGGAGATAGTAACTCCTCATTAGGAGACAGTATCTTAGTACTTAGTATCTCCTAATTAGGAATTACTATCTCCTAATTAGGATTTACTATCTGTGTCAATGCTAAATAACGTTCTATGTCTTAATTAGGAGATATTAATTCCTAATTAGGAGATAATACGTCCTAATTAGGAGATAGTAAGTCATAATTAGGAGATACAAACTCCTAGATCATATCTCCTAATTAGGAGTTATTATCCTAATTAGGAGATACTCAGTCATAATTAGAATAGAATATCTCCTAATTAGGACTTAGTGTATCCTAATTAGGAGATAAATATATTTTAGCATTGGCACCAAGATGCTTCCATACAATACAATACAATACAATACAATACAATACAATACAATACAATACAATACAATACAATACAATACAATACAATACAATACAATACAATACAATACAATACAATACAATACAATACAACATATTTTATTTAGCGTAAAGCAATACAATGCTTCTAGCCATTAAAACAAAATTGTGTAGTGCACATGAAATAAAGATTTCAGCCTTCACTGAAATAAAATAGAGGTTGGAAGTTAAAGACAGGAAAGCAATACATATTAACCCTTAGACAGCTACTCACAACAGTCGTCTGCTGTTGCTTTTATATCTTGCCTTATTTCTCAATAAAAACATGTTTTGACAGTACTTCAGAATCATTTCCAATGGAAATGATTCTGAAGGGCTGTCAAAGCATGTTGTAAATTATTCTAAAGGGCTGTCAACACATGTTTCTGATGATAAAAATGGAAAATAGACAAAAAACAGTAGACGACAAAAAAAATAAGATAGCGGTCTAAGGGTTAGTCGTTGCCGTTGTCATTGCGCTTATCCTGGTTAAAACAATCGGTGACAACAGCAATTAGTGTACATTTATTTCTTTCTTGTGGCTGATCTGGATATACACTGGCCGAAAACGTCATAATTCACGTATGTGGCTGTGCCTGGGGCTTATTTGAGTTGTGACCATTGTAGCTCCGTATCAAAAACACATTCCTGGGGCCCGTTTCAATAAATGTCGTACGACTAAAATGTTCGTAAGTGTAAAATTATGATCGTCTGTAAATTTCAAATTAACAATGTTTTCTTGTAAACAATTATTGGATTTACATTTATTGAGCATAGGCTGCATATGCAGCCTATGCTCAATAAATGTAAATCCATCAATTGAAATGTCCAGACGATCCTAAATTTGCACTTACGAACATTTTAGTCGTACGAAGTTTAGTGAAACCGGCCCCTGTAGCCTGATAACGATTTATGTTGCATGTTAGAAGTATACCAGGTGAACCATTGATGGAATGGTGAACAGTGCAGGTCCTGATCAGACTGTGCAGATGCACAGGCTGATCTGGATCTACACTGGTCGCAAAACACGTAAACCTCATTTCTCCAGCAACAGCCGCATGTTTGATTTCATAAAATGGGCTTTCGCAATGAGATACAGTGGGACCTGTCTAAACTGGACACCCTGGAAGGTCCATGATGTCCGGCTAAGAGAGGTTCCACTGTAATTAACCACTTCATAAACATGTTTAAAGTTTGTCATTTTCAACCACGTCAATTCACTACAATGACATAAATGATAGTGAAGTCCATCCAAATTAAACACAATGGGAACCCAGAGTGTCCGGTTTAGATAGGTTCTACTGTACACGTAAAATGTCAGGTAATAAGTACAGTTTAAATATATGATGACATAGTGCTTAAGCAATACATTGAAGCTAACATGACGATGAAATAAGTAGACTTGTTTAGTATGTGCTTCTCATGCGACAATCCTCTATCTCTAACATGGTGGGGAACACGTGGTCTATTGCTTTGGTTTTGCGTAATGGCGACGACCATAAGTTGCGGGATAATTCTTACTTTGTCTCGTCAACACATTGCGTATGTACCGTGAAACATGTTTGATATCCTGTCAATACGACCTAATCACTGCGTATGAATATGTGCGGTGGCTGGGGTTATTTCTATTGGAGTTTAAAGATATTTGTAGGTGTTGAGGGGATAAATAGAATAGTAGGTTAATACCGTGAAAGGGAAAACTACCTGGCGCGGCATGGAAACGGGATGTGCTCGGCAGATGCTCGCCCATCCCGTTTCCTAAGCATTGCCAGATATCTGTTCCCATTCACGCGCTAACCTACTATTCTCTATTTTTATCAATACGACTGCGGTTTCTTCCTTTCAATGATGACCAAGTTCCAGCCGTGAACACTATGAGTTATACAATATAAATTACACAGAATTACTTCTGTATTTATTCTCAACATTATGTAGATAATTATGGAAGTTAATATCCGCCATAATTCTATTTGTCTTGATGCTTTCTTGCTGATGACAATACAACTTCCACGTGTGTTATTGCATTCGTACTCTGTATTGAAGACAATTCTATGTGTCCTGGTGCTTGTGTGTATACATGTATGCCATTGCTACTTCTATCCTTGTTATTCATTCGTGATTTGTATTATGATATTTGAAATCAGTTTGATTTTTGTGGTATTTGTCTTCATTACGACTTCATTTGTCTTATTTACATTGCGAGTATTGTTACGTCCTAATGCGAAACAAAAGTAAGAATAAAGAACTTCGCACTTAGAATAAGGCCGATAGCAGCAAGGAAGTACACAGGAAGTAAGCATCAAGCCACAGGCAGTAATCACACAGCCACACGCAGTAAGCATAAAGCCACAAGCCGAATGACTCAAGCAATATTGCTGATATAGTGCCTCATTTTGACGCCAGATGGCACTGCTGTCAATGTTAGGAATCCTCCGACTAATAAGTAATAGTACGAGATGTGATTGGCTGTTTGAGGCACACCTCCAATGCCGGTGTTGATGTAAGATTTCACCCACATATTATCACAGTATAGGTTAAAAGACACCAAATAGTTTTACTATATACTGTAACCGAATCCCATCCAATAAGGCCAGTCTCTCCTACTTTCAATATTCGTATGGATGTTGTGGGAGCTACTTGCACATGACCTGCAGCCGGTCTGTACTGGTTCTGCATGAATTAAAGAATAGGTTCACTTACTCCTAAGAAAGAAAAATCCAACCTCGTCATGTCCCCCGATATTGTGTACATTTTTTTTGGCCACGGAAACTCTGTTTATATCACATGACCAACTCCCCCACATGTGCCTCAAGTGGAACTGGGTAGTAATGGATCAAGATTTGCAAGCAAACTGTGTCAGTGACCTCAAAACACCCGCACGATTTTGTTCATACCGGACTACTATTACCCCCTTGACGATTTCGCACCATTTATTATTCTCTAACCTATATGAACTAAATTGCATATGTATGTATGGTGTTTGACTTACTAATGTGTTTTATACATACATGTATCCTCATAATTAAATTACATATGTACGTAATTGAAAATAATCACATTTTTATAGTAAGTTACACATATCATGATATGGTAACTTGCACAGGTTGACTGACAAACTGGCCCCTTTACCGATGCAAACCAATAACCATCCGGGACCAGACTAAGGTGGCCCACCACCATTGATTTTCCCTAAAACACTAACCCGTTACCACACATTTTGCTATGCTCTGCTACTTTCATTTTCCTTATGGATGTTGTGGGACCTATTTTCCAATAACCTGCACTTATTCTGCTCTGGATCTTGACTAATTAAAATATAGATTTAATTATTGTTGAAGCTGGGGTCCCATCTAGTAGTAAATAAGTGTATACTTGCAACTACATGTAGTCAACTACTTTTAAAAATTACGAGTGCCAGCTACAAAGATATAATGATTTAGTAATCTTTAATGTACTCATAGAGACTCGGGTGGTATCATGCTAATTCCATATGCATATGATGCAGTATTTTTATATTTATATCAACTGAATGCTGAATAAATATTTGTATCGACATATCATAAAGTATGATATTGCACATCAACAAATAAATAAATGGAATAAATAGTTGCTTCCGTTATAATTTTAAGGAAACACGGTTATCGCCCCTGATATCAAACTGGCATTTCGCGTTTGATATAAAAAGTATAATACTGTCAATTAGTACGTCTAGTAATGGTAAATCAATGTTCATTTTGCCAGAAAAATGTCAGATTGAAAGAATGAAGAAAAACATGTCTCCCTATATTATAACCTGGCATGTAGCACTCTAGGTTTAAGGTTAGAGCAATTGAGTATGCAAAAGTAGTCCGGCATACAAAATAGTCCGGCTGTTTTTAGGTCACATACACAGTTCGCTTACAAATCTTGATACATTACTACCCACTTTCACTTGAGGACATGTTGGGGTGTTTTTAACACCAGTTTTCAGCATATTTGAAGCATTTAAAAGAAAACACTGAGCCTGTTGGTCACGAGATGTAAACAGATGTTTGTCCGGTCTGAATGTCCTGTAATTTGTTTGGCAGTTTCGCGGAGACTGATACATGCTTGATGATGACGGGTGCTGTTTCCGATTCTGCTCTATTTTCAAATAAATACCTCTATTTCAATTAGTGTAAATACTGAATTGTTCAACTACATTGTACGTTGTTCTTGTTGACAAATCGAGCACAACTGTAAATAGTATATATATAATAGTAAATGTATATATATAAAAAGATGTTTATGGTGAGCATACTGTCATATTTCGTGGTACAAGAGACCAACGAAAGTAACTTTCGTTGGTCTCCTTTACCACGAAACATGACAGTATGCTCACCATAAACATCTATTTATATATATACATTTACTATTATATATATGACAAACATGGCCAAATCAACACAACTTACACACAACTATATTACAGGATGAGTGTAATAAATAACAAGAGTGCGTGTTATCCCAACCAGTACTGAACTGAACACTTCTCGCACTTTACTGTACTCAATGACATATTGTAGCCATACGTCATGGGCAAATGTTGTCAAATCAATGTAAAAGCCAGAACGTGGCATGTGGTTGTTGTATTTCATGCATATTGCTTGTCTTAATCGTGTCTGTTTTCCTATTTATAAGCTGAAGCTGTCTTTAGACAAAAACATAACAAAACAGTCGTCGACAGAAAACGAAATGCTTTGGAAACTTAGACCGAATCGTGTAAAGGTAGCACGGAAATTGTATAACTAAGAAAACATAAAGACCGAGTTGAAAATCGGTCTACACTTACATGCATTATGTGAAGAAAAAAATAATTCCAGCACAAACTTATTTACACAATTCCCTAACATTTGATTGGCCCGTAGCAAGTCTCTGTCCAAAATGTATATCCCAGTAAACTCCCACGCCGAACTACTTTCCGTAACAGTGAGGCGCTGTTTAAATACTTCTTAAGAAAACGGAAAATAAACACATTTTCTTGATGAATTTGTTTCAAATGCTGGAATTATAAGGAATGAATGGCCTTTTTGTTGAATTTATCGGGGATATAAACTTGGAAAAGTCGCGGGAATACTGGACGAGGCCTTAAAAAATTACAATTTTTTTTTTTTTTCGAAAATAGTATTTTTTTATCGCTTCGTTCAGTATTCCCGCGAATTTTCCAAGTTTATACCCGATAAATTCCACAAAAAGGTCACTCATTCCTATAACGAATCCCAATGTTAAATCTAATAGAACAATAGAATTTTAACAATAAACTTAATATTTGACGGAATGTCTTCAACTAGTTATTTTGTTATGAGCATACAGTGGGGTCAGCGTGTAAGTGCACACACGTTCCAACCTGTCGTGTTCGTTCATGTGTGCACTTACACGCTGACCCCACTGTAGCAGTTTTAATATTTCGTAGACTTTACACACATTTTCATAACATTTCGATAGAATATATATAAATCATTTGCTGTAATCGATCAGCGGGTTTTTCGCATGTGTGCTCTTTACTCCACTCACAGCCACATAGTATGCCGTGTATTCACAAGGGGCCCGTTTCACTAAACTGCGTAAGTGAAAAAATTACGATAATCTGTAAATATCACATTAACACTGTTTTCTTGTAAACAATTATTGGATTTATATTTATTGAGCATAGCCTATGTTAAATAAATGTAAATCCTTCAATTGAAATTTCCAGACGATTCTAAATTTGCGCTTACGAACATTTTAGTCGCACGATGTTTAATGAAACGGCCCCCTGTTGAAGAAATAAAAGAGCTGGTCTAGTAGTTAGACCACACCAAATAGTTTTACTATATAATTTAACCGAATGCCACCCAATAAGGCCTACTTTCACTATTCGTATGGATGCTGTAGCCAGTCTGTACTGGTTCTGCATGAATTAAACGATAGGTTCACTTACTCCTAAGAAAGAAAAATCCAACCTCGTCATATCCCCCAATATTTTTTACATTTATTGGCCACGGAAACTCTGTTTACATCACGTGACCAACAGGTTCAGTGCCTTCTTTTAAATGCTACAAATATGCTGAAAACTGATGTTAAAGGCACCCCAAAATGTTCCTCAGAGAAACTGGGTAGTAATGGATCAAGATATGCAAGCAAACTGTGTCTGTGACCTCAAAACGCCCGCACTATATTTTTTATACCGGACTACTTCTGCATACCCCCTGTGCGATTTGCGCCATTTCGTATCCTCTAACCTAGCGAGTAGCATTAGAGTGTACATGTATTGTTAAAGGCGAACCGCATCAGGGCCCGGTTGCTCAAAGCTTCTGTTAGCTTAACAGACTGTTAAATCCTTAGCATTGCTAAGGATTTAACAGTCTGTTAAGCTAACAGAGGTTTTGAGCAACCGGGCCCAGGTTGCTTTAGTAAGTTATTAGATTAGGCGCTAGACTAGCGACAAATGCAATTGAGCCCCATTTCCCACATCACGTTCCTTAAAGAGGTGTGCAGCTTACATGTGTATGCGTCCATGCCGAGAGAAATGGGGATTATGGGATTTGTGATCACTCATATAGCATGATAACGATCTATATTGCTTGTTAGCAGCATGACGAGTGTTTCATTGATGTAATGGCGAACAGTGCATATCCTAATCAGAATATACATGCATGCTCAGGCTGATCTCAATCTACACTGGTAGCAAAACCCATAAGCCCAATTTCTCCAATCACAACCACATATATTGCATAAACATTCAATCGTTTCTGGTCAGTTCTGAGTTTTCAGCATCGGACTTTCCAGTCACTATTACATATTCCGTTATTCAACAACGAACCAGGGGCCAGTTTCACTAAACTTCGTACGACTAAAATGTTCGTAAGTGCAAATTTATGATAGTCTGGAAATTTCAGTTGATGGATTTACATTTATGCTCAATAAATGTAAATTCAACAGTTGTTTACAAGAAAACATGTGATTTTGCTACTACGAACATTTTAGTCGTACGAAGTTTAGTGAAACGGCCCAGACATTTGTCAGCGTTTTGGTCACGCTACGATGTATGTATGGTTTCGTGCCACAATATACAATGTATACTGGTAGAAAGAAAACACTCAAATAATTTCTGTTCGCCTACGGCCAATTTGGATGTAAACTGTCTATGAGTGCACATTGGTGTGGTATTAGCGAGAAGGCGGTGCCGTCTAATGTTGGTTCGAATAGGGATTAACCGATTTGGTAAGCGCACGCGTGACTCCGCCTGAGGCTTCCAGGCTGCACAATAGCGTGAATCGTATGTGGCTTTTGCGACCAGTGTAAACCCAGATCAGCCTGCTCATCTTGGATACGCAGTCTGATTAGGGTATACACTGTTCGCCGTTCAACAGGTAAAATACGCGCGAAATTCATTGTGTGCATCTAGACACCATAAGGAATAATAATAATAATAAGCCACATGCCAAATATGAAGTCTCCAGCAAGGACATGTGTGAAAGTCCAAGTCCAAAGGGTGGAGATAATCCGTGACTCAAGGCTCAAATCAAAAATCGAAATTCACTGTGCATCTATGTACATACCATAAGCAAGCCACATAGAATATTTCGAGTGTCAAGCTATTATGGTTTAACCCTTTCAACCCTAAGGATATGGAATGGACTGTGATATGCTAATGTTCCGACCAATCCAATGGTCACAAAATGATTTTCAGATTCGTCCATTTATGAAAAGGGGGTGTTTTTGTTCTAAGAAATATGAAAATTACTTTCAAACAGTGCAGATCCTGATGAGACGGCTCGTTACGAGCCGGCTCATCTGGATCTGCACTGTTTGCATAAACCGATATACCGGGCTTTCGGGTTCAAAGGGTTAAAGTTTTACTTCTTACAAGTTGTATGACTGGAGCAAAGCCAATTATATGTGTGTTAATAGTAATAAAAGTAACATTGTACATTTTAGACCAAAATCCGCATCGAGAAGCGCACATTCTTTTTTATGTGGTGATACAAGTTTAAACCCTGTTGATAAATATATATATCTTGGACTTGTACTAGATGAATATCTTGACTATAATGTTACTGCCAAAATGGTTGCACAGAGTGCAGGCAGAGCCCTCGGTCTTATCATTGCAAAGTCTAAATACATTGGTGATATGCCGTATGATGTTTTCACTAAACTGTATGATTCAATAGTATGGCCTGTTATAGCTTATGGGGCAGCAGTATGGGGATATAGATCATTCTCATGTATCGATGCTGTACAGTATATAGCTATGCGTTTTTATATGGGCGTGGGAAAGTATACACCCAGTGCTGCTGTCTCCGGTGATATGGCATGGTTACCAGCTATCATCCGACAGTGGAAATGTATTGCCAACCTCTGGAGTCGCTGTGTAAATATGAGTGTAAACATAATTAATAAGAGAATTGTTCATTGGTGTCATAGCGTTAATAGCAGGCAGTGTCAAAATTGGTGTTATACTGTTATTAAACATTTTAATACTTTGCAACTTAATCAATACTTAAATGTTGATACATTTATTGCTAAAACGGCACTTTTAGGAGATCTAGTTACGACAATGATGCACAAATACGTTGTTGAATGGCATGACCGTATTAACAATAATAGCAGCATACGGGGTCAAGGGGGTAATAAACTCAGGTCTTATTGTAAGTTAAAAAAAAATTCGAAACAGAAGCTTATTGCAAGCTCTTGATTCCATTTAAACACAGATCATCTTTTGCCAAGTTTCGCTGTGGGGTTGCTCCCATTAGACTGGAAACCGGACGATACGAAAATATTGCCCTGGATGAAAGGCTGTGTATATTTTGCAATGCTAATACTGTTGAAACGGAAAAGCATGTGCTTTTAGAATGTGATTTGTACAGTGATCTTAGAACTGTATTGTTCGATAAAGCTTGCAACATTGTTCCGGATTTCTTGAACTTGTGTGATATCGATAAGATTGTAATCTTATTTGCTAATAGTGATATCATGAAAGAATGTGCCAAAACTTGTTTCAATATTTTAAAAAGAAGGTGTGGTTTTCTTTATAGATGATCAATATACCGTACGTTAGGTCTTATTCATTTAACCATGTCTTATAGTGTAGATATTGTACTATATTCATGAATGCTTGTGTCTATGTCTATCATGTGTTTTAGTAAGGGTACGTCATAGTCATGATACACGCAGTAGGTTACATGTAGTTTGTGCATGTGCGTTATAGCATGTATCAGATGCTGGTGTCACGAACACGTTAGATAACTGTATATACATATTACCCATGTATTTATATTCATTTTGTATGTGGCAAAACACATGTTTTATAGTGAGTGTAGTCTGTTGTAATTCTTATAGAATGGCGATGTACTATTTTACTGTGTCTATATTGTATTATCTTATGTGTGTACATTGATGAGACTTTAATAAACAAATATATATATACAAGGCAATATTGTGAAATTCTACGTCCAAAGGTGAAGATATTCCATGACCTAGGATCAAATTAAAAATCAAAATTCGCTCTGAGCAACTGTCCACCATAAGGAAGCTACATTCCGAGTATCAAGTTTACAGCTATTACGGTTTAACAGTTTTGACTTCATATAACAAACGACACCCGTGACGGTGACCATACAATGTACACCCATTATTTTCTTCTTCAAAAATTGTGTATATCAAAATATATCATATCTGTCAGTTTCATAAAATCTACCCACATTTTACGTCTATATCCACAATGTAAAAACAATAATTTGTTTCGATAATATTAAATGTTGGCAAAACTTAAAAATTATCTTTCGTTTTATTTGGTGAAAAGTCAAATATTGATTTTATAGCGAAACATGGTTTGCCTATGGGAATTTAACATGGGTGACAAAGAGCTGGAGTAGCTGCAGGAGGAGTAGAACATAATTGTAAATTGACTCTGAAACCTGGCTAGATAGCGTGGAACTGAACTAACAACGAAAACAAAAGTTAAATTTTGAAAATCGGTCCACTGTTTCTGAAATTAATAAAAAAAGGGTATCGAATGGTGCTTGTTTCTACATGCACTTTGCATGTACTTTAACATTTACTGGTGTTCGAGAATGTGCAGTTCATCCGAAATACAACCAACTGTACTATGCAGTCACTTAATTCTAAAGAAGTATTGAATCCGAATACGGAAACTGTCAGTTTATCGGAGGCAGGGTTAAAAGTTTGATACGGAGACTTAATATGTGGCTCTGGCTGATAACACGGGAAATGCAGCGTTAATGGACAGTCTATACCCTATTCTGCTACACGTACCATACTCCTGCAGTCCGATTGGGATACATTTTGTTTGATAGAGACATGGCATGTGTTTCATTGAGAAAGAAGCACCAATCGAAATGCGTGATGCGTGAATTCGCATCGCAAATGACATACATACATATTTTAGCCGTCAACTTCATGTTTGTGGCTGTGACCGGGGAAATGGAGCTTATGCGTTTTCGACCAGTGTATATCATGATCAGCCTGTGCGTTCGCACAGTCTGATCATGATCTGCACTGATCGCCATTCCATCAATGAATCGCCCATCATGCTTCTAACAAGGAAGATAGATCGGTGTCAGGCTGCAGCAGAGTGCTATTTGCATTTGCCATAATACCCATTCAACCACCACTGGCATATCTGTGATTCATCACACGATGATACTACATTTGAGACACGCCATGTGATTTTGTACCTTCGGACATCTGCGTAATTTCATGAAATACGTTTACAAACTTTTCCGTAAATGTCGTCAGAAATTGACAATACTTTCAGAGTACATGCGGATGTACAGTGAGCATTTTATCAACTTTTGCCTTTATTTATGAAAAAATATTGTAAATTTTGTAAACGTAGTAAATGAAATTACGCAGATGTCCGAAGGTACAAAATCACATGGCGTGTTTCATTTGTGGCTGTGATCGGAGAAATGGGGCGCGTGGGATTTGTGATCATTGCAGCTCCTGATCAAATAACACTCTCTTGTAACCTGCTAACGATCTATATTGCTTGATGGAATGACGAACCGTGCAGATTCTGATCACACAGTCTTATCTGACCTACACTGCTCTTTGCGGCCAGTGTAGGTCAGATCAGACTGTGTGATCAGAATCCATACGGCCCATTCTCCAGTCACAGCCACACTTACAAGACGAGTTGAAACGTCTGTTATGAAACATCGCTCACTGAGCTTGAAAACACACAGTTGACACAGTTTAAATGTACGTAACTTATTCATCCGCGCATGCTATACTACTGTCTGTTCCACGTTTTGCTGCCGACTAACTTTTGGCTATTAAACACATTAAAACTAAAATATATTTAAATTTAGTACTTAGTCACCCTCAAAAAAAAATAATATTTGATGAAATTCCATCAAATGTTGATTTTATTGCGAAAAAAAGATTTTCCTACCTGAATTTAACATTGGGGCTAAACAGAGATTTTTTTTAAAATATTTTTTTTTATTTGTGGAGCGATTTTTAAAATCTAACTTGTTTTCTTCCTCCAGGATCAAAAAACGAAAAAATGTTCGCAATAAAATTAATAGTTGATGGAATTTCATCAAACAAATGTTTTTGGGGAGGGTGACTTTTTTGTTATTGGTGAAAAAGTACTTTGATTTAAATATTTTTTTGATTGAATGTGTTTAATAGCCAAAAGTTCGTAGACAGAAAAACGTGGAACAGACAGTAACTACATCATGATCAAAATCTGAAAGTCGGCAAATTGCACTATATTTACATGATGAAATAAAGACTGTAACCAGAAACGAGAAAAGGAAATCGAGATCGGACATTATATCACAAGCATGGAGCGTGTATTGACAGTATGATAATTATACCCACTTTTTGAAAAAGAAATGGGTATATTGTTTTCGTCACGGGTATCCGTACGTCCGTCACGTTTCTTGTAAGAGGTAAATATGTTTAACCGTAATAGGTAGGGTCTTGAAACTTGGTGTTTGCCTTCTTTATGGTGTGTATATGCACATTTTGAATTCGACCCCCACGGTCATGGATTATCTCCCCCTTTTCGACTAAGAATTTCCCAAGTAAAACATATTAACCTTAACAGGTAGCGACTTGAAACTTGGTATGTGCCTTCCTTATAGTGTGTAGATAAGCAAAGTGTATTTCGATTTTTGATTTCACCCTCGGTCATGGATTATCTTCCCAATTTCGACTTAGAATTTCCCAAGTTTGCCTAGTAAGAAATAAAACTGTTTAATCGTACTAGGTAGGGAGTTGAAACTTGGTGTGTGCCTTCCTTATGATGTGTAGATGCGCAAAGTGAATTTCGATTTTTTATTCCACATGGGTTATCTTCCCCTTTTTGACTTAGAATTTGGGAAAAGTGTGTATATTGCGAGGGTGCGCCATCTACTGTGCTCTAATTTGAATGTTACATTTGTGCATGAAGAACATGTTCTATACCTAATCATCCTTTGATTGAAAGATAATTGCTTCTTAAATGTGATAGAATATATATATATATATATAACATATATGTGAACACTGCCTCGTTACTGTGGACCGTATCTCTATGACACACGTGCCTTCACTATGTGGTTTTGCTGGCTCATTCGTATGTACATGTACTTATCTATGTATCCACCAACGGTAAACAGTACATAATGTTACATTTACCTGTGGCAGTGTCTTTATGAATAACTGTAATTCATGCACCGGTATACATTACATATGTTCAGTAGGCTATCCAGTTGCATATCACATTGAATGCATATGGATGATAAATCACAAATAGAAGTTAATACAATTCATATTATTACATAGCCAAAGCAAAATAAAATATATACTGTAAATATAAAAAGTAATCATAATTCCTCAAATTTAGTGTAATGTTTTCTATGTATGTTTTTGTATTAGCGTATACCGGAATGTAACTTTATGTTTGTTAAAAGCAAAACTTTCACTTGTTTTGGCATGTTTCTTTTACAGAGATTTTAAAAAATAGGGTGGAAGTTTCGGCAGATCCAAGATGGCCGACAACACTGTAGTAGTATAATAATTAAACTAATACATATACATGTATGCTGCACATTGATTTTTTTCAAACAATAGCATCGTGTTCATACAAAATACGCTGAAATGTATGAACTATCGACTATCAAACATGTACATGTATGGATGCACAGGCTGATCTGGATATACACTGGTCGCAAAACCCATAAGCCTGTGGCTATACTGTGGGAATACTGGTCGTATAACCCATAAGCCAATGTACTGTAACATATGAAAGTAATGCAACGGCAGCGTCATTGAGCACAGACACTAATAAAGCCCACCCCACCCCCTCCCCTGCCCCAACCACCGCCATTACAAACGTAGGTCCCAGAATATTTGCGATTTTTATTGGCAAAAGAATATGTAACTTACCTATAGACGTTACAAGTGCACACGACACGTATGTCCTCCCAAACGTCCGTCAGCTGCAGGTACGGGGACGGGGTGTACTACTATGTGACTACCATCTAGCTTGATTGGACGTTTAACATACAACCACTATCGTCGACAACCACAATGCGATATTATTATACATGAAAATTAAATACCCGTCAGACAATTTATTTATTATAATACGCAAAAGAGGTGCACACAAAGACATTAGGCACACAATTATGTAACATATGATTTCAGTTTTCTCGGATGAATCGTTAAAATACGACGTAATGGAATATTGTGAAAATCTAATTAAACAACCGATCAATACATATATTGAAAACTGCGCACCATTCCAATATATTAAATACTATGTATGATATAAACGGGCCGATATACACCTATTACATTTATTAGCAATAACGTTACATGATAGGTAGTCCGACCGCGTAACACTGAACAGGACCTGTTGGCAATGATGTTTTTTCGAACGGGTGGTGGCTGTCCAAGCTAGACTTACAGGTGGCTGTGACAGGAGAAATGGGGCTGATGAGTTTTGCGACCAGTGTAGATCCAGATCAGCCTGTGCATCCGCACAGTCTGATCAGGATCTGCACTGCTCACCATTCCATCAATGAAACACACATATTGCCTCTAACAAGCAATATATATCATTATCAGGCAACATGAGTGTGCTATTTGATTAGCACCTACACTGATCACAACACCCATAAGCCCCATTTCTCCAGTCACAACCACATATGCATTGAGGTATATGTGAATCGACACATAGTCGCGATTATCTGTTGACTTTATCGTGTATACCGTCTATTTTATGATACATATACATGTGAAGCGTACTTATTATTTCATTTGCAATAATCAGACACACAATCTGAGAAAGCGACGCAAATGTTCTGGTAAATAATTGCCTTGAACACGACACATGTAAATCAATCACACTATGCACTATAAGCGATCCCCTTTGCTACGGCCTATCGTATATGAGACACGCCATGTGATTTTGTACCTTTGGACATCTGCGTAATTTCATGAAATACGTTTCTATTGACTTTATTTATGAAAAATATTGTAAAGTTTGTAAACGCATTTAATAAAATTACTCAGATGTCCGATATCACTCTGAAATGTAAATGCTTTGATTTAACGACGGCACTGACTCGATGACCTTGCATGTCGGGACCGACTACTTAAGTCCCCATCCGATAGGACTAGGCTAGCACGAAGTTGTCTTGCCCAAGAACACGTCGAATCGGCCATTCGGAGCAGGTCGATGTGGGAATCGAACCCGGGGTCCGACGCTCTACCTATACTGAGCTTAATCCGACAACCTATCACTCTGAAAAATCCGAAGGTACAAAATCACATGGCGTGTCTCATATTATAACTAATGAGTGTTATTCATCCCAGTGAGGTTATTCCTAACACCGTTGGAGAGTAATCCGCAGTAATCCCGTGCCATCACCAATATATACTTGTATACATAGATCCTCAAACTGTCATTTGCTGATGCCGAATGGAGCGGGAATAAACACAGCACGTGATGTAGTATAGCCATTCAAAGAACTGCATAGCCGCGAAAACACTATGACTATGCGCCTGAGAAAACACGCTGTATTGCCATGTGTTGTTATATATACGCCAACAATGCATCTGAGGATATTGTGTATTTGAGAGAGAGAGAGAGAGAGAGAGAGAGAGAGGAGAGAGAGAGAGACAGAGAGAGAGAGAGAGAGAGAGAGATTGGTCAACACTTGAAACACGGCAATATGCTCTACTTTCTCGGAATGATATATTCAAGCATATTTAATATCCATTCTACATTTACGTCATTTTAGTGGATGATGTCAAGAGTAGATACTAATTTAACTTAATCATTCAGCGTATTCACGAATTTTGCTAGATGTTCACAAGAAACTTAACAACATGAAAGCACATAAGTCCAGTTCCGCTGGGTCCTACAAACTGAATAACTGAATGCGACAGTAAAGTACAAAGCTTGAAAGGAAAGCACATCCATTAAGACTATGCGCCTGTCCAAACCGGTAATACAGCATCAATACTGTCTCCGAGGTGATAAATATTCCACGTATCCGAGAGGTCGTTGTCAAGGGGTCCAGAAGAGGAGCCGACGGCGGTACTTATAGACGGCGATAGAACAGTTTCCGCCGGATAATCCAATATAGCCGACAGATCAAAATTTTGGCTGTGACAGGAGAAATGGGGTTTATGTGATTCAATACCATTCTCACTGATGATCTTTAAGCGCAGAACTGTGTCATTTTAAGGACGTATGCATTTTGTTACAAGCATATGCTTCATTGAATGAACGGCAATAAGTGTAAATCCTGATCTGGATCTACACTGGTCGCAAAATACAATAAGCCATATTTCTCCAGCCACATCCAGAAATAACCAATCAATCTGATTTATTCAAACATGCTGAACGCGTCCTCCCAATATGAATTACGACGACACTAATGCACGAGCAAACTGTCAATCGGGCGATTGGTATACAGGGCTGAATGCATCAGGAAACAGTTTCTAATTTTGTCCTTCTATCAATCTGTCTCACAGAAAGAACACACAATCAAATAAACGTGCAATTGGCATTTAATCGCATTCACCGCATTTCTGCATGCACTGTTATGGCCATCTCATTTAAAGGGGGCATTTCAGGATTTTTTTGAAGAAAAAAATGCTAATAAAAAATAAAAACGTGTTTTCATAATAGCCCTGTGAAAAGTGGTTTAATTGAATATAGAGAATAGTAGGTTAGTGCCGTGAATGGGAAAAAATATCTAGCGATGCTTAGGAAACTGGATGGGCGAGGCTCTGCCGAGACTATCCGGTTTCCGTGCCGAGCCAAATATTTGTTTGCCATGCACGGCACTAACCTACTAGTCTATTTATCCCGTCAACATTCTAAAACAGCATTTAAATCAACTTAATTTAGTTAATTTAGCCTTCAAAAGCGAGATAAGTTTGAACCGAATTACATCAAACATTCATTGGCGCACAGAACATAGTTCGATAAAGTATTGTTGTAAAATCCCTTAATCAACAGTCATAACAGTAAATTGATCAATACTTGTTTTAGACTTCAGGAACTTTACACATCGAAATATTTCACGAACAATCTTAAAATGTTACAACGATTTTGTTTCTGTTCTTTTCACCATTCGTGAATCATGGAAATTAAAAAAACAAACAAGATGGCAGCTTTACGATTTAATCCTATTTAGAATGACGACCATCCATCCCGAATTAACCATTAAAACGAGTAGTTCAGGCGGGTTCAACAGCTGAATGTTCTGTTGATACTGTATATTTTGTCACCGACAATGTGAAATTACTGCTTATTTTCAACGAAATACACTCTCAAAATTCGCAAGACCCATCCATTTCCATTTGAGGCAGATTCTGCAACGATCTATCCAAAATAAAAATCAACACAAACGCCATTTTGTTTCGTTTATTTCCTTACCTGACTGGAATGACGTAAATATA